>QNUK01000516.1:70000-75000 GCA_013621035.1 Clarias magur | reverse complement strand
TTAGTAAGTAAGTAGTAATTATAAGTATAAGAAATAAGTCTTGCTTATTGGGAATTTAAATAAGATACATATACAGTACATACAGTATATGGTACACTGTTTTTTTTTTTAAACCCATTGCCCTCCCCCTGTATTTTATAAGAGAAAATATATAAATGAAAAGGCGGCTGGTTGGTGTAGTGGTTAGCACTGTCGCCTGGCACCTCCAGCCACCCCACGACCCTGAACACAGAATGGAAATGGAATGGATCAAAATAATATTACTCAATTTGAAGTAAAAAAGTATTCGGCATAAGTTCATCATAATGTCCGATTATTTATTTTTTTTAATTATGTAAGCAGTCAGACAAAATACATATTGCGACATTTCTCAATAATAAAATAAATTAAATAAATGTAATGAAATTGTCATGCTACACGGGCTAACTGCTAAGGCTTTTCTGTTCATCCCTCGGTTGCTCGTGACAGAAATAAATGAATAAATCTAAATATCTTTACAAAATAGCAAATTAAGGAATAAGAAACACACATTTCTTAATCTCCCTTTTTTCACAATATAAATCTTTTGAAATAAATCCCTACTCTAGGTAACATATGTATGTGTGAACAGTGTAACTATTTCCTGTGTAAGATAGACTGTATATTCAGTCGCCCTGCAAATGACTCAGCAGAAAATAAAATAACATTAGAACACGTGTACAAGAGTCTCACTTCACCATAAACTGTGTCCAGCAGAACAAATGTAAGAAAATTATATATTTAGCCTCTAGTTTATTTGATAATTATATATGTTAACACTGCAACATTAAACAAAACAGCTAAGCTAAGCGTTGTGACATGTTTGCTTCACTGTCTACCACTGCTGAAGACAAGCCCCTCCCCCTTCTATGTGGTCATGTGACTCCATGCGGTTATTGTTACTGCAGCTGATTGGTCAAACGGAATCATGTGATTATTGTTGCTACATCTGATGAATGAAACACAGTCATGTGGTCGATCCACCGGCTGCATTTCTCTGGCATGATATCTAAAGCGTTGAATAAATGTTAAGTTAAGTGGAGCCGAATGTAGCAGAGTAAGAGGAGTGTTTCTTCTTTACAAATCTACTCAAATAAAAGTAAAAAGTGTAGTGAGGTAAAACTACTCATACAAAATTACACATCAAACAAAAGAATAAGAAAGAAAAAAGGATAAAAGGAAAAAAGTTTTAGAAAAAGAAATTGAAAAAGAAATTGAAAAGGAAATCTTTCATTATAGATCCAATTTTTCTGCATCTATATTTTCAAAGTGGCTCATAAATGGTTGCCAGATATCATAAAACACATGAGGGGTTCTCTTTATGAAGTACCAAATCTTTCCTAGTGTCTGTTCTCCACCTCTAAATTTTTTTTCTTTTCTTTTTTTCTTCTTCTCTCTTTCCTTCTATTGCTTTATATATAAGTATATATATATATATATATATATATATATATATATATATATATAAATTTCTCCTCTTCCTATGACTCAGTATCTCTTATTTATAATATCCATAATAAGAACTCTGTGTACGTGTGTATGGGTATCTGTGTCTCAGGTGAAGAAACACACCGCAGACTCGTTCCTCAGTCTGGTGTACCCAGCCATTCCTCTGTCCTGCCCCGTGGATGTCCCCCCGTCTCCCCCTCCGCTCCAGAGTGACGCTCACACCAACATGAACCCTGAGCCTACAGACGGAGGAGGAGTGTGGGATTTCTCCTAAAGCTTGATGGCTCTCCCTCAGCATCTCCTTGTCTCTCTCTGTCATGTTCCTCAAACTGGAGATCAATCCACTGTTCAAAACTTTCTACACACACACACAAAAACTCTTCTACTGTGATTCTCCATAACGGCTGATTCTGTGCATGCTGGTATGAATCTACATGATTATCTGTCACATGATACCTGGAACAAAGATTTGAAGATCATGTGACCGATAACAGACTGACTGGTGGGAGTACATATTTATATACTCTGGTATGTATTTCGCAACATTGATATTACAAAAAGCGTTCGAGTCAAACCAGGACTTTTGATTCGCACGTATCTGAATGTTTCAGTATACCAGTACTTCGATACCATCAAGGTAGAAAATGTTCTCAGTCTGAAATGCCGGCCATCCAGGAACTCCTTTAATGGCCTAAACATGTGCAAATTTCTTGGAAGTGGATATAGTGCGCTCCAAGCCACCTTGCCGGAATCGTCATTCACAGAATCGTCATTCACGTCATTCAATGGTATCACCGTATCATATACAGTACAGTCTCATCACTGTACTGTGCTTTTACACCTTCATTCTAAATTTAATCAAGTCCCGGTTTGACTCGAACATCCCTCGTATATACAGTAAATCCCTTACATAAGTTAAATAGAAGATATTGCTTAAATAATAAATATGTGCAGTCATAAAAAAAAAGGTTTAAAGGAAAGGATTGATGAAGTAATAAGTCATGCTGTGATTTACTTTACATTTCCATCCTGATATAGAGCTCAGCTTCCTCTGTGCTCCTGCCTTATTTATCCCCTCCATGTTCCATTTTTATTAATAACGAGGTAAAATGTTTTTTTTTTTCTTCTTCTTTGAAAGAGCCTCATATTATTAGATTATTATACCTTAGTGACTTCAGACACATCACTGTAGTCGTGAAACCGATATACTGAGCCTTCAATGCTGGGAAAAACAAAGTGCACGTGACTGTAGAAGTGTGTTCACTTCTGGGCATGTGTGTGTTCGTGCACCTCTCCCGACCCTCGGATGATTTAGTTTTTAGTTTTTCCCAGCACAGAAACCTGAACCTCATGATGTTAACACAACCTGTGAAGAAACACAAAGTCGAAGAACAAAAAGACTGTGATTGACTATCATGTGTATGTTTTTTTTTTATACTGCTATGTAATCTGTATACGTCGTTATATAATATGTTATAAATATATTCTTTCCCACTTTCTTAATAACTGCTGTACTGTCTTACTTTGCTAATACTTGAGCATAAGCTCACAAATCTTAGCTATTATATGGGGAATAAAACACGTGGAAGGTGTGTGTGTTAAGGATGATGGAAACATTCCTGTGAGATTCTGGTCCAGGATCGAATCACACGATTCCTGCAGGTTTGTTCAGGTGCACTCTCATGCTGTGTTTTTGATTTTTCTTTGTGACATGGTGTATTATGAGGCTCAGCAGAAGTTAAGATTCATCACGCAAGTCCAGGTTTTCACAGTCTTCACTTGTCTAGGGTTTCATGAGTTTATGTCCTCTTCAGCCTCAGCTTTATGTCCTTGGCTTTAAGTGGAACCTAACGTCGTTTTCTTCTTCTGTTGTAGCACATCTGTCTAAAGGTTTGACATGTTTTACATTTTCTGCTCAAAACAACTGTATAGACCTTGCTGTATAGTCCATTAATAATAAGGTCTTTTCATCTGCACCTTCCTCTTATAGGTTGTCTTTTGTACGATGGCCCGAGGAGGGTAAAACAAAATAACAAAACCGAAAACAAAACAACAAATTCAAAAACAGAATAACAAACCCGAAAACCGAAAAAACAAATTCAAAAACAAAATAACAAAACCGAAAACAAAACAACAAATTCAAAAACAAAATAACAAAACCGAAAACAAAACGACAAATTCAAAAACAAAATAACAAAAATGAAAAAACAAAACACAGATTTAAAAAACTAAATAACAAAAACGAATAAACAAATTAACGAATTCCAAAACAAAATAACAACAAAAACAAATCAACAAATTAAAAAAACAACATAAAACCAAAAACATCATAACAAAAGACAAAACACAACAACAACTCAGTCAAACTGGGAAAGGTACGTATAGTTTGCGAATTAAATTCTTATCGCTGATTGGATGAGACATCTGGCACTCAACACATGCAAGAAATACTTCAGCCTTATTCCATTTAAATGTGTGTAAAGGTGCAGTAGTTTCTGGATATTTTGAGTGACAGATGTCTCGTCCAATTAGCAATAAGAATTTTATTCGCAAACTATACCTATCTTTTCCAGGTTGACTGAATTGTCGTTGTTTTCTCATTTGTTATGTTGTTTTTGGTTTTGTTATTTTGTGTTTGAATTTGTTTTGTTTTCAGATTTTTCATTTTGTTTTCAGTTTTGTTATTTTGTTTTGCACTTCTTGAACACAGTACTTTAATTATATTTATTGCAGAATTTTATTTAATCTCTACAGACTGTTTTGCATGAAAATCCCAGGAGGTCCACAGTTACAGAAATACCCACTCTCTCTTTCTGTCTATCTATCGATCTTTCTATCTATCTATCGAACTATCAATCATAACTAATATTCTGGACTCATATGACCTTGAAAAGTAATTACTCATTTCATCATAGTAAAGACATAAAGAATAATGAACATTTGGACAGAGATATTAGATGGAATTTTCAAAATAACCAAGAGACACAAAGCCTAAACATTTTCATTTGTCTGAGTGGCACATTGGCATCGTAACTCCAGAGTCAAGAGTTCGAGTCCCACCTTTGGATCTGTGTGTGTGTGTGTGTGTGTGTGTGTGTGTGTGTGTGTGTGTGTGTGTGTGTGTGGAGTTTGCATGTTCTCCCTGTGCTTGGTGCTCTGTTTTCCTCCTACAGTCCAAAGCCATGCAGAAAATGCTAACTTATGTTTCCAAAATTCCCACAGTGTGTGAGCATGTATGTGAGGTCGCGCCCTGAGAATGACCCCGTCTTGTGCCCCAAGGCCACTGGGATAGGCAACCCTGTACTGAATAATATAGTATAGAGAATGATGAGGGATGTTGTGTATAATCTTGTATTACTACAGCTTTTCCTTATCATAGAGCAACTTCAGCTTCTGACCACGAGGTGGCGCTATATATCCAACTATCAAGCATCCATCATTCACTTACGTCATTACAGCAATGCATTAGGATACAGTGCAATGCAGAAATTATTTCATGATGATGATGATGATGTTGATACAAAACAACAACA
>QNUK01000516.1:7500-65000 GCA_013621035.1 Clarias magur | reverse complement strand
CAAAGTCTCGGGTTGAATAGCTAGTGATCTGCACGATGGTGTGGACGTCGGCTTTAGCGTGAAAGCTGATCTGATAGATTTTTTAAAAAATATATACATATTTTAATTTATGTACACTATTTTGCCAAAAGCATTCTCTGTGCACCAGTGCATAAAGCAAGATCCGTAAAGAGCATCGTCTTTATGATAAATGAGGGCCAGAATTCACGAACTAAACAAGTATGAGTGAGTTCGGTGTGGAAGAACTTGACTGGCCTGCACGGCGTCCTGACCTCAAACTAGAGCGGAGACTGCGAGCCAGGCCTTCTCGTCCAACATCAGTGTCCGATCTCACAAATGCGCTCCTGGAAGACAGGTCAAAAATTCCCATAAACATACTCCTAAACCATGTGGAAAGCCTTCTCAGAGGAGTTGAAGCTGTTATAGCTGCAAAGGGGGCGGGACCAGCATCATATTAAACTTTATGGATTAAGAGCTGGATGTTACTCAAGTTCATGTGCATGTGAAGATACTGGCGAGCGAATACTTTTGGCAGTAAATATAAACTGTATGCTTTGCGGTGGTAATATTATCTCCAGATCTCTGCCCATGGTTCTCAGCAGGACACTGATGGATTGTCCGCTCCAGGTGGATATTTATTTCACATTGTCTTTTCTAATTGTTTTGGTTTGGTTTAAATGCTGAAATATGATTATTAGTTTTGGAAATTGGTAATATTGGTAATATTTTTGGGTGGCTGGAACGGATCATCTGGATTTACATTATTTCCTATGGGAGAACGTGTTTCACAATACGAAATTCCGCCTTAAGAACTCTCTTCCGGAACGGATTAACTAGTACAGTATCTCTAGCTATCTATAGAGTCGGGATATTAATAAAATCATGATAATATCGTATCGGCCTTCCCCTGATGTCTATAATGATTGCAATATGTAATATGTACTGAATGTGTAATCTTAAGCTTCTATAAACCTCTCCATCAATACACGGAGAATATTTAGCTGTCTTTTGTTTCTTTGCTGCGGGAGATATTAGTCATAGGGCTGGTATGATGAACCGGACGGTCTGGTCGTCATTCCTCAGTAGCGGTGCATTATTCTTCTTCTTCTTCTTATTATTATTATTATTATTTAATCACATATTAATCATGTGTTTCATACAAGCCTGTTGTTTTGGGTCATTATTTGTCAGGCAGGTTGGGTTCGATAATTAGGAAACTATTTACATGGCTGTAGACTCATCAGTTTCGGTCTGGTTCAGATGTTTGGTGTGAAAGTGCCCCCCCTACATGATGTACTAGAGCCGTGGGATTCGCTTTTTTTTTTTCGTACCAGTTAGAAAGTCAGACAACATTTCAGTGCATGTTCGAAACTTCTATCAGTTTTTAATTGTTTAAATCCTGTAAGAAATATCGCCGAACACAATATAAAATCGCACTGCCCAAACATTTGAATTGAATCCAATTACTACATTCTCTACTACATTCCTCCTGAGGGTTCGACAGAGTATTTGGTTAAAAGGAAGTTTAGTGCCTCCGAGTGGCGCAGTGGTAAAGTGCTCGCCCTATCATCCGGAGATCGCGAGTTCGATCCCTTTGTGATGCTGTAACCTCTCACAGCCGGAGGTCTAGAGAGCTGATTGGTCGAGCTCTCTCAGAGGGGATGGATGAGCGGTACTTAGTGCTCTCACATTAATCACGGCTAATGCAGCCAATCAGGGGCGTCCGTGAGCTCATGCATGGAGTGGATAGCGCTGTCCTCTGAGTGTGTGACGCCGCCCACAACGGTGAGTAAGCGAGCAGTTCAAAAAAATGCGGTCGGCTGGCGTCATGTGGTTTGGAGGAAATACGTGATAGCCTTTGGCCCTCCCGGCTGAGTGGTAGTAGTAGCCATAATGTGGAGCCCCCTACTGACGGGGAGGAATTGGACACGACTAAATTAGGGAGAAAACCGGGGGGAAAAATCCAACAGAAAAAGGGAAGTTTATTCATTTAAAAATCACGATTCTTTTGTGTGTCGAATCATGTATCGACTCCATGTATCGACTCCAAAATGTTTTTTTTTTAATGATTTATTACATTCATAATAGGGATTCACCAGCACGCTCTCAAAACTTTCCCACATTAAAAGCCTTGGTTCTGCCTTTTTTCTCCAAATTGAAAGTGAATTAGTATCGAAACTCACTCATTACTCACTCTTAAACCAGTCTCAAAACCTTGCAAGCACAATGGAAGGCGTGTGTGTGTGTGTGTGTGTGTGTGTGTGTGTGTGTGTGTGTGTGCCCATGTGCTCACGACTGTTTAAGAGGCGTTCGAGGCGGTAAAACGACATTGTTTCCTTAAAGTCCTACAGGTGGCGCACTCTAAACTCTTCACACCCTGGAATCCCGCAATACCAAAAGCATGAATTTGGTTTAGCACAAACATTTTTAATACTCTGTGTTTTTCCTGAAACCTCATGTTTAGCGTAAACTCTCATCCTGTCATTTTCTGCCATGTGACCATTAGTATATGTGACCATATGTTTTATTTCCTCAGGTAAAGGAGAACATGGACGCGGCCCAGATCGTTCGGGACCCGTAACAGCTGTGATTCCCCATGGACCGCCACACGCCAGCCTCACACACTCTGCCCTGACGCGCTGACAGGATTTACCGTTACCACGTGGAATATTTCACTCACTTACCACGGAAAACGATTAAAGGGAGAAAAAGCGAGAGAGAGAGAGAGCGGGTCGGACCATGCGGACTCTGCCCTGCTGACTCCGTGTCGTCGCTTGAATATTTTGGCGCCTGCATGCTGGCATCGTCCTCACACACCAGCGAGCAGAATGGCATCGAACGAGAGACTGTACGAGGTCTGGATGTTGTACTGCAACAAGGTAAAGTCCTAAATACCTCCTCCTCACACGGTTTCAAACCATGCTTCATTAAACAGGATTTAAAAGTGTGTAAAAGAGGCCACATAGGGTGCACATACTTTTTAGGAGAAAAAAAAAATTAAGGCTGGTCTTTCCTGAGAAAGGTGTGTATGTATAGTACTCCTGATAGCGACGTCATTGGATTAAACCGCACTCGTTATTCATCGGCTTATCAAACAGCACTTGATCCAGCACACAGGGTGTACAAACTTTCGCACTCTGTAGCGTAGGGTCCAGGCCGCGACTTCATGCTAGATTAAAGAGCAGCTGTCAGAGGTTGTGCTCTCTGTGCTTGCTTTGAGGAACCAGAGAAACTACAGATTGTTCTCTCTCTCACTCTGGTGTGTATGAGAGTGTATGTGAGTGTGTGTGAAAGAGAGAGAGAGAAAGGGAGAGAGAGAGACAGAGAGTTTGTTCTTCATACCTTAAGTGAGTTAGTATGTGTTGCTCTCAGCGGTGTAGACGAGGCGGCTTGCAGGCACATTTTCTCATGCTGTTTCAACACACACTTCTGTATTGTAGCTCATGTGTTAGTGTCTCTCACATACTCGCGCGCACACACACACACACACACACACACACACACACATAGGTCAGTATAAACAATGGGATGATGACTGGATTTACCCACTGTGTCAATGATGTGAGCAGAAGGGGGCGGAGCCTTTTACAGAGTAATTGACGTTCTGTCAGTGAGCTGTACAGTAAAAACAAAAAAGGAAAACACTTTGCTAGCACGCTAACATCACGTAGCAACGAGGGCACTCTGACACCCGTTCCGAAAAATAATTTCACTTGAGGACGTGATGCACTCGTTTACCTGAATCGCAGATGACTTCCTGTTGGACATAGTGAACCGTGTAGGGTGTGAGATCTAATCCCAGTTTCATATACGTAGGAGTTTATTTCATTATACGCTATGTGAGGTTAAAATGCGGGAATTGAGTGCCATATACTGAAAGAAACTGAATTCCAATTACTTTACCATTAGACATGACGTGGACTAAAGTGCTGTAAAAACGTATTTTACCCCCTCCTGATGTTTTTTTATCATCATCATTCTGTTTTTTTTTCTTTTTCTCATACTTAAATGATTCCAAATCATTTAAGTTTCATTCCAAAGTTCAAGTCCAAATCATTTAAGTTATAATTCAAAGTTTAAATCATTTAAGTTACAGTGGAACCTTGGATTACGAGCATAATTCGTCCCGGAAGTGGGCTTGTGTTCCAAAACACTCATAAACCAAATCATCATTTCCCATAAGAAATAATGAAAACTCTAATTATATAAATACATAAAATACATATACTCTAATACATAAAAATAATTAATACAATCTATAAAATGAAAATAAAACAAATTAATCTGCACTTTAACTTAAAAAAAAAAAAGTACAAATAAATCCCGACAGATAAGTGTTTCCGTTGGTGCACGCAGGCGCCGTGTGTGTCTCACACACACACACACACACACACACACACACACACACACACACACACACACACACACACACACAACGGAAACAACACCGTTTTAACAGTGGGAGCTTGGGGGTGAAAAGGTGAGAGAGTGACGCTCGGTGTCAAAATAAGAGTCGCCTGCGTGATACATGATACTCGGCGCTCGTAAACTAATACTTGCTCGGTTTCCGATTTAAAAATTTATTAAAAATCTTTGCTCGGTTTGCGGAACACTCATAAACCACGTTACTTGCAATCCGAGGTTCCACTGTATATTTAAACTTTCAAGTCCAAGTCATTTAAGTTATATTCTGAATTTCAAAGTCAAAATCATTTAAGTTTCATTCCAAAGTTCCAAGGCGAAAGCCACTGCTGACCACAAAGTACACAAAAGGTTTGTCTGACGTATACCAAAAAAACCCATCTTGATTATCCGACCTTTGGGCAAATATTCTGTGGACCGATGAGACAAAAGTTAAACTTTTTGTCTGGTGTGTGTCTCGTTACACCATTTGGCGGAAAAAATTAACACACCATTTCATAAAAAGAACATCATACCAACAGTCACACATGGTGGTCATAGCGTGATGGTCTGGGTCTTTGCAGCTTCAGGACCTGGACTACTTGCCATAATTAATTCTGCTCTCTACCAGAAAATCCTGAAGGAGAATGTCCGTCCATCAGTCCGTCACCTCAATCTAAAAAGAAATCATAAATAAAAAAAAAAACACTAATTCCACCTCTAAACGGTGATTTTGGAGTGGCCTAGTCAAAGTCTGGGCTTTAATCTGATAGAGATCCTTAAACATGCACGAAAACCCTCCAAAGTGGCTGAATTTAAACTATTCTGCAAAGACGATCGGGCCAGAATTTCTCCACAGTGATGTGAAAGACTCACTGCCAGTTATCGCAATCGCTTGATTGTAGTTGTTGCTGCCACAACCAGTTATTAGGTTTTGGTGCAATTACTTTTTCACGTAGGTTTTTTTTTCCTTAATAAATGAAATCATAATTTATAAACTGCATTTTGTATTTTGTATACAAAACATATTTTCTTTGTGTAATATTCAAATTAGTTTGATGATGTCAATAATATCCTGATCATATCAGGGAGGGGCAATAACCTTTTCACAGAATTGTACTGTATATAGAATGTCAAAACCAATCTCACTTCCTCTAGTGTGTGTTTAGAGACTATGTAGGGTGTAGGGTCCACTATTTAATACCCTTAGCTAAAACAGGAGTAGCAGGTACTTTATCCACTCTTAGACCTGAAGAAAAAGGGGGCGGGTGGGGGGTGTAGTATCACACCAAGCTGCTAGACATACACACTTTGAACAAACTTCTCTCGGCGAAAACAGTCAGTGCTACGAGCAAACACACTCGAAGTTTGTGTTTGCAGATTTGATGAAGTGTGAGTATGTGCGCAGTAGGTGCTGAATAAACAGTGTGTGTGACGTCCCTTACAGGAGAATGCACTCAAACTACTTTTCCTACGTTTCTAATAGACTGTTAATAACACGCCAGCTATCTAACGCTAACTAGGAAGTTTATTAGCTGTTATGGCTGTAGAAGCTGTCATCTAGTGTTTTTACTAGCAAGTTAACTTTCACCAGATAGCGTCTCTTGGCGAATAGCGAGCTTGAATACCGTATGACCTTTTATCTACGTTACGAACGATTCACATAAACGACTCGTCAGGTTGATCGACTGGTAGAATGTTTGGGACTTCCTGCACATTTCAATGAAGTTCAGTTTAAATTCAGATGAACGAAGGAAGTAAACAAGTCAATTTTATTTGTGTAGCAAAAATTTTTTTTTACAAAGTACATTTGTCACAAAGCAGCTTCACAGAGATGTATGAATTCATTTGGCAAGGATAGAGTGGCAAGGAGAAACACCCCGAGACGACACGAGGAAGAAACCTTGATAGGAACCAGACGCATCTTCTGGGCGACACCGGAGTGTGTGATTTATAAATCATTATCTTCTACTCGATAAAACTGTGCTGTGCGGTAGAGACGGCAACAATTCGTATATCACGATACTTTTGTGTGGCAATTCATGTCTCCAAAATCGAAGGCTCTGTCTTTGTCCGTATGTATGGAGTTTGCATGTTCTCCCCGTGCTTGGTGGGTTTCCTCCGGGTACTCCGGTCTCCTCCCACAGTTCAAAGACATGCAGATTGGGATAATTGGCGTTCCCAAATTGCCCGTAGTGTGTGAATGAGCATTTGAGTGTGTGTCTGTGTGTGTCCTGCAATGTAAATGCACCCTGTTCAGGGTGTACCCAAAGGCAACCGTGTATACAGTGGTAAAAAGTTGCAGTTCTTCTTTAATATCATAGGTGGCGTGCTCTAAACTATTCCCATGTGGGCAGGCAGGTGGGAGCGAATCATTTTCTGGGTTTGTTTAGAATTGTAACAAAATCTGAAAATGTTAATATTATATACTGTATACTTTTATATGTAATATTGATTTTTATAAAATCGTGATACTTCCAGAATGGCAATACAAATCGGATCAGCACAAACACTACCATTCAAAAGTCTGAGATCACGTTCTAACTCCATGGTCTTTCCTGATTTTCCTTCTACACTGTAAAACGATACTGAAGGCGTTTATCCAAAATATACAAGAATCTCCTCTGAACAGTTGATTGCGATGTATTTGATGATGTGTTTGCTACTTATGATCTAAATCTTCATAACGGCTCTAGTCTGAGGTGCTGGTTGTTAATTGGTGTTTTCTGAGGCTGGTGACTCTAAATGAACGTCTCCTCTGCAGCAGAATTTGGTCAGGATTTCCTGAGAAGGTCTTCATGAGAGACAGTTTCATCATCATGGTGCTTGATGGGTTTTACAAATGCACTCCACACAATACTGGTCTTGTAATAACCAGTATAGTATAAAACACCACAAGAAACGCTGACCTCCCTGGCTTAAAAAAACGACTGACTGTTGTTGTTGTTGTTGTTGTTGCATAATTACTTAATTCCATGTGTGATATCACTTAGTTTTGAAATCTCTAATAATGTTGTAGAATGGAGAAAATAATCGCTAAACAAAAACTAAGAAATCTTTGCGTGATCCCAAATCCAAAGAGACGGAGCGAGAACGCTTACAATCACATGATGGGAAAAGGTCGACATACAGTACTGTGCAAAAGTCTCGACCCCCCCCCTGCTCCCTCATTTCTTCATATTTGTCCTTCCAATGTGAGCCAGACTTTCTTGTATTTTTAAACCTCATAAGACCCGAACTTAAATTATGTATGCATTTAAATAACAATAAAGAAATCCTATATTTTTGGGATTAGTATGACCTTAAATAAAATCTAAGCATTGTCTTTTAAACTGAGTTGGACACCCTCTTGTGTTTCTACAAATCATCTAATCATCATATGTATTGCGCTTTTGCTACCATTAGATGATGCTGTAAAGTGTCTAATAATGAGAACAGGTCTAAGTTAGACCGATTTAAGTAAAACGTGCAGCTACTTCCTTCCCAAAAAGTAATGTCTCCGTATGAGGACGCAGAGTCCCAGGAGGTTTTAATGTATTCTTAAAGAATTTGTTCTTCAGGCATCCTAAAGGACTTTTTAGCCTCACGTCCTTGATTCTCATTTTCATTCCAGATTCAGAGGAAAATGTTTATTGTTTGTTAAGCCATACAGTGACCATTTAAGCATGAAAACAAGCATCTAACTTAAGGAAGGCCTGACCCAGTGAGAAACAGGTGCAGATGTGGACAGATGATCAGGCTGGTGATTAGTGTAGTGCTGATGCTGAATGCTGAGTGGTTGGAACAAACAGATGAGAAGGGAAATGAGGTCGCTGCTGAGGTTGTTGCATTAAAAAAATAAATGTAAATGGTATCTTTAGGTACTTTGCAGCATACATTAGTTTGGGTGGTTCAGGACTTTTGAACCACCAATTAGGACTGGCTATGACAGCAGGACCAAAAAAGAAAACACAGACATGAGGGACCCCTAGGAAGGAAAGCAATCAGTCACTTGATCATAAACAAAGGTTAGGAGAGTGGTGGAGAACAGCGTCCAAACACACACTACCGTAAGTTGACCGGATCTGCACCTTTACCCAAGTACACAATGTTCACAAAAGTCTCGACTAAACAAATACGTTTTCAGCCTAGACTTAAACAGCGAGACTGTGTCTGAGTCCTAAAGACTAATTCTATAACTTCAGGGTTTTGTAAGCGCTCCCCGCTCTAGCCTTCATCATTCGAAGCACCTACACTTTGGATTTGCCCTCTAACGCCATGGATCATCCACATCAGCACGACCACGCTGACGTTCACACCGACACCGACGCGAGTGCAGCCTCTGCAGGGCGACCTTTCCCTGCTTTCGCCTTCCGTGCTCTCGAATCGCGTCGTGACTCAACCTTGAGTGTGCGTGAAAGGTCATAAACATAATGCTGCCCTTCGAGCAGAGTTTAATATTTAATCTGAAGTCTGGCAGGAAACACACCGAGCACCGAGTGTGTGTTTATAGCGTCCTACGTGCACGTTATGGGTTAAGTCGTTGTTGAATGGCATCTTGGCCTCGATTGAATTCGATCTGAAACACGGAAGTCACGGCGTGACGTTGTGTCACAATGCGTGACTGGATTCACGAGATAAATATGTGATGCAACTTGTGACGCTCAGCAGAACCTCTGTCCAAGCCTGGTTCCTCTGGTTGGTGTCACCGTATCCTGGCCACAATTATAAACTGAAATTAACTACGATTTTTAATAACAATACCTTTGCTGCGATAAACACTCAGTAAAAATACAAATTTAATTCCAGTCGCTGGTTAAAAGCAATGCATTAGGAGACCACCAGTGTGTCTCACTTCTGGGGATGCATTCGAAGGCTGATTACATCATAGCGCCACGACTAAGCCTGTCACATTTCAAAGGCTTCTTCATATGGGACCTGTGAATGCGTCCTGGCCCACAGTGATGGGAATCACCCGTCACATCCTGTTATGATCTCAACGTGATTCTTGGGAGCTGATTTGATTTAAATCAAATTAAAACCTTTACTCTTATACCATTCGCTTTCTCACTTAGAAACCAAACGCAGCATTTAAACACTACGAACTACCTGCTGATGTACAGTACGCGGTTCACGACAACTTGGCAGTGTTTTGAGATGACGCAAGTGTGTGTAATGAGTCGGTTTGAGACTAATTCGCTCACAGAGTTTGGAGAAAAAGGCAGATCGGAGGATTTTAACAGGCATGATTTCTGAAAATGTATCGCCATAAAAATACTTCTGCGCTCAGTATAGAATCGGTTAAATAGCTGGTCCTGATCCGCAGATCACCAAACAGGAAACCGGCCAATTCTGGTCACTTCCTAATCAACCAGTTTTTCTTTATTACAAATGTAAAAGCTTTTAAAAAATCAACTTTGTATCATCACACAAAAGAAGCGCGATTTGTACCCAAATAAATTTTATTTATTTATTTATTTATTTATTTATATAAATAAAGATTGTTATGAGCCAGGACAGAGACACGTAGAGACGATGGTGGACACAGGACTCGAGGATATTAAGAATAAACATATTATAATAATAAAATATTGTGAGTGGGTATATGTGTATATATCACATCTAATAAAACTGTAAAGTTCTAACATTGAAGATATTTGTGAAAAATGATTTGGTGGGATGTAAGATGAGTAACAGAACTCATCAGGTTTAATTGGGATTTTCGCAGGCGTCTTTGGCCGAGCCTGAGGGTAACATATAGACTTTGTTTCGCCGCTATCGACCCACAAGAAGAGAAGATATTTTGAATTAAGAGCTAATTTGAATTTGGTGCAGCAGGTGGTGGGAATCAGTAAGAGTGACGCGCGCCCCAGCCTCAGCGTGGTCTGTCCTGCCGCCATTTTACATCAACATGGACAACAAATAATAATCACTTCTTGCTGTAGTGTTTTTTTTTTTTTTTTCTTCTCTCCTCCATGTCACGGAACACGAGCGATGACGGTTTGCTCCGGTTACAGGGTCACAGAGCTGAAACTGAATTGCGGAGAGGATTACTGCAGCCGGCTCTGTGGTTTTACACTCAGACCTTTAACCTCAGACATTCCCTCACACACTTTCAGGTTCGGCAATCGCCCGACGTCTGTAGCGCTTAGAAAAAGCTGAGTTCTCATCACACACACATTAACCAGGCTGTGAGGTGGGGTTGGGGTGGGGGAGGAGTCAGAGTCAGGTGATCAGGTTCCTCTCAGACCGGTTTAAACCACAGATTTAAGTTTAAAGTGAAAGTAAGTCTGTGTGTGTGTGTGTGTGTGTGTGTGTGTCAGTCCCCTGCTCATTATCCACTCAAACAAACACACATACACACACATGTGTACATATTGTGATAGGGGAATAGACACACACAAACAAATACACACACACACACACACACACACACACACAGAGTGATGGAAGTAAACAATTCCAACATGTGGTGAAACCTGTGAAGCATTCACAAAAATCCAATTGCAGACAGAGAGACAGAGTGAGTGTGAGAGAGACAGACAGCGAGAGACAAAGTGAAAGATGGACAATGAGAGTGAGACAGTGAGGGAGAGACTGACAGGCTGTCGGACAAAATTAGAAAGAGTGATACAGAGAGAGCTCAGCTCATCTTTTTGTGTGTGTGTGTATGTGTGTGTGTATGTGTGTGTGTATGTGTGTGTGTATGTGTGTGTGTATGTGTGTGTGTGTGTGTGTATGTGTGTGTGTATGTGTGTGTGTATGTGTGTGTGTGTGTGTATGTGTGTATGTGTGTGTGTGTATGTGTGTATGTGTGTATGTGTGTATGTGTGTATGTGTGTGTATGTGTGTGTATGTGTGTGTATGTGTGTATGTGTGTGTATGTGTGTGTATGTGTGTGTATGTGTGTGTGTATGTGTGTATGTATTGCCTGCTTATCAGACCTTTCATCTCATGATGTGTGTTTGCTCAGTTTCCTTCTCATGCCACCAGAGAACCGGTCAGAGTGTCAAAGTCTGAGAGAGATAGAGATCAAATTTAAATTTCCTCACACTCGCTCTCACACACACATTGTGACATTTGTTTAATGACCAGATAATAACGTTAAATTCGAGTTAAATAAACTCTGGACTTTAGAAACACTGCAAGTACAGCGATTTAAAATAGTCTGTACTAAAAAGAGCATAAAGACCAGGAAGTGTTCAGTACATCACGGCGAACATGACGGCGTATATCACGGTGTCTCACGGTTAGGGTTGGGTACCGAAAAACGGTGCCAATATGGCACTGGTACCTATATAACCGGTATGTACCGGACCGAAACAGAACACGAATTTCGATGCCTCATTTCGGTGCCACTTAAATGCCTGATTTAATATGTTTGTTCTCTGGGGCTATGATGATGACACAGTTGTAATAAGCAGTAGATTCATCAACACACATGATCGCGAGTAAAATTTAAATACTGCATGGGGTGTCAGAAATTATTGGAAAAATAAATTATTTCCTTAATTATAAAACTCTTGAGGACTTCGGAAAGCTTTGATAATACAAATCCAAAACATTGTTGCAGTAATGTTAGTATTCATATTATTTTTGCAGATTCAGAGTTTATTAGATGAAAAAAATTAAAAGCACAAATCATCGGGACGTGAGACCATCGGAGACGCGCGTGAACGCAGCAACTAACGTTACAGTCGCTCTGACGGCAGCAGGTGATCTACCGCTGCTAAACTTGCTAAATTAAACAACTTTCATTAAAATGCCACACGGTCGAAAGTGTCTATATTTTGCAAGAAAGGATTCTGACACCACGACGTGCAGCAAATGTTTTACCGCAGTTGTGTGTAAAGGGGGAACCACGTCAAATCTAATGAAACATTTGAGGGCACACGGAATAAACTTAAAGCAGAGGGACGCACCGTGTTTGACAGCTTGCGGACAACAGCTGGCACTTTCGGTGTGGACGATCCCAACCCTAGTCATACCAACCGTAGCAAAAAGGAGTCTCCACCGATTATGATGACGACAGCAGCCTTTACACAGGTTAGTTGTAGGCTAATGTAATGTTAACTGCAAAATGCAAATCTTGCATTCATGCTGAGAAATGGTCAAACGATTTGTCAAATACTAATGTAACATGGATTCTGTTTATAATTATGGCTTTCCAGATAGTACTTAAACTTTTAGTATATTGTTCAATTTTAATCGTTCAATTTTTTGTTCAATAAAAATGTATTCTTGAGTCATCCACCATCATTTTGTGGCTTTTGCAAAGTATCTGTTCAGGCACCGTTTTGCCACCGGTACCAGTTTAAAAGTATCGATTTGGGACCGGTATCGTAAAAAACCCAAACGGTACCCAACCCTAATCACAGTCTATATCACGGTGTATCACAGTGTGTATCATAGTACATCACCATGGAGACGGACAGCAGGCACCAGCAGTTATGCTTGTGTCCACTGTGTGTCCAGTGTGTTCCTGTCCTCATGTCCCTGTATGCTGTAAGTGCAAATAGATGAAGGCGGTGCAACAAAGAGCCGAGACAGGAGCGGTCCAAATCACAACGTGTGTAATGAGTGTTTATACATATGAGGGTAAGACCCAGTGTGATATCAGGAATGTAGGGTGTGTGTGTGTGTGTGTGTGTGTGTGTGTGTGTGTGTGTGTGTGTGTGTGTGTGTGTGTGTGTGTGTGTGTGTGTGTGTGTGTGTGTGTGTGTATGTGTGTGTGTGTGTGTGTGTGTTTATGTGTGTTGTGTCTGTGTGTATGTTGTGTGTATATGTGTGTATGTTGTGTGTATTGTGTGTGTGTGTGTGTTGTGTGTGTAAGTGTGTGTGTGTATTGTGTGTATATATGTGTGTGTGTGTTGTGTGTATATGTGTGTGTATGTTGTGTGTGCATGTGTGTATTGTGTGTGTGTTGTGTGTATTGTGTGTGAATGTGTGTTGTGTGTATATATATATATATGTGTATTGTGTGTGTATTGTGTGTATATGTGTGTTGTGTGTATATTGTGTGTATATGTGTATTGTGTGTTGTGTGTATATGTGTGTTGTTTGTGTATGTGTGTTGTTTGTGTATGTGTGTTGTGTGTTTATGTGTGTTGTGTGTGTATGTGTGTTGTGTGTATATATTGGTGGTGCTGATAATGTGTGTGGTGGTGTGTGGGTGTGTGTATATATGTGTGTGTGGTATTATATGTGTGTGTGTTATATGTTGTGGTTTATATAGGTGTGTGTGTATATATGTGTTGTGTGTATATATGTGTGTCTGTGATAATGTGATGTGTGCTATATATGTGTTGTGTGTATATGTGTGTGTGTGTGTGTGTGTGTGTGTGTGTGTGTGTGTGTGTGTGTGTGTGTGTGTGTGTGTGTGTGTGTGTGTGTGTGTGGTGTGTGTGGTGTGTGTGTGTGTGTGTGTGTGTGTGTGTGTGTGTGTGTGTGTGTGTGTGTGTGTGTGTGTGTGTGTGTGTGTGTGTGTGTGTGTGTGTGTGTGTGTGTGTGTGTGTGTGTGTGTGGGTATGTGTGTGTGTGGTGTGTGTGTGTGTGTGTGTGTGTGTATGTGTGTGTGTGTGTGTGTGGGTATGTGTGTGTGTGGGTATGTGTGTGTGTGGGTATGTGTGTGTGTGGGTATGTGTGTGTGTGGGTGTGTGTGTGTGTGGGTATGTGTGTGTGTGGGTATGTGTGTGTGTGGGTATGTGTGTGTGTGGGTATGTGTGTGTGTGGGTATGTGTGTGTGTGGGTATGTGTGTGTGTGGGTATGTGTGTGTGTGGGTATGTGTGTGTGTGGGTATGTGTGTGTGTGGGTATGTGTGTGTGTGTGTATATGTGTGTGTGTGTGCGTGTGTGTGTGTGTGTGCGTGTGTGTGTGTGTGCGTGTGTGTGTGTGTGCGTGCGTGTATGCGTGTGTGTATGCGCATATGCGTATGCGTGTGCGTATGTGTGTGCGTGTGTGAACACACTGAGGGATTAGTCCATGGGGTTGTTTGTGTTCAGGGCCCGAGCAGACTGGATGATGGAGGGAGAGTTGGTAGTGCAGTGAGTACAGCAGGGGGCTCAGGATACACCCCTGAGGGTGAGGGAGGGGGAGACATTTATTTATTATTACTCATTCTGTAATTTTTTTTTTTTTTTTTTACTCTCTACTCCTCTTATTTTCTTGTATCTCTAAGCTTTGGCAATACAAATGTAAATATTTGTCATGCCAATGAAGCACCTTTGAATCTTGAGAGACCGAGAGAGGATAAATTAATGCCTGCTGATTTGACACGATATGACACTATGAGAGACAAGTGTGGAGAGTGAGAGAGGACATGACCAACAGTCTAGGAGAGAGACTGAGAGAGAATATAGAAGGAGACAGAGAGAGAGAGAGAGAGAGAGAGATAAGAGATAATAAGATAAATATGAAGTGAGACAGAAGGAGACACACAGAGAGATGATTCTAACCGCTTGTGTGTTGCTTTAACACATCCTGTGTGTTTATTTGTGGACAGCTCTCATCTCACTTGTCCTGTTCGGTGAAGGTGTCGAAAAGCTGTTTAGATATACACACGTACACACATGTACGTACGTACGCATGCACACACACGCACACACACGGACGCACACACACGCGCACGCACACACATGCACACACATGCACACACGCGCACACACACACACACACACACACACACACACACACACACACACACACGCGCGCGCAGTGGTTTAGCAGTCATACACAGTCAAGGGCTGAACCCGCAGCCAGTCATCCTGCAGTTTCTAACCTTCTCCCCCACACACACACACTTTTTCTAGTTTAAAAATATCACAATGCGATGTTTACATGACGTTAGTTACAGTTAGAGCACAGGGAGCGCTAAACCATGGTGAAGTGACCACATGAACGTGTCACCGGTTCCTCTTACACTCTAGCACCTCGACTCACACACACACACACACACACACACACACACACACACACACACACACACACACACACACACTTTAACAGTGTTGGTTCCTGTTAGCGCTCGTGTTACAGCAGCAACTAACCAGCTGTTCCCTCACCAGACTCTCAGTAAAACACTGGTGTACATCACTGAGAGCGACACTGGAGACTCCTTACAGTAACACAAAGTAAAGTCACGTCTGTGTGGAAAACCTCACCAGGTCAAAGGTCACACACCTGTGTTCATATACTGTACATGCAGCCGGGGGAACTGGATAAGGGTGTCTGCTAAATGCTAGAAAGTAAGTGGTAAGTGTGTGTGTATGCGTGTGTGTGTATGCGTGAGAGCCGAGATTGTGATTTATAATTTTTTTTTGATGAATCGTGCAGCTGTAATTCAGGGTACAGGGTTCTAGAGAGAGCAGGTGTGGTTGTGTTCAGGGTTGTGTGTGTGTGTGTGTGTGTGTGTGTGTGTGTGTGTGTGTGTGAGTCAGAACATTCTGAGCTGTTGCTAGAAGGACATACTGAACCCAGATGAGTGAACTGATATATATACACAGACACTCAATATCTCTCTGTCTCTTTCTTCATCTCTCTTGTTCCTCTGTCTGTCTCTCTCTTTTCTCATCACTGTCTCTCTTATTTTCATCTCATTCTATCTATTTCTTTATATCTGTCTCTTCATGTTTTATTTTCTCTCTGTATATTTCTTTTTTTGTCTCCCTGTTCTGTTCTCTCTCTCTCTCTCTCTGCCACTCAGGTTGTAAATTAACACTATGGCACAGTGATGTCACAGGTCATGAACACCTCTGGTTTCTGTGTGCGCATATGTGTATAGTTGGGGGGGGGTTGTTTGATATATATATATATATATATATATATATGTATATGTATATGTATATGTATGTGTGTGTGTGTGTGTGAGTAGACTGATAGCTGATGTGATAAGGAGGTGTGTGTGTTCTCAGCCTGAAGGTTCAGACACATTAACGTCAGGCTCGCGTCACCTCACACCATGAACACGGCGGGTGGACTGGGACAGCGTTCGACCTGTCCCTCAATACAGTGTTTAAATTACAAATAATTAATGAAACGCGTCATGAATGACGCTCGTTTAAAATGAGCACATTCTCATTAAAAAGTATTTTATTTAATTGTTACTTTTATTTATTTTATTGATTTAATTATCTATTTATTGATTTGATTGATTTCTTTATCGCTGGTCAGACACGCACCGTCTTAAAACTGTCACTCATCTTTCAGACTGAGTGGGCGGGGTCTAATTCAAAGGTGTGATGATTATTTACATTCGTATCGCCAAATCTTAGAAAATAAGAGGAGTGGATAGAGTGTAATGCTATGCATTGCTGGTGAGGAGTGTAAGCAGTGTAATGTGTCAGTACAGGCTCGGGGTGAATCTCTGATAACTCCAGTGCTACCCTGCGGCGTCTCCGCTTCCCCTCCAGCTCCTAAAAATTCAATTCAGTTTTATTTGTATAGCGCTTTTAACAACAAAAAACACGCCGCTAGGCGCATTGCTTGTGCTGAATTGCCCCTAGGCGTGAATTGCCCGAGTGTGTTAATGAACGTGCTGCCACAGGTGTACTCCCGCCTCACACACTGTGCTCCAGGGGTAGAGCCCGAATCAATCAACGTTGTACGTCTGCCGGCGGGATAGAGCTGCGTTATACTCGCTAAAGCGATCTCGGAAATTAACCAAATATGAAACATCACGGTGATTTGGTCCTAATGAAGAAAGATCTCATTGTCAAAATGAACAGTAATCATCAGATTTAAACACAAGTGAAATCTTTAGAGTAATTTTGTTTGGATTTAGTGCAGAGAAATCTAGTAGTACAACTACTACTGATACTCCTGCTGCTACTGTTACTGTACTACAGTTAATACTACCGTTCCTGCTGCGGTTACTACTGTTACTACAGTTCTTACTACAATTATTACTGTTACTACTACTACTATTAGTAGTAGTAGTACTATTAGGGCAGTGGTGTCTCAGAGGGCTAAGGCACTGAGTTACTGATCGGAAGATCGGCGGTTCGATTCCCATCTCAGCCAGGTTGCCATTGTTGGGCCCTTGAGCGAGGCCCTTAACCCTAACTGCTTCAGGGGCGCTGTACCATGGCTGACCCTGCGCTCTGACCTCAGTTACACTGGGATATGCGAAGAAGGAATTTCACTGTGCTGTAATGTATATGTGACAAAAATAAAAGGCTTTACTTAAAGGCTTTATTACTACTCTTATTACTACTGGTACTATACTGTAGCTCTTACTGCTGTTACTACTACTACAGTTCTATTTTTAATACTGTTACTACGGTTACTACTGTTACTACAGACATTGTTTACTACAGACATTGTGATGCCACTAAATAGTATCACAATGTCTGTTCCTAATACTAATAGCACTGCTACCGCTCTTGTTACTGTTACTCTTAATATTACTGGTAAAATCACTTTTACTGTTACTACTAACACTGTAACTTCTACTAGCACTAGTTCTTTCTTGGGTACTGTTGTTAGTAATACTACTACTATTAATGTAACTATTACTAACACTACAGCCATTCCTGATACTATTACTACTAATAGTATGACTGTTAGTTACTATTACTGCTACTATTAATGTTGGTATTAATATTACTAGTATTATTACTTTTACTGTTACTACTAACAACTTTTATATCTACTGTTATTACTACTAGTACTACTGTAATTTCTGTAACTACTACCATTACTCTTACTATTACTATTAGTTTTTACTATTACTACTACTGGTGCTGTTAATATTAATATACTGCTAGTATAATTCTAAATTATTATATAATTAATTGTACTGCTGCTGTTATTGTTGCTGTTAAAATGACTACTACTACTAATAATAATAATTCTGTTACTATGACTGCTAGTAATCTTAAAACTGTTACCATAATTACACTGTGTTACAATTACTACCTTCTAATATTAAAATGACTTTTACTACTACTTGTGCTACTTCTACTACTACTATTAGTTATATTCCTAGTTATATTACAGGTACTAGGATATTGGTATTCCTCTTACTGTTACTGAGATTACTAATACTCTTGCTGTCATGACCGTTACTATTACTATAACAATTGCTACTACTGTTAATGTTCATATCATTGCTACTATTACTACTTTATTACGACGATGGTTACTTCTAGTAATAATAATAATTTTACTTCTGCTACCACTTTTGCTGTGATTCTTATTCTGACTACTTCTGTTTTTGTTACTACTGCTAATATTACTACTACGATGACCCCAAGGTTTACTTTAGGCTACTAAGGCTACTAAGATTATTACTACTTTTATTACTACTGCTGCTCTTACTAGTATCAGTACCATTATTACTGCTAATGCAGTACTCCAACAGCACAGGGAGGTAAATCAGCAGAGTAAAGCAGAGCCGTGTCACTGGCATGAGTGTAATCAGTGCGCCGCACTACAAGGGGACAATTTCAGATTTCCGTGTTTGGGTTTGGGATGGAAATAGACTTTAATTTGTGCTGAGTTATAGAAGCCAGGGTGCAAGTCCATCATAGAGCGCGCACACACACACACACACACACACACACACACACACACACACACACACACACACACACACACACAGAGTCTTAAAATAAGCAGGGTGTGTTCTGTATGCCTTGTCCAAAAACCTCACTGGGCATCTGTGTGTTGTACAGAGACAGACAGACGTACACACATGCACATACACAACTACACACACACACTCAAATGTGATGATTTTGGATATGTCTGTTGGCATGGACACACACACACACACACACACACACACACACGCACACACAAAGACAAATTGTGACGTGGCTGTAATGACCTCACCGGGAGGAATTTTTGAGCATGACTTCCTGTCAGCTCCGTGCAGTTCACACCACACAAACACACAGACACACACCACTTGAAATTCTGAGCCAACCAGTAGCGATTGATGGAGCATTAGCTTGCTAGCAGCCATGTCATCTCAAGAGCACTAACCAGGATTAAAGTTTTTTGTCACAATATTGTACATCAATTGTTTCCCAAAAGTTTTGGCACCCTGTCCAGGGTGTTCCCAGAGTCTCCTGGGAGATTCTCCAGGCTTCCTGTGGCCTTGTACAGGAGAAGTGGTGTCGAGAATGAGTGAAAGTGTTTTCCGAAAATGTAGTCTGTGATGCGTTTGGAATTCTCCTGATACACAAGAGTCTTCAGCACAGATGAGTTTACACTGTCTTGTTTCACTTGGACATGACAATCTGTGTGTTTTTTTTGTTTTGTTTTGTTTTTTTGTGTATGTCTGTGTTTTAAGGTTTTTTTTTTTCATCAGGGCCACGGGATAATTTCCGAGAACGCTTGACCCCAAAGTCTGGTTCATTTAGATCATTGAGACCACAATCGTTCTGCGTTATGGAACCGTGCCGAGTCCAATTTGAAGAGGTCTTCTTATGCGAACAGTACAGTGTGTTCGGGCATGGATCGAATCAGATTTGGAAGCCAATCAGATTTGTACCTGAGCACGGAAGTACTGTAGATCGCATCTTCATTCTCCTCCATGTAAAAAAAAAAAATCTCCATGTGAACAAAGCGCGCGCCAATCGCGTCCTCTGACCTACACAATTACAACAGATACAGCAGGAAGGCAGGCAAGATATTTGTCTGAAATTATATCAATAATATTAGGCGTAGCTTGACAGTTAACTTCCTCGTTTTTGTTTAATAGCGGCTCGCAAAACAAGTAGATGCATACTGCCCCCTGCTGTATAGGAGAGTGTAAAAACGCAAGTATGTAAAATCAAGTATGTACTGTACATCAAGTGCAAAAATCAATGTGAATGCATTTCAAGCACTAAGTGGTTGTTAAAGCGACTTACAAAACAGCAGGAGATGAATTTAACATTTTAATTGATTGTCTGTAAAAATTTATTTTGTTTGATGTTAAGAATTTTTATTTTCCTTTTTTATTCTCAGTATCTTTTAAAACTCGCCCCGTGCCGTGCACACTAACTGTCCTGAAGTGTTTTAGCTGACCGGCTTAGCTAATGTTAAGCTAAGTCAATGAACAACAGCCACTGAGAGAAAAGTTCATCCAAACGAAACCTCTCTGATTTTTTTTCTCACTCCCTGTCCGTCCGAACTCCGCCTCCTCTACATCAGATACAGAGGCTGAGGCGAGTGAAAAATGAAAGTTTTGTCAGTTATTCAGTCATCATTATCAGATAACATTAATGCTAGCAAAGTAAAGCACAGCCACGTTTTATCAACCGATGGCTCCAGTTTGAATCGCCGTGGTCACGTCAGGTCACCTGGGTATCTCATGAAAAAGGTTAAACTACAAGCATTACTAAACTTGTGTTTAAATGCCTGAATTCTGTTAACTATATTTACTCCTAATAGTGTTAAGTGTGTGTGTGTGTGTGTGTGTGTGTGTGTGTGTGTGTGTGTGTGTGTGTGTGTGTGGAGAGAGGGGAGACTGTTCTCATTCCTTCTGTCCTGGTTTTTTTTTTTTTACATTTTTTCTTATATGGTTCCTGGAATGTTGGCTCTGATTGTGTGTGTGTGTGTGTGTGTGTGTGTGTGTGTGTGTGTGTGTGTGTGTATGTATGTGTGTGTGTGTGTGTGTGTGATGAGTCCAGTTGAATGTGATCAAACCAGTTTTTTTTACACGCACGCACGCACGCACGCACACGCACTCACGCACGCACACACAAGTGCACAGAACAGTTACATTCTGTAGATCACCAGCTCAACTTTCAGGTGTTTCAGGGTATGATGGGGGCGGGGCTTCAGTTTGATTAGCCAATCACAGATGTTAGCCAATGTTTGACAACACAACAGAGACTTAGCTTAACAATTTGTGTGTGTGTTTCATATGAGGAAGTTTTTTTATTCTAGTTAACATGACGACTTCCTGCTACCTGTATCTGTGTGCTTTGTTAATGTTGTTGGGTCTAATAATAATAATATGGCACCTGTTATAATACATGCTCTCCCTGTCTTCATTTACTTTGTCACTGTTAAAGCTGTAGCTCTCTTTTTCGTTTTCTTCTTCTTCATTTTCTCTTCTGTATTTGAATATTTATCCATCTGTCTCTTTATTTCTCTTTCTGTCTCCGTTTCTCTCTTTAACCGTCTCTCCGTTTGTGTATCTCACTGTCTGTCTCTTCTTGTCTGTGTCTGTCATCTCTCTCTCTCTCACTCTCTCTCTCTCTCTCTCTCTCTGTCCCTGTTCCACTTTTTTCTCTGTTTCTTTTCTTTTGGATCTCTTCTTTTGGGTCTGTTTTTTTTTCTCTCTCGCTTTCATTCCTCATATTTTTCTTTTTTGTCTTTTTCATTATCTCTCCTATTTTCTCTGTCTTTCTGTCTGTATCTCTGACATCTCTCTCTCTCTCTCTCTCTCTCTCTCTCTCGCTCTGTTACAGAGGGACCCTGATTATCTGAAGCTGTGGCTGGAGATTTTCATCAGTTCGTATGATCGCAGTCTGGATGTGGACTTTGAGAAACAGCCGATAAGGTACGGGTCGCCACGTTTAAGCAACAATAGTCTCGTTTATCACGTGTGTGATGTCTGACCCTCATATCGTACCAAAACAAGTCAAACGTAATAATAATAATAATAATAATAATAATAATAAGGGTGTGTTTATGCCACTGAATCGTTTAAAACAACCGTAGAGGCAAAGCTTGTCTTTACACAGTGTATGTCTTGACATAAACTACAGTGGAATATTCACATACACACACCCCCACCCAGGGACACACTTGCACACAAAGCAGCATCTGAACACACACTCAAACACACACCCAAACCCCACCAAATCCAGACTGAATACATTGGAAACAGACTTAAAGAACACAGAACAATGAAGAAATTAAATGAAACCGAACTAAAGACTCGACACTCAATCTAATCAAATATAATATACTGTATATTATATTGAAATATATTCTAATATAATCTAAGGAAATTTGATCTAATCTAATAAAATCTAATCTAATTTAATGTAATCTAATGAAATCTATTTTAATATAATCTAATATATTCTAAAGAAATCTAATCTAATCTAATATGATATGAAATCTAATCCAATCTTTTTTTAATATGATCTAATGAAATATATTGTAATCTAATCTCATAAAGTATATTATAATATAGTCTAATGAAATCTTTTATCTAATCTAATGTAATCTAATTCAATCTAATGTAATCTAATCTAACCGTAATACCATCTATTGTAGTATATTTTGTATTATTGTTGTGGAATTATAATTGAATCAATAGCATGTCTCTCTATAGTACAAATAATTGTAATACAAATTGTATTTTTATTTATTATAATTTGCTATCAGTGTGTATATACAGAAGTCTGTGTATAATGTCACTTTAATTTGCTTTGGCGACGTTGTTAGCAGTCATAGCAGTAGTGCACACTTTGAACTTTGAACTACTGTGTGTGGGTGTGTGTGGGTGTGTGTGGGTGTGTGTGTGGGTGTGTGTGTGGGTGTGTGTGTGGGTGTGTGTGTGGGTGTGTGTGTGGGTGTGTGTGTGGGTGTGTGTGGGGGTGTGTGGGGGGGTGTGTGTGGGGGTGTGTGGGGGGGTGAGTGCGGGTGTGAATATGTGTGTGCGCGCGTGTATAGCGAGGGGCGCCTGTTAGTTCCAGTGCACGGCTTTCCCACGACCGGTCATCGGCTTTATTAAATCCTTTCAATAGGGGTGAGCGATGGACCAAGAACTATATCCGGAGAGAGAGAGACACACACACACACACACACACACACACACACACACACACACACTTCATGTAATATCACATCAAAATAATCATACTATATCCAGCTTATTTCATGTTTTATTTTAAAATATATCTATATACCTTTAAAAAAATCAATATACTTCCCTACACTATCTTATATGACCAAAAGTATGTGCACCCCTGACCATCACACCCATGTCTACTTTGTTTTTCCCTCCCCAAACTTAAACCACACGGTTTTCTAGAAAGAATGTTCAATGTCCAGTTTCCTTTCACAGAAGGTAAGAAACCCAAACCTGTCTCGCGTGGTGTGTGTTATCAGAACATAATCAGTTATCAGAATCAGACATTTTATCATTTCTAAACATAAAGATCCAGCTGGTGTTTGTTCTGGCTAGAAACCCTGTAGACTATAAACTTGTCCAAAGTTCTTCCTGTGTGTGTGTGTGTTTAGATCATATTTGCATCCATTTTACTGTATAATCAGCCTTGAGCCTCGCACTGAAATTTCAGAGTCAGTATTATACTGTGCACTTTAATAGGAACACCTGTTCACCTGCTAGTGCGTTCGTTCATTCGTTCATTCATGCGATTATCTGCTCGGCCAATCACACGGCAGCAGCACGACACACCAAACCGTTCAGGTCATTCAGGAGCACGTTAGTGTTTACATCAAACATTAGAGCAGGAACAAAGAGCAGCGGTGAGTTCAGAGGCATTCACTGTGGTATGGATTGTGGTGCCAGTTTGAGTATTGCAGGAAGTGCTGAGCTCCGGGAACTCCGGGTACACACAAACAGGGCACAGATAGGGACAATATGATGAAATCACGATACCCGGCTGTCGATTTTGTTTTTATTGTAAATTTCATGATTTTCTAAATGCCTTGATTTTATGGAATTTTTTTTTTTAGACAAACTTAGCAAATACTTCGCTCCCACCCCACTGTGCCGTCTGCCAATGTCAGAACAGTTTAGCACACGCCCCCTGCAGGATTATAGAGGAAGGGCGACATTGTACCACATCAACTGCTACCATTCATTGTCTATACCGCTTATCCTGTACAGGCTCATGGGAACACACACACACACACACACACACACACACACACACACACACACACACACACACACACACACACACACACACACACACACACTCATTCACACACTATAAGCAATTCTGGGAAGAAAACCAGAGTACCTGGGAAGCACGGGGAGAACACACAAGCAAACTCCACACACACACACACACACACACACACACACACACACACACACACACACACACACACGACAGGAATCCCCAGAGGTTCGAGGCGGCAGCGCTAACCACTACGCCATTTAATCCTACGAATTAATCCATCTCCCCACCCCATCTTTGTCTATAAACAAACACAAATCCAGTTCTTCTGGTTGAAGCGGCTCGATGAAGAGGGAGGTCAGAGGAGAACGGACAGACCGGTTGGTCCGAGCTGACAGGAAGGCTGAGATTACTCTAATAGCTCCTCTTCATACCTGGGGTGAGCTGAGAATCATCTCGAAACTTAAGATTACAACAATGGAAAAAAATGTCATCTGACAGGAGGCGACAGTGAGCACAGCATCATTAAAACCTACACAATCGGATGAAAACCTTCAGAGCTTTTGATCTTCACATGCATGATTTAATCAGCCACAAGTCGAGCTGATCGGATAACTCGATGGCTGAGCAGCTCCAGTAATAGAGAGCATAAGAAACGAGTGCATAAGTATTCACCCCCGTTGCTGGAAAACCCCTATATTTGTTTCAGGTTGCTTCTTGTTGGTGTGGTAGGAGCGAATTATTCGCCAAGTTTGTTTAGAATCGTAAAAAAAATTAATAAAATAAAAATTTAATTTAATTATACAGTGGAACCTCGGATTGCGAGTAACCCAGTTTACGGGTGTTCCGCAAGACGAGCAAAGATTTTTAATAAATTTTGACTTGAAAAACGAGCATGTCTTGTCTGCTTGACATGAACATGTCATGTTTTTTGACACCGACACACACACACACACACACACACACACACACACACACACACACCGTCTCACACTCACCTTTACAGCCCCTCTCCCCGGCTTCACATAGACACACACTGAGGGAGAAGGAGTTTTACTGTGTAAGACATGGCGAGGGAAGGGGCTAATTCCACACACACACACCCACACACACCCACACACACCCACACACACCCACACACACCCACACACACCCACACACACACACAAATACACGGCACCTGCACGCACAACGGAAACACTTATTTGTTTATTTTATTTTTTTTTAAGGTAAAGTGCAGGTTAATTTGTTTTATTTTTACTTTATATATTGTATTAATAATTTTTCTGTATTTATTTTTTTGGGCTGTGGAACGAATTATTTGAGTTTACATTATTTCTTATGGGCAGATTTGATTTGGTTTACGAGTGTTTTGGAATACGAGCCTGCTTCCGGAATGAATTATAATTCATAATCCAAGGTTCCACTGTATTGAATCAGCGTATTTACAAAATTGTGATACAGAACCGCAGTACATATCAAATCGTCACCTGGGTGCACTCATGGTCCCTGGTGATTCCCGTCTTTATATGACTGCGCATTAAGGCGTGTGTGTTTGTATGTTTCTGTGTTTGTTTGTCCGTAGGGTGGACGAGGTGCCGCCGGTCCTGTCTCTCCTTCCTGATAACATCCTGCAGGTGTTGCGTGTTCAGCTGATGCAGTGCGTTCAGAAAGCTTCAGTCGGACTCGAGCAGGAACAACAACACCTCGCTCTGCTGCTGCTCAAGTTCCTCATCATCATCTGCAGGTCACACACACACACACACACACACACACACACACATACACACACATACACATAGACTCTCTGTGGCTCGCGCTCGGATGAAGGCGGATGAAGTTTATCTCGCACTAAAAAACACTCTGAGCTTCACTGCAAAGGTCATCTTAAAGGCTGTGACATTTCCACTTCTTACATTTAGATTATAATAATGATAATTATTATTATAACTATAGATGATAATGAAGTAGCACACTAGAAGGTCGCGAGCTCCAAAGGTCAAGCTGAATGTCTGGGCTGCTCTATTATGTCCTGCTGTATAATAATGTAATCACAGGGGAATGAACGCTCGATTCTGATTGGTCAGAATTTGCACAGGCATCTTATACGAGGGTGAGTTAAAAAATATATGCAGTTCTTTTGGCTGCACTGTCCTGATGATCAGCACTTTTCCGTTCAAGGCTCCTTTCTCCCCAGGTGTGAACGCATTGCATCAGTTCATCTGTAACTGCGGTGCGAGCAAAAATGGACGCCCAGATTGCGAGTTCGATTCCCGGTGATGCTGTAAACTCTCGCAGCCAGAGGTCTATAGAGAGTCTATATGAGAGGTACTTAGTGCTCCCACATTAATCACGGCTGTATGGCCAATCAGGGGCGTCCGTGAGCTCACGCAAGCGGAAGGAGCGGATAGCGCTGTCCTCCGAGTGTGTTACTCCGCCCACAACGGTGCGTGAGTGAGCAGTTCGAAAAGATGCGGTTGGCTGCCGTCATGTGGTTTGGAGAAAACACGTGATAGTCTTCCCGACTGAGTGGCAGTAGTAGCCTTAAAGTGGGGGGGGGGGCGCCCTAGTGACGGGGAGGAATTGGACAGAAAAAAAAAGGAGGGGAAAAAAAAAAGATTTGTACAGCGGATAATTTTTGACTCGCCCTCGTAGATTTTAAAACAGTGAGATGGTGATGAAGACACCGTTTAATATTGTTATATTAATAATAATAGTAATAATAATAATAAATAAAGCGCTGTTACTTAGTTCGGTGCATTGTATTGTGGGTGCTGGATGATTTCCCAGCATGCCTCAGTGCCAAGTGAATGTGATCTAAAGTCAGAGTACTACTATTGTTCTTTATTAATAATTAACGCTCTTGAAGTTGCAGGTACTTTCCACATTTGGCACACCTGCAATGAGCATGTTACAACCTTACGCACACGCACACCCACACACGCACACCCACACACACACACACACACACAGTGTACGGTGTATAACCGAAGCTGCATGATCATGTGACTAACATCTACCAGGCCATTTCTGTGTCTGAGAAATTGTCTATTTCTTCTTGAATGTTTAAAAGGCCAGAAATGTTCCATTACCTCACCACAACACACACACACACACACACACACACCAGCTGCATCTGTGTGTGGATTATTATCGTGGTGCAAAGATGAGTCTGTCTGCTGGAACTAATCGTCCGACATCTTGCAGCAGTCTGCATGACAGACGTGCACACACACACACACACACACACACACACACACACACACACACACACACACACACACACACACACACACACACACACACATCCTGTCAATGCTTTAAAGCATGACGCAAATCTCTCAACTGAACTTTGTGTGTGTGTGTGTGTGTGTGTGTGTCTGACGTCTCTGACAGGAACCTGTCTAATGTGGAAGAAATCGGCACCTGCTCCTACATCAATCAAATTATCACCATGACAACACTCTACATCCAGCAGGTTTCTCTCTCTCTTTCTCTATCTGTCTGTCTCTTAAAGTGAAGGTATATGTATGTGACTGTATGAACCCGTCTCTCTGTCTGTAGCTAAAGAGTAAGACCAAAGAGAAGGAGCTGGTGGATCAGACGCAGGCTGAGGAGTTTGTGCGACATGCGCTGGCCTTCTGCGAGAGTCTGTACGATCCGTACCACAACTGGAGACACCGCATTCATGGGTACACACGCAGCCTTTATCAGACGCCATTAAACACCAGCACTCACCATCAAAGTACATCAAATTCTCCATTAACCTCCATCACACATCACCGTTCTCCGATAACCTCCATCTGATATCAGCGTTCTCCGATAACATCAGCATTCTCCATTAACCTCCATCAGACACTACCTTTCCTCATTAAGCTCCATTCAGACACCAGCATTCTCCATTAACCTCCATCAGACACCAGCGTTCTCCATTAACCTCCATCAGACACCAGCGTTCTCCATTAACCTCCATCAGACACCAGCGTTCTCCGTTAACCTTCATCAGACACCAGCGTTCTCCGTTAACCTTCATCAGACACCAGCGTTCTCCATTAACCTCCATCAGACACCAGCGTTCTCCATTAACCTCCATCAGACACCAGCGTTCTCCATTAACCTCCATCAGACACCAGCGTTCTCCGTTAACCTTCATCAGACACCAGCGTTCTCCATTAACCTCCATCAGACACCAGCGTTCTCCATTAACCTCCATCAGACACCAGCGTTCTCCGTTAACCTTCATCAGACACCAGCGTTCTCTATTAAACCCCATCAGACACCAGCGTTCTCTATTAAACCCCATCAGACACCAGCGTTCTCCATTAACCTTCATCAGACACCAGCGGTTTCCATTAACCTCCATCAGAGACACTACATTTCCCTATTAACCTCCATCACACAACAGCGTTTTCCATTACATCGCATTGTCCATTAACCTCCATCAGACACCAGCATTGTCCATTAAACCCCATCAGACACCAGCGTTCTCCATTAACCCCCATCAGACACCAGCGTTCTCCATTAACCCCCATCAGACACCAGCGTTCTCCATTAAACCCCATCAGACACCAGCGTTCTCCATTAAACCCCATCAGACACCAGCGTTCTCCATTAACCTTCATCAGACACCAGCGTTCTCCATTAACCTTCATCAGACACCAGCGTTCTCCATTAAACCCCATCAGACACCAGCGTTCTCCATTAACCTTCATCAGACACCAGCGTTCTCCATTAACCTCCATCAGAGACACTACATTTCCCTATTAACCTCCATCACACAACAGCGTTCTCCATTACATCGCATTCTCCATTAACCTCCATCAGACACCAGCATTGTCCATTAACCTCCAACAGATACCAGCATTGTCCATTAACCTCCATCAGATACCAGCATTGTCCATTAACCTCCATCAGACACCAGCATTGTCCATTAACCTCCATCAGACACCAGTGTTCTCCATTAACCTCCATGAGGCACCAGTGTTCTCCATTAACCTCCATGAGGCACCAGTGTTCTCCATTAACCTCCATGAGGCACCAGTGTTCTCCATTAACCTCCATCAGACACCAGCATTGTCCATTAACCTCCATCAGATACCAGCATTGTCCATTAACCTCCATCAGATACCAGCATTGTCCATTAACCTCCATCAGACACCAGCATTGTCCATTAACCTCCATCACACACTAGTGTTCTCCATTAACCTCCATCCGACACCAGCGTTTCTCCATTAACCTCCATCACACCACTGTTTTCCAGTACAGATTACATAACAGGCTTAAATTACATTCAGAATGGAAACGTCTAGAAAACACACACAGGTTTTGGTCAGTGATGTCATACTGTACTGTCATGTTTATAGTTTGTGTCTAGCTGGACTACAGTATAATAAGAAAAAGCTTGATTTTAAGGTGGATTTCTCAAATCCAATATGAGCTCACTACAAGTCAGAAGGCTACAGTATGGCCTCATGTATCCCATGATCCCTCGCCACTCCAGACTCGCCATCCCTCTCTGCTTTGGGTCGTGATGTCTCGCCGCTCTGTGTCGTGATCCCTCGCTGCGCTGCTCTGTTATAGCAGTTCGTGCTGGTGTTTGTTTTTCCACAAACACAGAAACCCACATGTTTACAGAGCGTCCTGAGCTACAGGTGTTCTCTGTATTACAGTGTACTCTATAGTGCTTCACGCTAATCCTGCACACCTGTGTTTTGTTATCCCGCTAATCGTTCCCAACAGTGTTGTAATCCGAGACACACACACACACACACACATAGAGCAATTAAGCTGATTAACCACATCAGACATGTTTGGGGCCAAAACAAACAATGTTGTTGTTTCCCCCCCCCCCCCCATTTCTGTGTTGTCCTGCGTCTCTGTACCGCGTCTCTGTCTCGCCTGATTTACATAATCAGGAGTGTCACAGTGATGTCATCATACTGACCTATTTAATGTTTATTTCTGAATGGTAAAAATGAAACAGTTAATTGTTGATTTTCATATAATACCATGTGTGTGTGTGTGTGTGTGTGTGTGTGTGTGTGTGTGTGTGTGTAGGCAGCAGATCAGTACAGTGGAGAAGAGCCGACAGAAGTTTAAAGCGGCTCCTCTAACCGTCGAGTTTGTTCCTTTTTTCTACCGTGAGTAACAATATTTCAACGCTCTTCATCCAACACAATTACATACCATCAAACACCACTAAAGCCATCAAATGACATCAAGCATTACTAGACACTGTCAAACACTATCAAACACCAATAAAAACCATCAAACGCCATCAAACATTGTTAGACACCATCAAACACCAATAAAAAACAAACGCCATCACATGTCACTAGACCCCATCAAACACCATTAAAAACCATCAAATGCCATCAAACATCACTAGACACCATCACATACCATCAAACACCAATAAAAGCATCAAACGGCATCAAACGTCACTAGACACCGTCACATACCATCAAACACCAATAAAACCATCAAACGGCATCAAACGTCACTAGACACCGTCACATACCATCAAACACCAATAAAAACCATCAAACGCCATCAAACATCGTTAGACACCATCAAACACCAATAAAAACCATCATTTACATTTACATTTAGGCATTTGGCAGACGCTCTTATCCAGAGCGACTTACAAAAAGTGCTTTAAAGTTTACATTACTGGATAGATACTTAGACTGGGTTAACTAGGTCAATAACTAAGTGCGATTAGTCTAACACAACCGGGAAGAGGTTTCTTTTGGGGGGGGAGGGGGTTAGTTCTGTAAGTACTGGAGAAATAGGTAAGTTTTGAGTCGCCGTTTAAAGATAGTCAAAGTCTCTGCTGTACGAACATCTAGAGGAAGTTCGTTCCACCACCTAGGTGCCAGAACAGAAAAGAGGCTGGATGAATGCCGCCCTCGATCCCTGAGAGATGGTGGGACGAGGCGAGCAGTGCTGGAGGACCGGAGGGAACGCGGCGCAGTGCGTGGTGTGATTAGAGCAGAGAGGTTAGTGGGTACTGGGCCATTTTTAGCTTTGTAGGCAAGCATCAGTGTTTTGAATTTGATGTGGGCAGCTACAGGAAGCCAGTGCAAGGAGCGGAGGAGTGGGGTGATGTGGGAGAACTTGGGAAGGACATCATACGCCATCAAACATCGTTAGACACCATCACACACCATCAAAGACCAATAAAAACCATCAAACACCATCAAACATTGCTAGACACCATCACACACCATCAAAGACCAATAAAAACCATCATCACCCATGTCTCTAAACCGCACCAAACATCATACGACACCTTAAACCCTGAAACACAATTAAATGCCAGCAAACACAACCACAGGCCATTTAAAAGCCGTCAAACACCATCAATCTATAGGCAATCATGCGCCATTAAACACCACAACACATAATCAAACTAAATCCACTAATCAAGCACTATCAAACACCTTTATATGCCACCTCACACCATAAAACGCCATCAAACACCACTAGACACCATCACACCCCGGCACGAAGCAGGAAACACAAGCTACTCAAACACAAACTGTTAAACACTATCATCCGACATCATACCTCAGACACACCGTACTGGCCTCAGCCAATTAGAGCACACTGTACTAGACAAATTTTTGATAACCGATATCTCTCTCTTTCTCTCTCTTTGTCTCTCTTGCTCTCTCTCTCTCTCTCTGTCTGGATGAATCTGTTCTTTGTGTACCCTATTTGCGAGCTGCACGGAGCCGCTGATAACATTTCAGTCCTTGCACAAAGCAGCCTCTGTGTGTGTGTGTGTGTGTGTGTGTGTGTGTGTGTGTGTGTGTGTGTGTGTGTGTGTGTGTGTGTGTGTGTGTGTGTGTGTGTGTGTGTGTGTCTGTGGGTGTGTCTGTGTGTGTTGTGTGTCTGTGTGTGTGTGTGTGTGTGTGTGTGTGTGTGTGTGTGTGTGTGTGTGTGTGTGTGTGTGTGTGTGTGTGTGTGTGTGTGTGTGTGTGTATGAAATCATTGCCCTTCTGTCTGTCAGCTGAGACACACAGAGGGGCCATTGAGTGAACAAGTGCAGCTCCAGAGGGGACGTCTATCTGCAGGTTTTTCTTTGCATAGATAACATGATGCCCTATCTTTGTGTGCGTGTGTGTGTGTTCAGAGTGTTTTCAGGAGAGTGAACATCTGAAGGACAGTCTGAAATGTTGTCTGCTCCACCTGTTTGGATCCATAGTTGCAGGTGGACAGGTGGGGATGTTTACTTTTGCACTTTTTTGAACGTTTAACGCCCCTTTGGGTTTCACTCGCTAGTGAGGGATTTTATGTTTGTCGATGTTGCCATGGTTACCCTGATAGCGCAAGGCTTGTGGGATATCCGTATGGCTAGCTAGCCGAGCTGTGCATAACACAAATTGGTTGTGGGCGGGTAAACATTTAAGACAGCGTTTGTCTCAATTGGAACCAAGAGATTTAAACAGATCTCTTATTATTCACTCCCGCACAGCGTAATGCTCTTCTCGCCATCTCCCCTGCCACCATGGAGGTGTTGTTGGGTGTCCTGGGTGCCGGGGAGTGCACGGGGGAAGGCGATGAGGGAGAGGATTGGGACGGAGCCGCCCCGGACCGGAAGGCAGTGCTCACCCTGTGCTGTCTGAGGGAGGTGGTGCACAGCCTGCTGGCCAGCAGCTCGGATCAGAGACAGGTGGAGATCAGCACCGTCCTCGACAGCTACTTCAAACTGCTCAACTACGACCCCAACGCGGCTGGGGTCAAAGGTCAGCCGGCGCCGCCTCGTTCACACCACTGGGAGAGCCGGTTGGTGGCGCTGCAGGTGAACATGCTAGGTGAGTGGAGTAGGGGGAACTGGGCAGCTCTGTTGTCATTAGGTTGTTATTGCTCATCTTCATCATGTCCTCTGTCTTTGTCTTTGTGATCTATCGATCAGACACAATACAGGACATGTTCGAGTGCTCTGACCGGCCCGTTCTTCAGGCCATCTTCCTCAACAGCAACTGCTTTGAGCACCTGACTCGCCTCTTACAGAACAGCAAGGTACGGTCCAGAACCCGACTCTCAGAACCTCACACAGAACTGCAGAGAACCCCTGAACTCAGAACTCACACCCCATAACATGACTTTCAGAAGTTGCACGATTAACAGCGAATCGAGAAATCTAAATGTTAGAAATTGAGAGTGTTTCCGGGCGTTTTCGCATTAGGAACCCTGAATCGCTCCTGAGAGCACTCGACCCCAAAGTCTGGTTCGTTCTGATTAGTGAGAACACAATCGTTCCAGACTCTGGAACAGCCTGAAGATGTGGCCTCAAGCAACCGTATCTGTCAATTCCGCAGTACTCTACTCGGGTACGGATCGACTCAGACACGGAAGCCAATCGTACATGAAGTGGCCTGCTTTATAAAATTCAACGTAATCAGTGTCGTCGTTCTCCTTCGGCATAGCGGTAGTATTAGGCATATATAACCAAGAGTGACGTCCTCGTTCTCTTCTTCTGTTTCTGTTTATGGAGGCTCTCAAACCAACTTCGTGCATACCGCCCCCTGCTGTTTCAGAGGCAAACAAATACGCAAGTGTGCAAGTACAGTGCACAAAAATAATGTGAATGCTGGCCACTAGCAAATTATTTATAATTCATTTATGCGTTATTTCCTGGGCACGGAACAAATCAGTCATGCCTAATGTGAAAACGCCCTAAAATTCAGGAACCAAACATATTTACATGTTGAGAATTTAGAACCGAATTATACTTAAGAATCCAGCAGTCATGGATCCCAGAGCTTAATTACAATTTAAACCTGTTGCACGTGAGTTATTACTCGTGTTCAGTTAAGGTGTGAAGCTGGTGAATAACGCCACGGTATAAAGCTTTCAAATTATTACTCACTTTTATTTGTATTTTTTTTATCTTAAAATACAGTTGAAACCAGATATTTACGCACAATTCAGAAGAAAACAGACAAAACCTTTTTTTCTATACTCTCAAACATTAAATCAGAGTAAACTTTTTCTGTTTTAGATCAATAAATATTAACATATTTTTTGTTTTTGTTAAATATCAGAATCGAGCGAGGGAGATTTTTATGAAATTTTAGTATTTTTCTTTTAAACTACTCTTTTTGTGTTTTTTTTTTTTTTTCTTTTAATCAAATCGCCGCCCTTGGTATCGTGATACCATCGTATCGGGTGATCCCTGGTGATTCCCGTCTCTGGAATCTAATGCAGGACTTATAGTCCCTAGTCCTGACAGTGCACAATTTAAAACTTTATTCAGAATTCAGAAGTTGTAAAGCTCTGAGCTCAGCAATCTCAGCTCTTCTAGAACCCAGAACTGGAGATTTAGTTTACTGTACATCATTCCTAAACCCTATAAGGAACTAAAACCCAGTGAGTTTGCCTGTAACGACTATGAAACGTTTGTGTTATTGTTACTATCGACTGACGCACCCTTTCACCCCACTGCTTTTTATTATACAACCATCATGTCTTAGAAACCAGAGAGACAAATCCATGTCCTCTAGTGGACATACTGTGTGTGTGTGTGTGTGTGTGTGTGTGTGTGTGTGTGTGTGTGTGTGTGTGTGTGTGTGTGTGTGTGTTGAAGTGATGTGTAAATTTTTGGTCTTTTGACTTGACTTCTGTATGTTTCTGTGTTTGACTAATTAGTTAATTAGTGTAATTAATTATATTAACTGTCTTTCTAGTTCTCGTCTGTATGTTTTCTGTCTCTCTCTCTCTCTCTCTCTCTCTCTCTCTCTCTGTGTCACATGCACGAGCTTATAAACTGTAGTCTGCTTACTCAGCGTGCACGTTTTTTTCCCTCCTTAGGAACGGAATGCTTAAGGCGCAGTGTGCCGTAACCTCTGACCTCTTGACCTTTTTTTTTTTTTTTACATTAAAAAAAAAAAATAAAGTTTAACCCTTTGCACTTGTCTCTTCTCCTCCTTTCTAAACTGCGCGCGGGCTGCAGCTGGTAAACGTTAGGTTCGCCGCCGCAGACAAAGAGCAGAAAGATTTAACCAACAGGTTACTGACAGGAGAGATTGAAAGCCAGGTACCGCCCACCTGTCACCTTGTGCGACTGCCGCTCCGCCCACTGGGCCACTCCAGGACGAGGCCACACCCACTTGCAATATTACCAGGGTTCAAATCTACATCTAATCACTTTTCATTTTTCAACCTGAACACGTGGGTTCCTTCAAAACAAACTGACAAAACACACGAGCTGTGTGCAAACTATAGCTCCGCCCCTTTAACGCCCATCTGATGTTACAGTAAAGTGAATACGGTGGCCTCTAGTGGAGTGGCTCGGTCATTCATATCGCCTGTGATTTGTTCTACCCCTTCGTGCTTCTTCGGCTTTTGTTTCCTCTTTATTTCCTCCATCATTTGTTGATTTGGGAAGGAGTTTCCTTCGCATCATGGCTTCACCTGGAGCTTCACACTGCACTCAGTCCATGCTGTATGTCTGTCTTTGTCCCACCTGCACCGAAACACTTCCTGCTTTCTCTAACAGGCTGATCATGTGACCCTTCAGGGTTAATGGTGCACTCGGGTGGACAGGGATAAATGTTGGGAATGTCTACGGTTGGGTTAACATGGTGTGTGTGTTTGTGTGTGTGTCCTCTTTCTGCATGGTCATATAAAGAAAAATGCTTCATTGTCCAGTTCCCTGCTCTGGAATCCACCAGCCTGTGTGTGTGTGTGTGTGTGTGTGTGTGTGTGTGTGTGTGTGTGTGTGTGTGTGTGTGTGTGTGTGTGTGTGTGTGTGTGGTTCCCTACTACGATGTGTCTCTTCCATCCACTCGTTTGTTGCCGAGGTGTTTGATGCTGCTGAGGTTGACTGCGTTTGAAATACAGACATTATAAGTCTTGTGGGTTTTTTCCACCAAGTTAAAAATTCCCATCGAAAATGTTTCTTTCTTTCTATACTTTCAGGAACATTAATAATATTAAGACGTTCAGGAATTCACAGCTGGTTTAGCAAACATCTAGTGACAACCGTCATGCTTTTCAACTTCTTGAAAAAGTCAGAGCTCAGAGAGACTAAAGAGCGAAAGAGCGCCTCCTAATGGCTGTCCATGCTGACGCATCCGTTCCGGCGCTGCTTTCACACTCCTGAAACACAGTAGCTACGTTTACATGGACAATATCTGTTCAAATTAATTATGATCAGAGATTCCAATTTAACCTTTGACCCCAGATGCTGATCTGATGATGATAATTTACAGACGCAATTTATCTGTTTAACCAGAGTATTACTTTATTGTTCTGCCTGCAGCGAAGTGTTTAATCTGTTGGGGGAGGATACATTTTTCTCCAACTTTGAGGTTACGTGAGACTTCCCATTTTTTTCTGATAAATCCCGCCTTCTCCATTATAATTGGTTACAGGAAATCAGTCTCATCTGTGATTGGTTAGATGCTTTACTACACGTGGATCAATTTTTATCACGATTAGTAGTCGGTCAAAACAAGTCGGCTGTTTCACCTAGGCGTAGTGTCCGTAACTTTGTTTAATTCAAATCTTTCAACGATCTTAACTGTCATTCAAAGATGAAACTTTAAAAGCCGATTTAGACTTCACATGGAAAACATAAACCTGAAAAAGTGTAATGTAGTTATTCTAAAATGCTAAATTGTTAAGATATTGCAATATGGATTTGACGTGGTTACTGACACTACAGTTTTTTTGGGGGGAAAGAATCCCTAATTTTGCACAGAATGCTTAATTTTAGGAACAAATTTGTACAGGTCATAGGCTTACACCAATTTTGGTATCAATACTCAAAAAAAAAAATCAATCTTTTACATTTTAAATTACTGTTGTTTGAAGCGAGACAGTAGATCGATGAAAAATGACCATTTTGGGGGCACGTATAAAATCATCTCTCCAATTTGGCTGAAGTTAGCAACTTGAAATTTTTAGGGAAGCAAGATTGGTTTTGCTACTTTGGCACACAGATTTTCTGTATTATTTTGTAAAATTAATAAATGAAATCAGCACCAATGCTGCGTTTTTGGCCGAGTGAAATAGGCCGAGTTTTTTGACACGAATAAGTTGTTTTTGTTCTAAGTTGAAGTTAAAGCTCCAGACGTGATGTTTGATATTTAAAAAAACGAGTGGATGGAAACACACCTGCGTTTATCGAGCGGCTCGGTGTCGGAGCAGGAAGCCGGGACTTCATGGCCGAGGGAACAAACTAAAATCACGAGTCATAATCAGTCACCGATGCTCTAAAAATTCTCCCAAATACACAAAAAAGTATCAGCTTATATACCTTAATGAATTATCTAAGGGTTTAGTACAGTGTTGTTTATTTTACAGGTTAAGCTAAATGTATTTAGTTGCTTTGGTGATTATAAATCATGGACATCTAACGTGTCTAAGAATATTGTACTAAACCCTTAAATAATTCGGGACGTATAAGTGGGATTGTTGTTCTAATAAGAATCACAGACTTTCTACTGCTGCCGCTGCCATGTAGCCTCATCATTTGTTACTGATCGGTTATAACACCCATCCCACGTGAGCGAAGGCAGTGGTAGAAAGTGCTGGAACGTTGTCTCTTATACGAGTCGATTGAGGAGTTTCTCCACCTCTCAGGTCTTGGAAGGCAGGCTGGACTCTCTCGCCGTGGCGACGATCAAAACCCTCACCACCGTGATGCACAAATCACCAGCCGCGAAGGTCAGTCTCACAGACACGGTGTTTCAGGCATGTAGGCAAGGTGTGTGGTAGCACTGATTGACTCATGAGCTCCGCCCATTCAGGAAGTGTTTAAGGAGCGGATCGGATACACCCACCTGTACGAGGTGCTCGTCTCTCTGGGACAGCCGTCCAGGAACCTGCTGAAGGAACTCATGAACATGGTGAGACCCGGACACGTTCATGGACATTCACTGTATTCTGTGTTACAGCAACGGTCCAGCCTGTGAGGCTCAAACCTGCATCCTTGTCTCTCTATGTCTCTGTGTGTCTGTAGGCAGTGGAGGGTGATCACTCCTCGGTGGGTTTTTTGGGGATCAGTAACGTGGAGCCGCTTCTCCTCCTGATCCGCTGGCTCCCGGAACTCGACTCGACCGAGCTCCAGATCTTCGCGGCCGATCGCCTACGGAGGATCTGCGCCTTAAATCGGCGGACGCGGGCCGCCTGCGTCAACGCACGTATGTCCGAGTGCGTCCTCTCCACGCTCGAGAGAGACGGCCGTCTCCCGCGAGTATGTGCAGAGAGCCTTCTGACACTTCTGGGCGCTCTCGGGGCGGAGTCTCTGAGCGGCGCCGAGCTCCACCGGCTTCTGAGCCTGCTCAGGAACCCCGAGAACCGCCCTCAGCCGTACACCGAGCCGGTGCTGCGCTCGCTGCTTGCCATGCTCCGGAAACATACCCTCCACAGTGCGACACACTACTTCGATCTGACCCCGCCCATGGCAGGGATTGCCGTGCCGACCATTTCCAGGTGGCCAGGCTCCGCCTTTAGCTTCTTGGCCTGGCTGTCGCTGGATCAGGATCAGTTGGAATCAGCCGGCAAGGGGGATAAGAGGAAACAGTTATACAGGTGGGAGAAGAGGTGGGGAATAAGGGGCGGAACCAATCAGAGTGCATCATAATAGTGATTCCAATGTAACTGTACATGATTTTTCTTTCTCTCTCTCTCTCTCTCTCTCTCATTCTGTGTAGTTTTTTCACACCGGGAGGTACTGGGTTTGAAGCCTTCATAAGCTCATCTGGCTCTCTTGTGGTGGCGGTGTGCAGCAAGAAGGAATACGTCACAGTCACGCTGCCTGATTACTGCTTCTGTGACTCACTCTGGGTCAGTGACATCACACAACAACTACATATCCCAGCATTCATCCCAACATCACCGAGCATTCACACTGACAGAAGAGACCTGGGCAAGTAATTTGTTGCCCGTAAGGCCAGACAGAGAATCAAACAGACATGTACAGTAGATGTGCAGATTGTCAGAATGCTACATGAATAGGCTGAGCTATGAATAGTCAGACAGACGGTCAGACGGTGTATAAACAGATACGGTCAGACAGACGGTCAGACAGACGGTCAGACGGTGTATAAACAGATGCGGACAGACAGACAGACAGACGGATGGTGTATAAACAGGTGCAGACAGACAGACAGAGAGACAGTCAGACAGACAGGCATACAGGCGGATGGTGTATAAACAGATGCAGTCAGACAGACAGAAAGACAGTCAGTCAGTCAGACAGACAGACATACAGGCGGATGGTGTATAAACAGATGCGGTCAGACAGACAGACGGATGGATGGTGTATAAACAGATGCAGACAGACAGACAGACAGAAAGACAGTCAGTCAGACAGACAGACATACAGGCGGATTGTGTATAAACAGATGCAGTCAGACAGACAGACGGACGGATGGTGTATAAACAGATGCAGACAGACAGACAGAAAGACAGTCAGTCAGTCAGTCAGACATACAGACGGATGGTGTATAAACAGATGCAGTCAGACAGACAGACGGACGGATGGTGTATAAACAGATGCAGAAAGACAGTCAGTCAGACAGACAGACAGACGGATGGTGTATAAACAGATGCAGTCAGACAGACAGACAGACGGATGGTGTATAAACAGATGCAGACAGACAGAGACAAAAAGACAGTCAGACAGACAGACATACAGGCGGATGGTGTATAAACAGATGCAGTCAGACAGACAGACGGACGGATGGTGTATAAACAGATGCAGCCAGTCAGGTGGGTGGACAGATGGATAGTGAGACACAATGTCAGAGCAATGGATAGACAGAAGGACAAACTTTTAGACCAGGGTTTGAGTAACTAGACATGTAGATCACCAACATACAGTCTTGTGAAAAAGTATTTGCCTCTTCCTCATTTTTTTTGGCACTTAAATGATTAAAATTAATATTACACAAAGATAACCAGAGTAAATACAAAATGCAGTTTGTAAATGATTGTTTCATTGGTTGTACCACCCTTGGCATAAACAACTGCAGTCAAGTATTTGCAATTAAGACTTTCACATCACTATGGAGGAATTTTTTTAATTCAGCCACATTAAAGATTTTTTTTTTTTTTTTTTAACATTAACCTTTCCTGTTTAAGTTCATGCCACAGGATTTATGTCTGGACTTTGACTAGTCCACTCTAAAACCCTTTTCCAGGAAATGCTGTATTAGTTTTACCTCAGATGTAACGGGACGCACAGCTTCCAAAACGTTCAACTTTTGTCTCATCAGTCAAATATGGCAAATATGATACTTGCTTGTGGTCTGGCAGTAATCAAGCCTGGGTCTGGAAAGTGAAAATAAACTCAGTTTTCTTAAGAAAAGAAAAAAGTGTTTTTTTTTCATGATTTTTTCTTTTATATAGGGCCAGGTAGAACTGGACAGCTTTTTTATTTCATAATAAATTCAATTAGAAGTAATAAACTGCATTTTATTTACTCGTGTTGTCTTTGTGAAATATTGAAATTTGTTTGATGATCTGAATCATTTAAAGTGTGAGAAATATGCAAAAAGAAATCAGACAAATACTTTTTCACAGCCCTGTACGGATGGATAGTCAGGTGAAAAGCAAGACGGGCAAACATGTAGACTGATGGGTGTTAAAAAAAATTGGACAGACAGATGGATCTAAAGTCTGATGTATATTAAGGTCCATGGTTAGTCAGTCAGCCAGGTAGAAGAACAGCGAGACAGGTCCTTGTGTAATGTCCCTAAAAGTGCATAAATAATTATAATAATTGATGAAGTGATTAAATATACAGTATGTGAAGTATTTCACAAATATCTGGACTTTGTATCAGTATGTTTAAGGTCTGTAGTGTTTTTTATTTTGTCTTTCAGCATTATATCGGCGTGGTCCATGTTCCTGGGAAGAGACCATTTGGACAGAGTCTTGTCTACATCTACGTGGACGGGCAGCTGAAACTGTCAGCACCGCTCAAGTATCCCAACATGGCTGAGGTACTCACAAAGTACTACACGCGCACTCGCCACACACTAGTGTAAGAGAGTATTAACACCAATAACAAATCCACCGTGAGTCTGAGTATCCACTGTTCCACTCAACGTACTTCCCTTTGACTGTGTCTCAGTAGAAATGTTATAGTCTCAAGAAAAGCATTTTAGGATGCAAGAACAGATTCTTTTGTGAAAATAAATAGTGTATATAGTGCAATTACTTTTTGTCATAGAAAGACTTTAGCCCCAAAGTTGAGTTGTTAGAGCAATAGATGCTGTCGTATTGCTTTTTAAAAATTTTTTTAGAACACCTCTATTTAACCTGAAGTGATGAAACGCATGATTAAAAGACAGGCATCTAGACGGGCACACAGATAGACTGTCTGACTGACACACTTGTGCTGACATGCAAATAAACAGGTATCTAGACTGACAGACATGCAAATAAGGAAGAGTTGTCATGGCTAAGTGACAGTTGTACAGAGACACACAGAATAGACATTTGCCAAGACATATAAACACAGACAGGTGTCCATGACTGACAGACTGACTGGTGTCCAGACAGACTGATTGATGTCCAGACACACTGACTGGTGTCAGGACTGACAGAGAGACACACTGACTGGTGTCAGGACTGACAGAGAGACAGGCTGACTGGTGTCCATACGGACTGACAGAGAAACAGGCTGACTGGTGTCCATACGGACTGACAGTGAGACAGACTGACTGGTGTCCATATGGAAAGACAGAGAGACAGACTGACTGGTGTCCATATGGAAAGACAGAGAGACAGACTGACTGGTGTCCATATGGAAAGACAGAGAGACAGACTGACTGGTGTCAGGACTGACAGAGAGACAGACTGACTGGTGTCAGGACTGACAGAGAGACAGACTGACTGGTGTCAGGACTGACAGAGAGACAGACTGACTGGTGTCAGGACTGACAGAGAGACACACTGACTGGTGTCAGGACTGACAGAGAGACACACTGACTGGTGTCAGGACTGACAGAGAGACACACTGACTGGTGTCAGGACTGACAGAGAGACACACTGACTGGTGTCAGGACTGACAGAGAGACAGACTGACTGGTGTCAGGACTGACAGAGAGACACACTGACTGGTGTCAGGACTGACAGAGAGACACACTGACTGGTGTCAGGACTGACAGAGAGACACACTGACTGGTGTCAGGACTGACAGAGAGACACACTGACTGGTGTCAGGACTGACAGAGAGACACACTGACTGGTGTCAGGACTGACAGAGAGACACACTGACTGGTGTCAGGACTGACAGAGAGACACACTGACTGGTGTCAGGACTGACAGAGAGACACACTGACTGGTGTCAGGACTGACAGAGAGACACACTGACTGGTGTCAGGACTGACAGAGAGACACACTGACTGGTGTCAGGACTGACAGAGAGACACACTGACTGGTGTCAGGACTGACAGAGAGACACACTGACTGGTGTCAGGACTGACAGAGAGACACACTGACTGGTGTCAGGACTGACAGAGAGACACTGACTGACTGGTGTCAGGACTGACAGAGAGACACACTGACTGGTGTCAGGACTGACAGAGAGACACACTGACTGGTGTCAGGACTGACAGAGAGACACACTGACTGGTGTCAGGACTGACAGAGAGACACACTGACTGGTGTCAGGACTGACAGAGAGACACACTGACTGGTGTCAGGACTGACAGAGAGACACACTGACTGGTGTCAGGACTGACAGAGAGACACACTGACTGGTGTCAGGACTGACAGAGAGACACACTGACTGGTGTCAGGACTGACAGAGAGACACACTGACTGGTGTCAGGACTGACAGAGAGACACACTGACTGGTGTCAGGACTGACAGAGAGACACACTGACTGGTGTCAGGACTGACAGAGAGACACACTGACTGGTGTCAGGACTGACAGAGAGACACACTGACTGGTGTCAGGACTGACAGAGAGACACACTGACTGGTGTCAGGACTGACAGAGAGACACACTGACTGGTGTCAGGACTGACAGAGAGACACACTGACTGGTGTCAGGACTGACAGAGAGACACACTGACTGGTGTCAGGACTGACAGAGAGACACACTGACTGGTGTCAGGACTGACAGAGAGACACACTGACTGACACACTGACTGGTGTCAGGACTGACAGTGAGACACACTGACTGGTGTCAGGACTGACAGTGAGACACACTGACTGGTGTCAGGACTGACAGTGAGACACACTGACTGGTGTCAGGACTGACAGTGAGACACACTGACTGGTGTCAGGACTGACAGTGAGACACACTGACTGGTGTCAGGACTGACAGTGAGACACACTGACTGAGACTGACAGTGAGACACACTGACTGGTGTCAGGACTGACAGTGAGACACACTGACTGGTGTCAGGACTGACAGTGAGACACACTGACTGGTGTCAGGACTGACAGTGAGACACACTGACTGGTGTCAGGACTGACAGTGAGACACACTGACAGACGGAGATACTGACTGGTGTCCAGAATGACAAACAGACTAGTAGGTGGATGGATACGTAGATGAACGGGTAGGACAGATAGACTGACGTACAAATGAACTGATGTTTACACACTATTTGTCTGTCTCTCTTCCCAGGTGTTCACGTCATGCTGTATCGGCTCGGCTGGTCAGCGCACCACCACCCCTCCCCCGTCTCAGATCGCCGACCCGCCTTCGTCCCGCACGTCCGTATGGGGGGGCCTGTCCAGGCTGGCTCTGATCTCTCCGGGGACGCAGGACAGCGAGTGGGGACGACCCACATCACTTCAGGGGCATCTGAGCACTGTGATGGTGTTCAGTGATGCTCTAAGCACCAACGCTATCAGAGCTCTGTACAACACAGGTGTGTACAGACACGCAGATAGACAGTTACACAGACAGACGGGTGTACAGACAGACAGACAGGCAGACAGACGATCACACAGGCATACAGCTGTACAGGCATGCAGACAGAAAGCTGTACAGACAGACAAGTGTACACGCAGACAGTGTACAGGTGGACAGGCAGACAGATGAACAGGAGACACTAGCAGATAGAAAAAAAGAAAAAAAAAGTCATGTCAGCTAGCAGTTTCTAAGAAACTGATGAACAGACGTCTAGACGTGTAGCTATGGACAGAGGGATAGATGTAATATTTAGCCCTGTGGATTGAACAGCTGATTCAGTCTTTCTGTAAGTGTCCTATCCCTAAGACATCATGTCCACAATGTCCACAGTTACACTCTGAGTGTAAACACTATGGCTTCTCATTTCAGGTCCGAACTGCATTTCTCCCTTCAAAAGTCAGGAGGCGGAGCTCGGTGACCTCGGCACCAAACTTCTCCTCCACTATTCACCGAAGGTGAGTGAATGTAGCACACGTACTCTATATACACACACACACACACACACACACCATTCACTGTGGACGTGTCCCACACCACACATGCCTTATCTCCATCATCGGCTCCTTTCGGACGTGTCCCAAACCACTAACCTCACTTTTCTGGAGTGACAGACAGAGAGGTTTTATTTTGCATGAAATAATTACAGTTGTATAGATTAAGAGTTTGAGTGTGTGATGTAGTGCACTATGCAGTGAGCAGGGTGTGATTTGGGACATGCGGTACTGAAGCGTGTCCTCGGATTCTTTTAGGCGTGTAGGAATCCCATCTGCGTGGACCTGTCTCCTAATCTACTGCACGGACGCCTGACTGGGAATAAAGTGGTCAACTGGGACGTCAAGGTGGGAGAGACGAGAAGCACACACACACAAGCCTTTTCATACATGGTATTTTACTTGACTACACACTCATTTGTGTCTCTGTGTGTGTGTGTGTGTGTGTGTGTGTGTGTGTGTGTGTGTCTCTATAGGACATCATTAACTGTATTGGAGGACTCCCTGTGCTTTTCCCAATTTTGGAGCAGTTGACCCTGTTGACCTCTGAACTGAACAACGGCTTCTCAGGGTCAGAGGGCGTGACCCCTGAGTCTGCCACGCCCCCTGATGGAGACTGGGTCATACTGCCTTCCAACAGAGCCTCAGGTGTCTGTCTGTCTGTGTGAAATAGAGACAGAGTTCTGGTTATTAATGCACTATAGTGCTGTTAACCTTTTTATGTGTGTGTGTTTGTGTTTGTGTGTGTGTGTGTGTGTGTGTGTGTGTGTTTGTGTGTGTATGTGTGTTTCAGAGGCGCGTTTGGAGAAGAATCTCGCTGCTACCTTCCTGTTGGTGTTAAAGCACTTCCTGCACAGACACACAATAAACCAGGAGACGCTGCTACACACACACGGCGTGTCCACCCTTGCGGCCCTGCTGCAGAAGGTACAGGTGTCCCCCTGTCTGTCTGTCTGTCCCTCTGTCTCTGTCCTGATTCAGATTTGATAACAATGTCTGGTTTCATTTCCAATATTCAAGTAAGATCGTATGACAATTTAGATCATTTAATACACTTGTACTGTATAATATTTTCTCTGTGTGTGTGTGTGTGTGTAGCTGCCTGTTTTTCTGGTCGACGTGAGCCTTTTGGTCGCCGTTCAGCTGCTGATTGAGCAGGTGACAAATGAGAAGAATCCCCACCTTTTGCAACAGCTGCACACACACCTCCTGTTCAACTTCAACATCTGGAACCAAGGAGACTTCTCCCTGCGCATCGGTCAGTCTCTTTGTGGTGTGTGTGTGTCGATTGTGCGTGTATGCTGTTGGTGTTTTTTTTAAAGTGTTTGTTTGTGGTGCTGAAGGTCACATCCAGTACATGTCCACCATCGTCAAAGATAGCAGGAAGCAGTTCAGGAAGAAATACGGAGTGCAGTTCCTGCTCGACGCCATCCGCCTTTACTACAGGTGAGAATCGATTTCCCATGATGCTTCACTCCGGTCTCGTCTTTCGATACTGATTTAAATTCACCGTCGTCTCATCGTTAACAAATAAACCGAATGTTTCCCTCTTTGTCTTATTTCTCCTCGTCTTTTCCTGGATCTTCAGCGGGAATCGCGAGAGCGACATGAGCGAGGACGATGTTCGGACCATCAGAGCGTCCCTCTGCGGCCTCCTCAAGTATTACATCAGCAAAGGCGCCAGTCAGGACGAGATCCAGAGCATTCTGGGATACATCGCTGCTATCGGGGATGAAGAGCAGGTGAGCGATTGAACCCCAGATCTGATCCGCATTAGTGTGTTTAATAGAACTCGATGAAAAGTGGACAAAGGTTTCTGTTCGTCTAGCAAACACACAAGAACAGCTTAGTTGTAAAAATGCATAATAATAATTAAGGATGGGAATCGCCAGGGATGAACCGATACGATATTATCGCGATACCTCGTTGGCGATTCGGTTTGTATTGCGATATTATCGGTAAGTATCACGATTGCATAAATACAACTCCTTAAATTTTTTTTTTAACTCTAAACTATTAAGAACAATATAATTTACTCATTTTATAACACGAATATTAATTCAGCTAAATGTCCATATACAGTGGAAACCTCGGTTCATAAACGCTTCCGAGTTACTACTGTACCAAATCGGTTTACGACCAACAAAAACATCCTAAAATTTCTCTCTGTTCATGAGAACTCCACGACAGAAAACGACAGCATGGAGCAAAGAAAACGCTCTTGCCTACAGGACATATACAGTAGGGGTAACATGGATATTTTACATTCTCGCACTGCGGGAGACGCAGCAGTACAGGACTGTACAGTACACAGGTTTACCTTTACATTGTTTAGTTTTTTTAGGCTAATGTATTAAGCAGTGGTAAATTTCTTGCCCTATCATCCGGAGATCACGAGTTCGATTCCCGGGTGATGCTGTAAACTCTCGCAGCCGGAGGTCTAGAGAGAGCTGATTGGCCGAGCTCTCTCAGAGGGGAGGGATGAGAGGTACTTAGTGCTCCCACATTAATCACGGCTCTACAGCCGTCTGAAGGAGCGGATAGCGGCTAGCGAGTGTGTTACGCCGCCCCCAACGGTGCGCGAGCGAGCAGTTCGAAAGGATGCGGCCGGCTGGCGTCACGTGGTTTGGAGGAAACACGTGATAGTCTTCGGCCCTCCCGGCTGAGTGGTAGTAGTAGCCTTAATGTGGAGCCCCCTAGTGACGGGGAGGAATTGGACATGACTAAATTAGGGAGAAAACCAGGAAAATCCAAAAAAAAAAAAAAGGTTTTTGGGAGTGTATTTAGGGTCTACACTATAAAAACAGGCATTTTTAGGCTTCTTCTTCGTCTTTTTATTATTATTATTTTTTTTTAACAACCTCCAAAATTTGCAGCGCTCTAGGAACGTGATCCCCTTGAATTTCGGGTGTCGACTATATTATGATTCGTAGACAAACAACAAATAATTGGCTCTTATCACACTGTTTAGTTCACATCACCTGTTCACACTTCCTCAAATGCAAACATATAAAAAAAAAATTAAAAATTGATTTTTTTTTTTTTTTTTTTGTCATTGACACAGAAATCATGTTACACAACGGAATGGATTTATTATTATATATTTTTTTCTAATGTTTGAAAAAACCCCTTTGACTACGTTCAAGTTTGTATTTATGCAAATGTCCAAGCCAATCCAAACCTCGTATTTAATGCTCCTTTTTGTGTAAGCACTCAACAGTATTAGTATCCAATATTAAAAGTCACCTACTGTCTCAGTTCATCATCATCAAGTTCGAACATTTTCTTTTACAAAACATCATTAAACCCCAGCGTCCTCCTTCACACACCTCCAGCCTGCCTAGGGCGTGTCGTCTGCTCTCAGCCGAGTCGTCGTCTTTCACGGTTTTGACATTTGTCTCTGCTCCAGTGCAAATTAAAAGCAGGTCACCTCTTTACTTTCGTCTCTCTGTTCCGCTGAGTCCTTTCATTCGGTAACGTGTCGTTTAATTTAGCACGAGTTTCCTGCCACAAGGCACTAATTCGGTCAGAGCAGCGTGATATTCTGCATGATGTAATTCTGTCCACAAACGCCAAGATTGATGGGTTTACATTACGACTAGCGATGATGAAAAAGGAAGCCTATAGAAAACATCTGTCTGACCCAAAGCATGCTTTCAGAATCGCTCTTCCACACGGTGAGTCCTAGACTATGGCGCCCATCACTCTGGTATTGGGTCATCATCTATTATCACATGGCTCCAAAGTCCAATCTTTATGCTCCCTAGCAAACTGAACTCTGTATTTTATTTTCTATTCACTTTTTAACTGATGTAGAATATATATGTATATACACTGTGTAGTTACTGATTGTGTGTTTTTCTTTTTTCATCTTTCTTTCTAGTTGTGTAGTATTTTAGAGCTGCTGCTGAATCTTCTCCAGTCGAGTGCGTCACGTGATCAACTCTTCCTGCTGCTGTTTGAGCCCGGAGCGGCCGATTCCTGCTACGCCCTGCTGCTCAACCATAAACACTCCGATCGCCTCCGAGAACTCATTTTTAAGGTCACAAGCTAATAGTCACCTTCTTAAAAACTGAAAAAAATCTATCTTATAAAAATCTCATACCAACGCTCACCAACTTAAGTTCGTATTTATGCAACTTAAACCAACAACATGCTCAACATTCTCATCAGTCTTTACTATCTAAGATCAATGTGCACCATTTTGCACCATGTGAAACCAAACCTTACTATCATACGCCACATCTGACTCCAACGGTGACCATCTAACACTAGTTTACCCATCTTACACAAAATCTCACCATCGTATGCCAGTGATTACTATCTCATGCCAGCCTTCACCTCTTCACACCCATATTTCACCCCGGAGTTCACTATCTTACACACCTGTTTGCTGTGTTACGCCAAAGATTTACACCCGTCTTACACCCACGCTCACCATCATACAAACAAATCCTTAATAATTAGCACTTTGTATCGACACTCATCTTAATACTGGTAGTCCCTGACTTACGAACATTCGAGATTACAAACGGACCGTGGCTCTACTTCTGGTTCAGTCACAGGTGTAGCTCACGTGTATTGTACAAAATAAACACTGCAGTGCACCAGATACCGATATTCACAATTATGTACAATATTTTCAGTGTGTAAGTGAATGTATAAAATGTCCGGTATATTGTACTGTGTGTGTGTGTGTGTGTGTGTGTGTGTGTGTGTGTGTGTGTGTGTGTGTGTGTGGGGAGAAATAACTCAGCCTCAACGGTTTCAAACCGGAATCAGTCCGGGAGCACGGTGATAGATGATGTCTGTCCTGTAAAGCTGTCCAGATGGAGAATAATCCAAATTTCGGAGTTTACAGTCCAATACAGTGGAAAACAGCTCTGAGACAAAATGGCGTCTGGGATTCCCTTCGTGATTTAAAGTCCCAGAGACAACACTGTTACATTTCACTGAGAGATTCATTTCCTTAGGAGCGATTATAGTTTTTGGCCACATGGTGGCAGTGATGGTAAAGGGGACCGAGCTTTAGTCAAGTGGATCGGTATGCTTTACATTGTATATTTGTGTCAAGACTCACTTTGTCAGACTTGAGAACAAATCTGACTTGCGAACGTGATCCTGGAGCGGAGCCTGTTCATAAGTCGGGGACTACCTGTAAATACACCAGTTTTATTACCACGCCAACTTTTATCATCTTAACGTTAAATGCTGCTTCATGCTGAATTGATGTGTGTGTGTGTGTGTGTGTGCAGCTGTTTGAGCGCATGCTGTGGTGTGACCGTGTGTATGAGAAGAGTAAGCAGCGGCTAAGACTGCGAGAAGTGGGCTACTCCGGCCTCACCCTGCTCTTCCCCGACCTTCACATCACCCCCGCCCTCGTCAAGTGTCTCCTCAACCAGATCCTCCACACAGGTCTGTACAAATGTAACACGCCTCCGTGTGTCAGATCTCTAATTTGTGATCAGAAAAGTTGTGTTTAATTTCGTTCTCTGATCTCATGCCCTCCTGACGTCTGACTTATAGATTCTGTGGTGAACTATAAGGACCTGATGGCTCTCGTGCAGCTGACGCATCGGGCTGATCTGAGCGTGCGCATGCTCGTCTGCAAGAGGGTAAGAACTGTGAAGGGTTTATCACTCTATACGTTAAACTAGAAATTAAGATTTTTGACATTCAGTTCAAGTGAAATGTGTGTAATTACCTGTACTTATGTGTGTGTGTGTGTGTGTGTGTGTGTGTGTGTGTGTGTGTGTGTGTGTGTGTGTGTGTTCAGTTATATTCCCTGGTGCAGTCTCAGGCAGACGCAGCACTTCAGATCTCCCGTCAGCCCTGTTGGCAAGACACGCTGATCCGCGCGTTGGTGCGGAGCTGCAGCGGTGATTCCGGGTCCGGATCGGGACGAGGCGACTCGGCCAGCCTGGGGAGCATCGGTTCGAACCGGGCCGAGCTTCCCGTCTCCGTAGAGAGTCCGGAGGAGAACGGAGACGTGTCGTCTCTGTCTGAAACGCCCAGCGATACCTCACAGGGCAGGGGCCTGAGTCTGGACCTGAACCAGGTCCATCCGCTCGAGCAGGGAGACAGCGGGAGTCAGACTCCCTCACCGCTGGAGAGCGCCAAACCTTTCCCCGAACGAGATGCCGCTTCCTCTCTGGGAGACGACAGCTTCCTGTTCAGCGATAACGTCTCACTGGGAGAGTCTTTTCACAGCACCGAGGTAAAATGATTGTGTGTGTGTGTGATGAGGAACTGGAGTATCTATATTTGTCTTCTATACATATAAAAAACTGTAAAGTTGGCGTGTCTGTAGGTTTTCACAGGTGTATTTGGCCGAGCCTGAGGTAACACATATCGTACACTACCGCTCAAACGTTTGGGATCACTTTCTAACTCCATATGGTCGTTCCTGATTCTTATTTCTTTCTACACTGTAAAACGATACTGAAGGCGTTTATCCAAAATATACAATAATCTCCAATGAACAGTTGATATTGAGATGTATCTGCTACTTCTGCTCTGTAAAGCTTCATAACGGCTCTAATCTGAGGCGCTGGTTGTTAATTGGTGATTTCTGAGGCTGGTGACTATAAATGAACTTCTCCTCTGCAGCAGAGGTAAGTCTTGGATTCTTGGGAAGGTCTTCATGAGGGACAGTTTCATCATGGAGCTTGATCGGTTTCGTGTCAAATTAGATTTGACACAATACTGTTCTTGGAAGAACTATTCCCGAAAACTGACCTTCATGTCTTAAAATAACAACTGACTGTTGTTGTTGTTTTTGTTGTTACATAATTACCTATTAACCATATGTGTTATTTTATAGTTTTGAGAATGTAGAAAATAAATAACTAAACAAAAACAAAATGATCCCAAACTTTTTGAGCGGTAGTGTAGGCTTTGTTTCATCGCAGTCGGCCCACAGGAATAAAAAGATATACTAATTTGAAATGGAAATGGAAAACGCCCTTAGATCATAAAAAATCCACCAGATGGCGCTGTAGGTTTTTTAATGAGTGTGTGATTGAAATCTTTTCTATAAACGCGATTTTACGTTTTCATTCCGCGCACGTCACAATAACGTAAAACTTGTAGTTCATTCCAAAATCCAACAGATGGCGCTGGACGATTTATTTATTTATTTATTTATTTATTTTTACAACGTGCTCATGAGAGTGCAATAAAATTCCAATGCGAACGAAGTCACGGCCACGTCTAGTAGAAAATAATACTTTCGCTTTTTTTTTTCATTCATCCATCTGACCTTTCTTATTTGTCCCATTTCGCTCTTGTAGCATCCATCCGTCTCCTTGTCTGTTCATTCTTTAATCCTGGTTATCAATCTACTCATCCATCTGCATGGCCACCTGTCCACCCACTTATATATTCTGTCCACCTGCGCAATCCATCTGTCTCTCCATTCACTCTTGCATTACTCGTACAAACATGCATTTATCTTATTTTCCGTTTTTTTAACCTATCAAGCATGACGTTATTACCGTGTGTGTAGCGCACAGAGGAGGATTTGGCGCGGATGATTGTGGAGATAGTGCTGTTCATCATGTGGAAGGGCGTGTCCGGCTCAGACGACGCCGCGTGGCTGGAGAGGGGGCAGGTGTTCTCCGCCCTCACCAAACTGGCCACCGCTAACGAGCTCCTGCTTCCTGTTGATCACGTCAAACTCAGGTACCGCGCTAACGCCGCTATGTTTGGCGACCCGTGTCCTTCTTAAAAAAAAATTTAAAAAAGCTGTGTAATAACGTGCACTGCGATCGCTGCAGTCTGTTGGAGCGGATGCTGGAGTACACGGTGAGCGGTAACCGGGAGAGCACGGCAGCCATGTTGCCGGAGCACACGGAGAACGCGGTGCGTCTGCTGCATCTGGTGCAGGACTTCCTGCAGGCCGAGGGTCTGGTCAACCCGGCGCTGTGGAGCGAGCGGCTGCTGGAGGACACGGTCACGCTGATGGACAGCCTCATGGTGTGGTACACCGCCGGGACGCAGTGGCTCCAGCTCTCACAGCTCGGCCTCAGGCTCCTACTCGGGTTCATGGCCCAGCCCGACCCTCAGGTCAGTACGTCTGCGGCGCACAAATCAACCCCAAACCTCACCCTAACCTTAAACTGACGTCATATGCCTTAGTGATGGTGAGAAACTAAACCGATGACGTGTGTCAGGTGTGTGCCATGGCGACGGCGAAGCTGAACGGGATCCTCCAGATGAAGACGGTCGAGTCCCAGGACGAGGCGTGCTTCCTGCTCGGCCGGGTCGAGTGCATCCTCCAGCGCTCCCTCTGCGAGCAGAAGCAGATGGACGGGAGTCCGAAGGACGAGGCGGAAAGGAAGAGAAGGGAAGAGGAGACGTACGCGTTCCTGGTCCCTCTGCTCCGGACGCTCCTCTCTAAAGTCCACAAGCTGCTGTATATGGAACTGCACCTTCCCTCGCTCCCGAACTGCAACGGCAGCCCCTCCTTCTTCGAGGACTTCCAGCTGTACTGCAGCTCCCCCGAATGGAGGGTGTACCTCGATAAATATGTGAGTTTGTAGTCTCTGTGTGTGTTTTCAGTGCTTCAGGCGAAGTTCTTCTACAGACGTGGTAGGCAGGGGAACGGGCCAGGATTACCCACCAGCCCAGAACTAGAGCTGACAAAGAGTCCAGAGCGGTGTGTACTAAAACTGCGTCTGTTCCCCTCCTCAGATCATCCCGTACATGAAGCAGTACGAGATCGAGACCTTCAGTCAGGGACACGAGAACATGGCTCTCTACTGGAAGGACTGTTACGAAGCGTTCATGGTGAACCTGCATCGCCGCGAAAGGGAAAGAGGCGAGAGCAAGATCCGATTTCAGGTATCGCGTACACTAGGGCTCGCCGCTGCGACGGCTTTTTGTGTGCTTGTACAGTGTAACGCCATGTCGAGTGAATACAAAGAATGAACCTTTTTATTTGTTTACCACCTGCGCGCAGGATCAGTTCGTGGAGCCGTTCAGCCGGCGAGCGCGTCAGGAGAACCTGAGGTACAACAGCATGCTGAAACAGATGCACACGCAGAACAGCGCCATCGTCAGGCAGTGGAAGGCGGCACGCCGATCGCTCCTGAGCGACCGAGGACCCTGGGCTAACAAGTCAGTGTGTGTCCTGAGGTTATGCCAAATGTCAGATGACAAGGGGAGTAAGGTTATTGGGACCTTAAATATGTGTGTGTGTGTGTGTGTGTGTGTGTGTGTGTGTGTAGGCAGCAAAATGAGATGCACTGGAAGTTGTCGAGTGCGGAAAATTACTCCCGGATGCGTCTGAAACTTGTGAGGAACTATAACTTCGACCCACACAGAGAGCCCAGCGCGCTGAGGGACAATCTGGGTAACTAATACTCATATGCACATCACTAGGCATAAATGTGCTTTTTTATTTATATTAAGTGTCTACAAGTGTCGTGTGTGTGTGTGTGTGTGTGTGTGTGTGTGTGTTACAGGTGTACAGCCTCAACAGGTGAACACTGAGTCCTTGTTGTTGGAGGCAGTGAAGCAGGTAAAGATCAGCGACCTCGAGGATGAGATCCTGGAGCTGCCTGAGGAGGATCCGACTGGGAACACGCAGTAAGACACACACACACACACACACACATCCATCCACTTACTGTACCTCCATCTATCAACCCTGCCACCTTTCAGTGCAGCCGTTCATCTTCCCTTCAATGCATTCGTCAGAGTTCCATTGATCTCTTTTTTCAATCAGTCTATCGTGAGACTCTCCCTTTAGTACAGGTAACTATGGGCAGAGGAGGAGGAGGGAGGAAGAGGAATCGTCTGTAAGACACAATAATCTTGTCCCGCTAAGCCAGATTTCAACAGGTGGAAGTCATTACCTCACAGCCTCGCAACTGTTGAGGGGAAATTCACAATGCACAATTATCTGCCCCCTCGTCTGTGGACCAACGCGAATCGAAACGCCTGAAGCACCAAATATCAGTGATCCACATGTTGGCATCTTTCGTGCACTGGAGCCAGCAGAGAAGGGGTGGGTGGTGTGTTTGGACGAGAGTGAAGAGGGCTTTAGAGATGGAGGTCTTCCCACATAATGGCCAGACACTGGTGCTTTATGGTGTGTCTGTTTCCACCACCTGGAACAAAATGCTCCCAAAGCGTTTTTCTGATACGTCGGTGTCTGTGGCTAAGGTCTTTTAGTCTTGAGTGTCCCGTCACTTGACCTGGACCAAGGGTGTGCTTCGGGTTCTCGTCACGTGACCTCTCCAGAGGAAAGTTCTAGCAGGGAATCCCCACTGAAGAAGGATTTGCAGAGCCTGCCAGATACAGTATGCCTTACTGTCACCTGATTTGTTCCTGCTTGATCTGGGTCAGCGTTTCCACTTCACTCTCATCCTGATTTCTCCAGCTTTCCTGCTGCCCCATGTCTTGTTTTCCATTGGAATGTCCCATCTCTAGGGATTGGGGGACGGGGTTGGCAGCGAGATCAGAGTGGGAGCCAGGTAATAAACTGCTCCAGGGGTTTGATGATCCCATGATGGCATTCTGCGCTTTCGTCTCTCAGACAAATCCTGGCTGATGTCTCGGGGTCTGTTGGCCCCGAGACAAACGGGTGGCTGCGCATGCTGGCAGAGAAAGTGCTGGCATGGTTGTTCAAGGGATCTGGCCAAACAGCTGCCACATCAGTCCATCAGTCAAGTCATTACATCACCCGTCAATCCATCTCTTCATCGATCCGTTCAATATATCTTCCAATAAGCCATTATTTTATCCATTCATTCACATAGTCACCCAAAAACTGTCCGTCTCTTCATATTTCAGTCCATTATTCCATCAGTCCTACATCCATCCATCCATCCATCCATCCATTCTTTGTGACTTTATTTCATCCATATATTAATTACTTAATTTGTCAATACATCCATCAGTCATAGATTGGTCCCTTCATCCGTCCATTCATCCAGAATCTGATATGAATTCTCTTTACATGAGCAGGTCACAATAACACACACCGCTTTGTCCTTCTGTCAGGATGGATGATGAGGAGGCGGGGCAGAAGGAGAAGTTGGTGATGATGGAGGACTGTGAGCTGGTCACCGTGGTGGACGTGTATCCTGGTCGACTGGAGATCACCAACCAGCATATTTACTTCTATGACAGCAGCACAGAGAAAGAGGAGGGTGAGTGGGGTGTGTGTGTGTGTGTGTGTGTGTGTGTGTGTGTGTGTGTGTGTGTGTGTGTGTGTCGCATCAAAGTTTGCTCGTGTCTCTGGTGTCCGTTATCCGTTAATAGTGATATAAGCAATATACAGTAGAACCTCGGATTGCGAGTAACGTGGTTTACGAGTGTTCCGCAAACCGAGCAAAGATTTTTAATAACCGAGCAAGTATTAGTTTACGAGCTCCGAGTATCATGTATCACGCATGCGACTCTTATTTTGACACCGAGCGTCACTATCTCATCTTCCCCCCTCTGCGCGCACCAACAGAAACACTTATGTGTCAGGATTTATTTGTACTTTTTTTAAAGGTAAATGCAGATTAATTTGTTTTATTATTTTTGATATTTTTTTTTTATTAATTAATTTCATGTATTTATTTTTTGGGGCTGTGGAACGAATAATTAGTGTTTTCATTATTTCTTATGGGAAATGATGATTTGGTTTATGAGTGTTTTGGAACACGAGCCCACTTCCGGAACGAATTATGCTCGTAATCCAAGGTTCCACTGTATTGTGTGTGTGTGTTTCAGGGGTGGGTCAGGATTTTAAATGGCCGCTGTCTCAGATAAGAGAGATTCACCTGCGCAGGTACAACCTCCGCCGCTCGGCCCTCGAGATCTTCCTCATCGATCAGACCAACTACTTCCTCAACTTCAACAAGGAGGTCAGACCCGTCCCATCCCGGCCCTGTCCTGAGTCTCACCGCACAGATCGAGTGTCTGGTGTCAGATTTGGTATAATATGTTCTTTGTTTCGTTTTCATCTGCAGGTGCGTAATAGAGTCTACACCCGGATGCTGCTGCTCTGTTCTCTGTCCCTGCATGGCACACGCTCGCCCCAGGAGCTCCTCAAGGCCTCAGGGCTCACCCAGGTCAGAGGTTAAAGGTTACAAACCACGTTCTGCTCGTAACTGCTTCAGAGAGTTTTTTGTGTTTGTTTGTTTGTTGTTGTCGTTGGCTTTTCGGATTCCTACATCAATATTTCACTCTTAATCCATTAATAAGCCTGTTTAATACTCTCTTCATTTATTACTCCTTCATTCCATCAATCAGTCCATTCAGTTTTTTGTTTTTTTTACTCATCCAGGAATCACTTTGTCATTCAGTACATTAATCCATCTGTTCATCCAGTCAGCTGTTCATTCATTTATCCATCCAGAAATCTGTTCATCCTATCACCAGGTAGTCCATCTGTCCATCCATTAGTCCAGAATATTATTTCATCCATCCATCTGTGCACTTATCCATTCATGCAGCCGTCCCTTCATCTGTCTGTATGTTCTTCCATCCATCCATCCATCCATCCATCCATCCATCCATTATGCATCCAGTATTCCGTTCATTCCTCAGTTCATCCTTCCAGGAGTTTCTTCACCCTTCAGTATATTATTCCAACCAGCCAACTATTCATTCATTGATACATCTATAAGTCTGTTGATCTTTTTCCCCGCATAGTTCATCCATCCATCCATCTATCAATCCATCCATTATTCTATCCATCCATCCATCTGACTGTCTCACTGTTAGCACATTATTCTGTTCTTCCATCTATCCATTGAACCTTTCATTCCTTTATCCATTTATAGATCTGCCAGGTTGTCTCACCAGGTAGTTCATCCATCCATCCATCCATCCATCCATCCCTCCATCCAGCGATCCCTTAAGCCATAAGGATATAATCCTGTACATCCATCTGTCCGTCTGTCTGT
>QNUK01000516.1:0-2500 GCA_013621035.1 Clarias magur | reverse complement strand
CTACATGGTGCACTAGCTTTCCATTTAACACTATTTGGGATTTAACCTCAGAACCAGAGTCAGCCAAAGAAAATGTATAGGGAAAGAAAAAATAGTATGATGTATATTATTATTATTATTATTGTGTATTATTATTATTATTATTATATTATTATCATGGTGATCATATATATATTTATTATAGCAATAGATCTAGTAGTAAAATATTTATACAAGTTTTTCTTTTCCTGAAGTGTGTATAAATTTTTTTGGCTGACTCGTGGAAAGAGATGCGCTGGCGGAAGTAAAATAGCTGTGTTATAATCTGTTGGTGATGAATGGCGTTGTGGAACTGGAATATCGCACTCGAGGTCGTGCTGTTGTACTGAATATCAGCACGGCTGTGATATCTTCAGTACTGTACATACTCTGACTCCCCCTCGTGACTATGACCACATCACAGCTGTGCGATATCCATCAGCACAGAACTCCCTCTGCACTGATTTTGTGATTTATTGATTTTTTTTTTATTTTAATCATAGCAATTTAAGCGTTATTTGTCTTATTTCGTAGGTAAGTCAGCTTTTTAATAAATTAAATACCATATGCAACATTTACTTAATATATTATATTATATTTATATATTTATAATAGCATTATATTTTTTGAAGTATCTGATTTGATGTTATGTCTGCTGTGTGTGTGTGTGTGTGTGTGTGTGTGTGTGTGTGTGTGTGTGTAGGGGATCAGTGATAACACCGCGCTGGTGAAAGCAGTCGTCCCGAAGAACCAGTCTCACTCGTTCATCTCTCAGGGCAGTCCGGACACGCTGGTGAGTCGTAAGCCACGCCCCCTGATGATGTCATGCTCTTGAGGATTATGTATAATAGGAATATGGTGTGTGTGTGTGTGTGTGTGTGTGTGTGTGTGTGTGTGTGTGTGTGTGTGTGTGTTTCGCAGGTGACCGTGAGTAACAACTGCTTGATCGGCACTCACGGCTGGCTCAATTACGACAAAAACATCTCTAACTACTTCACCTTCATCAAAGACCCGACCGTGACCAATCAGAAGTGAGCGCGACTTTATAATCAGATATTCAGTGTTTATTTATTTCATCCTCGTTCTATTGCGCTCTGGTCCGACCTGATGAAGCTCTGACGCTGTACTGTGGTTCCTCTGTCTGCTCAGGACCCAGAGGTTCGTGGCCGGGCCGTTCTCTCCAGATGTGGACGTCTCGACCAAGCTGTTCGTGGTGTCTCATGACGGGAAGCTTCTGTTCAGTGGAGGACACTGGGACAACAGTCTCCGGGTCACGTCTCTGCTGAGGGGGAGGACGATAGCGCAGCATGTCCGCCATATGGGTAACACGCGCACACACACACACACACACACACACACACACACACACACACACACACACTTACTCATACACACACTCGGTTATATGATGTATACTGATTAAATATAGTGTGTGTGTGTGTGTGTGTGTGTTTGAACAGATGTGATAACCTGCTTAGCCACAGATCACTGTGGGCTCCACCTGATCTCCGGCTCCAGAGACACCACCTGCATGGTGTGGCAGGTGCTACAGCAGGTGTGTGTGTGTGAGAGAGAGCGAGTGTGAGAGAGCATGTTCAAATGTTAGTCTTCAAATGTTAGACAAAACGTATAAACAATTTTTAAAAAAGAGTGTGTGAAAGGTCATTGTGTGTGTGTGTGTGTGTGTGTGTGTGTGTGTGTGTGTGTGTGTGTGTGTGTGTAGGGTGGAGCTCCAGTGGGTCTGAGCCCTAAGCCGGTGCAGGTGCTGTACGGACACACAGATGAGGTAGTGAGTGTGTGCATCAGCTCGGAGTTGGACATGGCTGTCTCTGGAGCACGGGTAAGAAACACACGCACACACGCACGCACACACACACACGCACACACACACACACACGCACACACACACACGCACACGCACACACACACACAGTAAGTGTGTTGTAGTTGTCCTGACTGTTTGGATTCCTGATTCCTGTGTGTGTGTGTGTGTGTGTGTGTGTGTGTGTGTGTGTGTGTGTGTGTGTGTGTGTGTGTGTAGGATGGTACAGTGATTATCCACACAGTGAGGAGAGGACAGTACCTGCATTCTCTGCGTCCACCGTGTGAGAGCACCTTACCTGTGTGTATCACACACCTGGCCATGTCCTGGGAGGGTCACGTGGTGGTACACACCTGTGTGGAAGGCAAGGCCACGCTGAAGGTAACACACACAGTCCTGGATTCGTGTGTGTATGTGTGTGTGTGTGTGTGTGTGAGAGAGAGTGTCTGAAAGAAGAGTAACGCTGCAGTGCTTCGTGCTGAGATGTGAAGTCAGACCTCTGGATAATTATAGTAATGATGAAGTGGTGATGATGATGATGAAGCAGGTGATGATGTCTGACGCAGTGCATCATGGGATCGGTGTTAATGTGTCGGTTGTGTGCGTGCGTGCGTGCGTGCGTGCGTGCGTGTGTGTGTGTGTGTGTGTGTGTGTGTGTGT
>QNUK01000515.1:0-471755 GCA_013621035.1 Clarias magur | reverse complement strand
TTAGCAGAGTAATAGCACAGTTATGCTTAAAATATTGCAATGCACACATTATGGGTGACATATCAGAGTTAAAAAATTGACAAATTGTTGGTGCGCATCTTGCTGGCACATCTGTAACCAAGACAGCAAGTCTTTGTGATGTATCAAGAGCCATGGTATCCAGGTATCCATGGTATCCATGGTAATGTCAGCATACCACCAAGAAGGAGGAACCAGTAACTGTGGACGCAAGAGGAAGCTGTCTGAATAGGATGTGCTAACCCAGCTTGTATCCAAAAAACATAAAACCACAGCTGCCCAACTTACTGCAGAATTAAATGTGCACCTCAACTCTCCTGTTTCCACCAAAACTGTTCATCCACAGGGTCAATGTACATGGCCGGGTTGCTATAGCCAAACCTTTGGTCACTTGTTCTAATGCCAAACATCGGTTTCAATGGTGCCAGCAGGAAAAAAACTTAGGCTGTAGACAATGTGAAACATGTACAGCATTGTTGCCTGATGAGTCCACCTTCACTGTCATTCCCACATCCGGGAGAGTTACGGTGTGGAGAAGCCCCATGAAGCGTACCCCTCCAGACTGTTGCATGCCCAGAGTGAAGCATGGGGGTGGATCAGTGATGGTTTTGGCTGCAATATCATGGCATTCCCTAGGCCCAATTCTTATGCTAGATGGGCGCGCCACTGCCAAGGACTACAGAACCATTCTGGAGAACCATGTGCACCCAATGATTCAAGCATTGTATCCTGAAGGCGGTGCCGTGTATCAGGATGATAATGCACCAATACACACAGCAAGACTGGTGATAGAGTGGTTTGATGAACATGAAAGTGAAGTTGAACATCTCCCATGGCCTGCACAGTCACCAGATCTAAATATTATTGAGTCACTTTGGGTTGTTTTGGAGCGAGGAAACGTTTTTCTCCACCAGCATCATGTAGTGACCTGGCCACTATTCTGCAAGAAGAATGACTCAAAATCGCTCTGGCCACTGTGCAGGACTTGTATCTGTCATTCCCAAGACGAATTGATGCTGTATTGGCTGCAAAAGGAGGCCCTACGCCATACTAATTAATTATTGTGGTCTAGAACTAGGCGTTTCAGTTTCATTTTCCAACCCGTCTATATGGCCAGACTAATTTAATTTAATTTAATTTAAATTATTAAATTTTAAATAATTTTGGCAGAGTAATTCCTGGCACTGTGCGTGCATGCCCATGTGTGTGAGAGAGAGAATCCAGTTTTAAACTTACTTAGTATCCTGAAAGGGATTAGTGCAGTCTGTTTTTTGTTCAATTAAATATTTAAATTCATGTGAATACTTCTCCATAGGGATGTGCCAAACGAAGCTTCCGAAGCTTCTGAAGCAGTGAAGCTTTTACAACAAACTGCATTGATGCTTCGAAGCTTTTTGACACAGTGCTCTACTTCGCCATCTGGTGATAAAAAAAATCCCTACACCAGCTGTGCCATTCACATGTATTGTTCATTGTAAGGTTTTGTTTGTATATTTACTAAGACAGCATTCACAAGGACGGCATTTACAATCAGCAAACAAGGTTGTAGTTGAGGATGGACTTTGATTCTTTTTGGGAACAGTGGTTGAGCCCGTAAGGTGTTTTAATGGGCATGAGGCGAGACGACGTAACTGGGACACATGGAACGTGGAATTGATCCTTTCGCATAGTTGAGGGGAGCAAGAGCTTAACAGGGTTGACTATCTTCATGATGGTGAATGGACCAATGTAGCGAGGAGAAAGTTTATGGCAGATGGTTTTTAGGGGAATGTCTCTGGCAGCAAGCATGACGCTTTGTCCCACCCTGTACTTGGGGGCCTGAGAACACTTGCGGTCGGCCTGTTTCTTGTACCTTCTGCTGACCTGTAAGAGTGTCCTCCTTGCTTGAAACCATGTCCTTCTACAGCGTCAGATAAATGCTTGGGCTGACAGAACACAGACTTCCTCCTCCTGAGATGGAAACAAGGGCGGTTGATATCCCAGGCAGCACTGGAAGGGAGAAAAACCGGTTGATGCTGATACCTGGGAGTTGTGGGCGTACTCTATCCAGGGTAAGAACTTGCTCCATCAGGTAGCATCTCTGGAAGTCATGCACCTCAGGGCGACCTCGAGGGATTGATTCTTCCTCTCTGTCTGGCCATTTGACTGAGGGTGGAACCCTGAGGACAGGCTCGGAGTGGCCCCAATTAATTTACAGAAAGCCTTCCAGAATTGGGAGGTGAACTGAGGTCCCCGGTCTGAACAATGTCCTTTGGGAGACCATGGAGCTTGAAGACATGATTGATCATGAGTTCTGCAGTCTCTTTGGCAGACGGAAGCTTTGGCAGTGGAATGAAGTGAGTTGCTTTAGAGAAACGTTCTACAACGGTCATGATGCAGGTGTGGCCGTTGGAAGAGGGTAGCCCTGTGACAAAATCCAGAGCGATGTCGGACCATGGGTGGTGTGGGAGGGATAAGGGTCGTAGGAGGCCTCCTGGAGCTGTATTGGTGTGCTGAAATCTGAGGCAAATGTCACACGCAGCCACGAAGCTGGAGACATCCTCCTTCAAGGTTGGCCACCAAAAACCGTTGCTGAACCTGGGTCAGAGTATGGGCTGTGCCAGGGTGACAGGACAATTTGGAACTGTGAGCCCATTCCAGAACCTGAGAGTGTAGGGTGTGGGGAACAAAGAGGCGATTAGGAGGAACATTACTGGGGCCAGGTTCATGGGAGAGGGCTTGCTGGACCTTAGTTTCAATATGCAGTTTGGCTGCGGCGAGCAGGCAGGAGGAGGGGATTATGGTATCATTGGTGGAGGTGTCGTGAGTGGGTGAGAATTGTTTGGAGAGAGCATCTGGTTTGGAGTTCTTTGATCCCGGGCGGTATGAGAGTGAATCTGGTGAAAAAGAGTGACCACCGAGCTTGGCGAGAGTTGAGCCTCTTGGCGCTCCTGAGGTATTCCAAGTTCTTGTGGTCAGTCCAGACCAGGAATGGTACCTCTGTCCCCTCCAACCAGTGTCTCCATTCTTCTAGGGAAAGCTTAATGACTAAAAGCTCTTGGTCACCAATGCCATAGTTTATCTCAGCAGGTGTTAGGCGATGAGAAAAGAAGGAACATGGGTGCAGCTTTTTATCATGTATAGATCTCTGCGACAGGACGCCCCCTACCCCCATACTGGAAGCGTCGACCTCAACGATGAATTGTTTTGACGGGTCAGGAATGGTGAGGATAGAGGCGGATGTGAATCTTTTCTTTAGTTCAGTGAAGGTTCTTTCAGCTTCCTGGTTCCAACAGAACTGGGTTTTGGATGAGGTCAGGGCTGGAGTGGAGCAGCGATGGAACTGTAGCCCCGGATGAAGCGGCGATAGAAATTAGCGAAGCCCAAGAAACTTTGAAGCTCCTGTCGTGAGGTGGGAGTGGGCCAATTCGTCACTGCTTGAAGTTTGGTGGGCTCCATCTCAATGCCTGTAGGGCCAATGACAAACCCGAGAAACGTGGTCGAGGTGGTGTGAAATTCACACTTCTTTGCTTTGACAAACAGGTTATTCTCCAGAAGTCTCTGAAGTACTTGGTGAACGTGGTGTCTGTGTTCCTCTAGGTCACGTGAAAAAATTTATATGTCATCTAGAACACTGAAGAGTTGAGAAAGTCCCTGAGTACATCATTAATGAGAGCCTGGAAGATGGCTGGGGCGGTAGTAAGACCAAACGGAACCACCAGGTATTCATAATGTCCTGTAGGAGTGTTGAAAGCCGTTTTCCACTCATCACCCTCTCGAATGCGGACGAGGTGGTATGCGTTGCGCAGATCCAGCTTGGTAAATAGTTTGGCTCCTTGGAGGAGTTCGAAAGCCATAGCCATTAGTGGAAGCGGGTACCGGTTCTTAACGGTAATGTCGTTCAGGCCCCTATAATCTATGCAGGGGCGAAGGGAGCCATCTTTTTTGCCCACGAAGAAGAATCCGGCCCCCGCCTTAGAGGAGGAGGGACAAATGATCCCTTCTGCGAGGGATTCGGTAATGTATTGGTCCATGGCCTGGCGTTCCTTGGGTGACAAAGAGTATAGGCGGCCCTTGGGAGGAGTGGTGCCTGGGAGCAGATCAATGGCACAGTTGTATGGTCGGTGGGGGGGAAGGGAGGTGGCGCGTGACTTACTGAATGCTGCCCTGAGGTCATGGTAGTCTAGAGGGACGTGGGTGAGATCGGGTAGCTCCTTCGTGGGGCTGAAGCATGACGTTGTGGCAGATTGTAAACAGATTGTGGAACTTTGTTATAGACCCTTTGTTGGCAATGACAGAGATCAAATGTTTTCTGTAAGTCTTCACAAGGTTTTTACACACTGTTGCTGGTATTTTGGCCCATTCCTTTTGATGTTTTGGGGCTGTTGCTGGGCAACACGGACTTTCATCTCCGTCCAAAGATCTTCTATAGGGTTGAGATCTGGAGACTTGGCTAGGCCACTCTAGGACCTTGAAATGTTTACGAAACCACTTCTTCGTTGTCCGGGCGGTGTGTTTGGGATCATTCTCATGGTGAATGACCCAGCCACATTTCATCTTCAATGCCCTTGCTGATGGAAGGAGGTTTTCACTCAAAATCTCAAGATACATGGCCCCATTCATTCTTTCCTTTACATTAAAGGATCAGTCATCCTGGTCCTTTTGCAGAAAAACAGAAGTTGGCCTTAAGAATGCGTGCTTTTTCCCGCGAACTGCCACAATTCGGCTCGCACCATGCAGCGAAATCCCACAAGCAACATTCGGGAATTTAAATAAATGTGTTGTGCTTTACTGAATATCCACCAGATGGCGCATGGACGGACTTTATCTTAAAGCCAGACCAAGTACAACAAAGAATTGTGTATAATTAGTTAGCCGAAAACAATAGTTTCCCATGCTGACGCAAATATGAATTTTATTTTGTTTTACAATAGATCATTTATGATGAATTTGTGTATATGTGCTTCATATTATTTTCATAATGATGAAATGAGATGCCGAAAATCGTGTTTTAAAATTCATAATAAGTTTCTTATATAGTTTTTGTAATGTCTTAACAGGGACAAAACAGTGAAAGACATGGCAATGTCTCGGTTTAAATGGTCTTGAAATTACAAACCCGATTCCAAAAAATTGGGACACTGCACAAATTGTGAATAAAAACAGAATGCAATGAAGTTTCAAATTTCAATATTTTATTCAGAATAGAATATAGATAACATATCAAATGTTAAAAGTGAGACATTTTGAAATGTAATGCCAAATATTGGCTCATTTTGGATTTCATGAGAGCTACACATTCCAAAAAAAGTTGGGACAGGTAACAATAAGAGGCGGGAAAAGTTAAATTTACACATAAAAATCAGCTGGAGGACCAATTTGCAACTCATTAGGTCAACTGCCAACATGATTGTGCTCTCTAATGATAGTAGTACACAAGTAGAACAATAATAATAAATTCGGAGAACTACTACTACTACTCCTAATAATACTGAATGGAGAAGGCAGTCAAAGAAGAATCATCATTGAAGGAGACCGAAGACCGTAGACCGAATGCCTTTCTTTTATTTAAAGGAGCCGCAAAGCAATCAAGCTTGTTGATCTTATGGAGACTGACAAAAATGTGGAAGAAAACAAGAAATTGATTGATAGAAAGAACTATATGGTAGAAATAAACAAATTAAAAGGCATTTGTATGGAGTGGCTTCTGTTCATTGTAAATTGCTAGTCTAATTTTATGTTTAATTTTTGGGAACTAATGTAGCCGGAACAAAAGTTACAGGACTGCTTTCCACGGAATCCTCTCAAGCGGAGGACCTCTACTTTTTTATTGGTTGCCGCTCAACCGTGTCATAGCTCATTACCATAAAGTTGAGCTGATTTCAACTCTCTTCGCCGCTCTCGCCGCGCCGCTCTTCGCCGCCGGCTCCCATTGAAAATTAATGACTTCCGGCCGTTTTGACGCTCTCGCCGCGTTCGGTGTGAACGCAGGGTTAAGATATATCTTACATAAGTTGTTTTATTATTATTTACTGTCCCTTAGGAGTCTTCTTAACTTGCTGCCTCTTACGTCCGACGTTACAAGGCGCTGTCTACAGTGAAGGTACTGAATTAGCTGACATCGATTGCCAGGAATTGATTTTTCATTCCTTTTGCATGACAGCATTAAGAAAGACAGCACTTTCTATGCAAATTAATCATTGCATAAAATTCTTCCAATAACGTTTATTTTGACATGGGTTAACTTATCAATAGCATGCCATAATAGATAAATATATTAATTAAATCACTGAACTGTCGCTAATATTTTCATGCAACCGGTAGTGGCATTGAAACAAACCGGGTATACAATCACAGTTGATTGACAAACAGCTGCGGTTACTTATGTGCAACGCACTCTTGATTGCCATTGTTATGGAGCATGGCTGTTGCCACCGTACCTGTGCAAGACATGTGAGGCTCCATGCACAATCCTCCTGCGGACTTGTGCAGACACCGAAAGTGTAGCTTCCAGAGTCCAATTGCACGCTCGACGTTGTTGTGAGTGCAAATGGTTGCAACATTGAAGGCTCTTTCAGCCCGAGTCTGTGGGTTGGATACTGATGTGAGGAGGTACGTTTTGAGAAAGTATCCACTGTCCCCGGGAACCATGCTCTGACCAAATTCACCTCTTTCTGCTTTCTCATCCACGGCGGAATTGGCCCAGACAAAACTGTCATGGATGCTGCCAGGCCACTTCGCTACCAGGTCACGCTGCCACCACTACCTGGATGTTTATTGCTGCGTATCCCTTTCGTGACATGTATGCCTGATCAAGCACTGATGTAGTGGAGAGTGGGATTAGTGTTCCATCCACTAAGCCTAGGACACTAGGAATGCCAGCAATGGCATGGCAGCCCTGGTGCACCTCCTGGCGAGTTGCTGGCAGTCAGATCCAATCCCCGGCATGGCACAGAAGGGCATTGTTAACAGCGAGGACGCACCTCCACAACGAGGTTTTGCTGAGGACGTAGACTTCTCCCACAACCTCTATGATGAAGCTCCCAGTAGCATAAAATCTTAGCGCTGCAAGCAGCTGGTCATCGGAACGTAGAGCGCAAGTACGACTCATTGGCCTGGCAAGCGTAGATCTGAGCAGGTCAAGAAGCTCCATAATCTGTTGCCTTAAAAGGCGAAACTTTTTTTGCCACCTCAGGCAAAATATGAAAAAGGCTGCCATATCTGTTGCTTTCTGGATGCCACCATGATTACCCATTTATAGCCACTTTGTTTGCCACCTGTTCGATATTAAAAGGTATTGCCAATTTTAATGCATTAGTCACATTATGAAATAGGCTAATTAAAAGTCACTCTTTTAGTTCTGATATCAAATAAAATGAAATTCCTAAACAAGCATACAGTATATTCCATTATTAATATGACTTTGATAAGTTTGCATACCAGAATGGGATTGCATACACCGCTGATTTATAAAGACTGCTGCACAGTGGCGACGACTAGCGTCTTGAGCTGAAACAAAGCTAAGTGTGAGTTAAGGTTGGTCCAGACCAACCTTACGAATGTGTGACTTACCCAAGATATACTTGGAGTACAAACGTTTCGGGAATCGAGCCATAACGTTAAGAGAGAGGTACAACTTAAGAACTAATTAACAATAAGAAGCTTTTGGGCAACTGGGCCCTGATCTGTACAAAAAGGTCATTACTCACTTCAGTGTCTGTAGTTTGTAATGTTCATCATCCTTAAGAGCAGAGAGCAGCTTCACTCCCGAGTCTCCTACTTTATTCCCTAACAGATCCAGTACTCTCAGGTGTGAGGGGTTTGATCTCAGAGCTGAAGTCAGAGCAGCACAGCCTTCATCTGAGACACCACACCACTTCAACCTGTAGAGAGACACAATGACACACTCTTCATCACAGATCATGCACAGGATAAGGAGCATAGAAGAGGAATGAATGAATAATATTCATGTCTTGTGTAAACCAGATTACTTGCTGATCATTTATTGTTGGATAGATATTCCTGAATTATAAATCTAATGGAGAGTAAAAAATGTCTACAAATTGGATCCATCAGGTTCTACACGTTTAAAAGTGAAATTCACAATAAATAAAGATTGTACAGAAAAACTGACATAAAGACAAAGAGATTTCAGAAAGAATCATCCAAAAAAGTGTGAAAGTGATGATTTGATCTGATTCAGATTTTTTTTACTAAACAGAATATGTAGAGATTAACAGTCGTCAAATTTTATTTGTCACATATACAGTCATACACAGTATGATATGCAGTGAAATGCTCAGTTTTACACATTATTTTGTCCTCGTCTCAGAAGCAGGTGTAAATTAACAGTGTTGATGTAGCGGTTGCCAGATCCCCGGTTTTCAGATGTGTCTCTCTGTGACTGTCTCTCTGTGATGTTAATCATTTTTGTTCTTTTGATGCAACATAATGACACTGTATTATAAAAACGCAGAAAAATTGTACGCGAATGATGGATTGCGTTTAATTAAGTTTGGCACATTGACTAGCTATATATGAAGCACAGGTAGATTAGTCAGACTTGAAGTCTTTTACTCTTTCCTAGTCAAGTGTGGAGAGAGATGTATGGCTTCGAGGGCTGGGAGACTGGTTTTGAATTGACTCTATTGATAAGAGACCATAAGGACTGGACATGGCCTGCTGAAGTCTTAAGGAGGTTTGGAGTTCAGGGCTCAGTCTATATAGATGAACAGTCTATTCACAGAGAGAGGAAGTTCATTATCAGTTCAGATGAATATACATACAAACAGCTCTTGTCCGACTGAGATGTTAATGACTGGTTCTTTTGATGTTCAGGACACAGCATCTGGACAAATGTTTAAATGTTCTCTCTTTACTGAAAATAAAAAGAGATCTTTAGACATCATGCTTGTGTCTGTGTGTGTTGTCTCTTCTGGGGGTTCGGGCTGGTAAGAGTATCGAGTATCGTTGCAAAGCAGCTTTACAGGATCAAAATAAAATTATGGAAATGTTGTATGAAATGTGAGGAAAAAAATGTGTATCAATCAAAATGATCAGGTTGTAATAAACATGATTAAGAGAAAATCACACACATGCATCACAATCCCACTTTATATTCAGATCACTATTTTTTATTTTCCTTTCTTCTCTCCTTATTTTGTATCAATAATGTTTCTCCTTTGAGTGCATTTTCCCTCAATTCTTCATCTTCTTCTTATTATTATTAGTGCTTATTATTATTATTATTATTATTATTATTACTTTTGCTTTCCTTGTTTAGTAATTTTATCCCTAATATATTGAGCTTCGGCAGTACGAGTGTGTCCAGGAGACGTCATACTGCGTGTGTTTTGTAGGATTCTGTCTTAATCAAGTGTGTCCCTTTAATGTTCTCGTGAATATAAATAGTGATGCAGTGTGTTGTGTTTGATTAAACTCAATGCAGTTTTTGTAATTTTCTCTGTCCTACTAAAATATACAGAACCTGAGCCATGCAGGTTGAGGTGTGTGAATGTGTGTGTGCGCTGGGCGCGTCATGTGCATGTACAGGCAAAACATTGCCCTTATTTACAAAATCCCACTCAAAGCTTTTATGAAAAGTTGGCAGCTATACCACATATATTTTAGGAATAAAAATTTGATGGTAAATTTGTCATCAGACTTTATTATGAAAAAAAAAAAACAGACATTTTTACATTAAACATTACTTTTGTGCATTGGACTTCTTATTATCTTTCAAACGTGTTTAATCAGCACGGTTTTAGTTAAAAATATCACTTTGTTAATTTTGTCATTACTTCCATCTACATTTAATAACAGGATGTTTGGTTGCTGAATGTTGCCGAACAGGTAAGGAGGCGATAAAAGCCAATAATGAATCCATGCGCTGAAAAACTAATAATGACTCGATAACGGCGCTTAAGAATTGATACCAAGGCGTTTCCAAGGCGTTAATGTTGGGAGGGGGGAGACCCCCTTTTTTAACATGCTCCAACTTCCCTCCCGATACTAATGACTAATTTACAAATAATAATAATAATAATAATAATGAGTAAATTGGGCTCAGTGGAATGGAGGCCTTTAAACCTAACAATGTGCTTCCCTTCGTCTATCTGTCTCCGGGTCTCCATATGACTCACCTATTAATGACTTTGTTCTTTCGAGGTGTGGGATGTAAGAGAAGAAAAAAAAACAGGACATAGGAGGAAAAGAAATCGAGACCATGTGACTCATATTTCCAGCGACAAAATATGGAAAGGGCAAGCTCCGAGTACATACTGAATGTCGTTATATTTTAGGCCAAGCTGAAAGTAAAACTCAGCTATTCAGAAATATACTCACTAATTCTCTCCATGCCTGTTTAATAACATCCAAGTACAGTGGCACCTCGGATTGTGAGTAACGTGGTTTATGAATGTTCCGCAAGACGAGCAAAGATTTCTTAATAAATTTTGACTTGAAAATTGAGCAAGTATTGGTTTACGAGTGCCGAGTATCATGTATCACGCATGCGCTCTTGTTTTGACACCGAGCGTCATGTGATCACAACTGAGCCAATGATTTTTCTCTCTCTTGCGCTGCGGACTTGTGGGTAATCATCTCCCCTGTTGGGTCTTAGTGCTCGTCTCTTACTGGTATAATCAACGTCTCCCTCTCTGTTTCATTGTGACTCATATATGCGCGCGTGTAATTTGACACCGACACACACGCACACACCGACACACACACACTCTCTTGCCTTTACCCCCGCACACTGTTTTTGCGCGCGCGTAATTTGACACCGACACACACACACACACACACACACACACACACACACACACACACACACACACACACTCTCTCTCGGCTTCACACACATACACGCAGACACTCTCTGCTTTACACAGAAAACTCAGCTCTGTCGCAATTCTTTTCAAAAGTTTAATTTAAGGTTAATTTGTTTTATTTTTACTTCATATATTGTATCAATTATTTTTATGTATTTATTTTTTGGGGCTGTGGACGAATAATTTGAGTTTCCATTATTTCTTACGGGAAAATTTTATTTGGTTTATGAGTGTTTTGGAATATGAGCCCGCTTCCGGAACAAATTATCCTCGTAATCCAAGTTTCCACTGTATTAGTTTTAATGATATTGTTTCCATATGGCAAGGATAAAATCACAATAATAATTAAAGGGTAAATAAGGTTAAATGTCTGTTTATTTTATATATTATTCTTTTCTAAATGTTTTGATTGTTTTTATATGAAAAAAACATATGCACTGTACTTTCTTTGCTGATAATAAACATTTCACATGCATTTGTGTGTGTGTGTGTGTGTGTGTGTGTGTGTGCGCAGTGCGTGTGTGTGTGTGTGTGTGCTGTGTGTGTGGGGAGTGTGTGTGTGTGTGTGTGTGTGTGTGTGTGTGTGTGTGTGTGTGTGTGTGTGTGTATGCCTCTCTCCTGGTTCGATGTCAGCTGGTATCATATTGAGGGGTAACAGACACAAAAGCAATAATTCTTCTTTTAACTCGTATTAAACTTAAGAATTTGGAGGCTCGTTTTAAACATTACATAACATCACACCACACGTCATTTAAACATTTCACTGCATATCAGACTGTTTATGGTGACAAATAAGATTTGAATTTAATTTACGTGTCGGTGGCATTGTTGGTGGATGAGACGTCTCTCTGTGTTAAAATTGTTCAGTAGCTCGATTTTGGTAAACGACGTCGCTGTCAGGACAAAACTGCTGCAACAAAGCAGGTCACATGATCATTTATACAACCTAAATAATCCTTTCACTTCATATTCCATGTTCTTACACTGAGCCACTGCAGAATTGTTCGTGAACTTGTTAGTTTTTCTTGTAAAGTGTAATCACTTATTCCCAAAAAAGGAGGAGTTACAGATTGAAGAAAAGTGTGATGGTGATGATGATGATGAGAGACGATGGATATGCTTCTCAGTCAGGACACACAACCAGGTAATTAAAATGTCAGGGTGTGTGAGAAGGGGTTGTGTGTCTGGGTCTTTCCTCCACTCTTCAGCTACCAGGTCATACGGATCAAAGTTTTTGATCTCTACAAGTTCCTCAAAATATCTCTGCTTGGCTCTGACATTTAACTTCTCCCAGTAAGATCCCTTTTCTTTAGGTTTACTCTTCTTCATCTCGAAAGTAAACACCATGTCACAAATCTAAGTACAATAAGAAGCCGCTCTCAACTCTGTCTCACTCTCAACACATCTGTGTCAGAAATCACCATGGCAAACAATCAGCATTAAAACCAAAGATGGCGCTGCCTTCTCCAAAAGCAATGCGGTATAAAAACAACATGATGTAACTCCACATTCTGTTTTGCTTTGCAGCTTCTCACATACGTACATCTGACCCAAAGACTCTGTGACAAATCATCAGTGTGCAGTGAAATGAAACAATCTTCCTCCTCAGGACATTGATGATGAACCTAAAACTTCTGCTTCAGTCTCACTATTAGAGAAAGTGTCTTACTGAGGAGCAGGTCATGTGACTCTCAGAGAGATGATCTTACCTCAGTGTCTCCAGTTTACAGAGAGGATTCTCCAGTACAGCACAGAGACACTTCACTCCTGAGTCTCCTACATTATTCCTAGACAGATCCAGTTCTCTCAGGTGTGAGGGGTTTGATCTCAGAGCTAAAGTCAGAGCAGCACAGCCTTCATCTGAGACATCACACCTACACAACCTGTAGAGAGACACAATGACACACTCTTCATCACCAGATTTTTATCTTTATTTAAGACTTACTTTAAAGCTGAAGTGTTTGTGAAATTATGTTATTATTCAGAATGACATCACCTGTTTATTCTAAGTAACAATGTAATTACAAATCATCATACTGAGTCTTATATTTTGTTTCTCTCAGCAGATGTGTGTATATGTACAGTATATTGCTGCATGATTAAAACAGTAAAAGTGTGAAACATGGTGAAAATTTATTCACAAAACTCATCAGTTTTACATATTTATACATGGTTTTAATGAAGAATTGCTTTACTTTTGGATTAATATCTTTAGTTGTGGATTGGAGTCTGGATCTTTTTACATACATAATTTTAATCATATCTGTACAGAGCTTGTGGAGTTAACATGTAAGGTTATCTTATATGTCTGTCTACAACCTGCTAATGTCATGACTGCAGAAACTGGGGCGGACACAGATGCAGGGTTAACGTAATTGAGAATTCTTTATTAGGTTTCCACAATAACCCGAACAAAAATAAACCAAAGAAACACAGTTGCACTGCGGATAACTCCCTCGGACTCGTCGCAAGAAAACACACAAAAAAAAAGGAAAAACGACTCTCGTCGCCAACAAAGCCACCGGAAGCTGAGAATCCCTCAGCTTTGACCTTGACCTAATTACCGGCTCTTCCAGCCACTTGAGACAAATACCCTTTCAGTTCTGGGGGGAGAGATGAGACAAGACACAGTTCGTGAACATAGCAACAAGGACACGTGCACAATGGTGAACAGACAAGGGGCTACGGGTTCGGCTGGAATAAATAGAGACACACAGGGCAGACACAGGTGAACTTGATTTGGTTTAACCAAAAAGACAAGTACACACGTAGACACACTAGGGGGGGACAAAGCGCCAGCTCAGTAATCCGGTGAACCAGATCTTATTCCCCAAGGCTGAGGTGGCACAGATGTGAGGCAAGGTCGCTCTCTCCGCATTACTGGAGGGAGTAGGGACCCACCGGACTGATGGGATTGCCGTTGGGCGGGTCGGCCCGGGGGTCGCAGCGCTGGGTGATCTGGCCGAGCTTGATGAAACTCGGAGATGAGCTCACGATTGAGGATGTCCCGGGCCGGGACCCAGCTCCGTTCCTCCGGGCCGTAACCCTCCCGATCCACTAGATATTGGAGGGACCCCCCTCTACTCTGGGAGTCCAGTAGTTCTCTGACTCTGAACGCGCGGGCGCCCTCTATTTCCACAGCCCCAGGGAGCGAAGGCTCTGCCAAGCCCCCGTCCAGCGGACCCTGGATTACTGGCCTGAGAAGGGAAACATGAAATACAGGGACTTTCCCTTCGTCGTCTATCGGCAAACTTTTTTAATCAACGAACTGCTTGAGAGATTTTAGTGTGCGCATTCTCCCATACTGTTTCCGCTTTCTTAAACCACTGATCCACCATGGGGATATCAGTGGGAGAGGAATCCCAAGGGCAGAGCAGGGGCTGGTGCCCGAGCACACACTGAAACGGCGTTAGGCCGGTCGCGGACTGACGTAAAGAATTTTGTGCATATTCCACCTAAATTAAACAGTCTGCCCATTCATGTTGTCGACTGCTACAGTATGTACGGAGGTACCTCCCGAGTTCTTGGACAGTCCGTTCCCAACTTCTGAAAGTTGGTCGTCCACAACTTCTGAAAGAAAGCCTTCCAGACTCTAGTGATAAATTGGGGACCCCGATCTGAAACGATGTCCTCCGGGATGCCGTAGCAGTGAAACACTGTTTCGAATAGGTTTTCTGCCACCTGGAGGGCTGATGGGAGAGAGCTAAACGGAATAAAACGACATCCCTTGGAGAAGCGATCTACCACTACAAGGATTGTCGTGTACCCTTTAAACACTGGCAGATCCGTTACAAAGTCCACAGCGATGTGTGACCACGGTCTGTTCAGTGTTGGCAGGGGCATTAGTTTCCCAATGGGTAGACAACGAGGACTCTTCGTTGTTGCACAGACAGCACAAGATAAAACGACTGTTCTCACGGTTTCGCGCATCTTGGGCCACCAGAACTTGGGTTCTAGTATGTGAAATGTGCAAGATACGCCAGGGTGTCCCGATGCTAAACTAGAATGTGCTTCTATGGTCACTCGCTCACGTAGTGCCTCCAGAACTTAGGTGCGACCCGGGGGGGTACGAGGGACGAGGGCAGGATGGGTTCGGGACTTAAATTTAGCCTGGCAACCGTGTGTATAAATGGCCGCACCTTTGCCTGTTCAGAACTCCGCGTGTTACCAGTTTACACACGAACCTGCCCCTTACGCGACCCACATCGTTCCAACAGATCAGTATTTCTTTAGTAATTTAACCCTGCATAACATTACCCCATCAAAGATCTGATAGGGTATTCATCACTTATCACAACTGTGAATAGATGCGGTAGCAGAGACAGATTAAGTCCCCATAAACATTCACACTTGAGAACAATACTAAAACAACTAAAAAGTTCCAGAGGTTTAGCGTCTGTTATCGCAGGACAGGCTGTGACTACTGTGTTTTTCATTGCTTATATTTTTTGCCCTATTTTCATTTGGTATTATGCGATATCATGTGCTATTTGTGTGTGTGTGTATGAGAGAGAGAGAGAACACAGTTGTGTTCATAGGTTTAATCAGCTATTTACAAAACAATGTTGATGCACTAACGGTTAAAGTGCCACAGGTGTGTGCTCCTGCATTTGTCAGGTTTGCCTGAGCTGGCTTTAACAAACACATTTGCGCACCATCAGGTCAAAAGAACCCAACTTAGCACCATCTAACAGTCAGTAGTGGGGGAGTCAGTACATTCTCCATTGAGATTTCCCACCTTACATTTCTCACATTCCACTCCTCCTAATTTTGTCTTGGTTCTTTTAATGAAGTTCTTAAAATCCAAAGCATTTTTTAAACTGAGGAAAAAATAAATATGGGTCACTTAAGCACAAAATAGCACAGACGCAAATGATCAAGTGTTTAATTGTTGTTGTTGTTTTCTCAAACATGATTTGCCCAACTTAAGATTCAGACAGACTGAATTTAATAATGCACCCCTAGGAACCTAAAACACAAACAAACACACCGAACGTCTTTTGTCTTGTGAATGAGGTATCCTCATTCATCCTCCACACCAGCTCACATACTCTTTGTTTGAACTGTATACTGTAGCTGTGTTTGTTAGGGCACTTGGTTATACGCAGTACTGTAATGCATGGAAGACTTACTTCGTGGTTTGTTTTGTTTTAAATATTGCTTATTACCTTATTCAGCAAAATAAACAATGTTACCATTGTGAAAATTAGAAAAAAATAGATTATGCGCTAGTGTTTAGGACTGTTTCTGAACAGCTGTGTTACTATGTTTAATCAACGATTTACAAGACAACGGTTAAAGTGCTACATGTAAGCATTTGTGGATGGAGAGATGTGTCTGTGTGCGCTCCTGCATTTCTCAGTTGGCTTTGGAAGTACCCTGCCCATCGCCAAAAAAAACCTCTGAGCAATTAGCACCATGTCATAGTCAGTATTCTCCGTTCAGGTTTCTCACCTTCCACTTTGTCTTTGCTCTTTTGACGGAGTTCTTAAAACCCCAAACATTTATTTGTACTGAGAAAAAGTAATTATAATTCACATAAGCACGCATTAGCACAGATACATATGATCAAATGTTTAACTGTTGTTTTTGTTTGTTTCTATGACCAATAATAATAATAATAATAATAATAATAATAACCGTCTTTGACAATTTAAAACAAAATTCTGCATTTTGCACATATAAAAAAAATATACAAACGTGGACAAAATTGTTGATACCCTTCGGTCAATGAAAGAAATGGTCACAGAAATAATGGTCACAGAAATAACTTTAATCTGACAAAAGTAATAATAAATAAGAATTCTATGAATGTTAACCAATGAAAGTCAGACATTGCTTTTCAACCATGCTTCAACGGAATTATTAAAAAACAATGAACTCATGGAACAGGCCTGGACAAAAATGATGGTACCCCTAACTTAATAGTTTGTTGCACAACCTTTTGAGGCAATCACTGCAATCAAACGATTGCTGTAACTGTCAATGAGACTTCTGCACCTCTCTGCAGGTATTTTGGCCCACTCCTCATGAGCAAGCTGCTCCAGTTGTTTCAGGTTTGAAGGGTGCCTTTTCCAGATAGCATGTTTCAGCTCCTTCCAAAGATGCTCAATAGGATTGAGGTCAGGGCTCATAGAAGGCCACTTTAGAATAGTCCAATGTTTTCCTCTTAGCCATTCTTAGGTGTTTTTAGCTGTGTGTTTTGGGTCATTGTTCAGTTGCAAGACCCATGACCTGCGACTGAGACCCAGCTTTCTGACACTGGCCAGCACATTTCTCTCTAGAATCCCTTGATAGTCTTGAGATTTGATTGTACCCTGCACAGATTCAAGACACCCTGTGCCAGATGCAGCAAAGCAGCCCCAGAACATAACAGAGCCTCCTCCATGTTTCACAGTAGGGACAGTGTTCTTTTCTTGATATGCATCATTTTTCTGTCTGTGAACATAGAGCTGATGTGCCTTGGCAGAAAGTTCCATTTCTGTCTCATCTGTCCATAGGACATTCTCCCAGAAGCTTTGTGGCTTGTCAACATGTAGTTTGGCATATTTTTCTGATTTGTTTTCAACAATGGTGTCCTCCTTGGTCGTCTTCCATGTAGTCCACTTTGGCTCAAACAACGACGCATGGTGCGATCTGACACTGATGTTCCTTGAGCATGAAGTTCACCTTGGATCTCTTTAGAAGTCTTTCTGGGCTCTTTTGTTACCATTCGGATTATCCGTCTCTTTGATTTGTCATGAATTTTCCTCCTGCGGGCACGTCCAGGGAGGTTGGCTACAGTCCCATGGATCTTAAATTTCTGAATAATGTGTGCAACTGTAGTCACAGGAACATCTAGCTGCTTGGAAATTGTCTTATAGCCTTTACCTTTAACATGCTTGTCTATAATTTTCTTTCGAATCTCCTGAGACAACTCTTTCCTTCGCTTCCTCTGGTCCATGTTGAGTGTGGTACATACCATGTCACCAAACAACACAGTGACTACCTGGAGCCATATATATAGGCCCACTGACTGATTACAAGATTGTAGACACTTGTGATGCTAATTAGTGGACACACCTTGAATGAACATGTCCCTTTGGTCACATTATTTTCAGTATTTTCTAGGGGTACCATCATTTTTGTCCAGGCCTGTTCCATGAGTTTATTTTTTTAAATAATTCAGTTGAAGCATGGTTGAAAAGCAATGTCTGACTTTCATTGGTTAATATTTATAGAATTTTTTTAAATTATTACTTTTGTCAGATTAAAGTTATTTCTGTGACCATTGTGAGTTTTTCTTTCATTGACCGAAGGCTACCAACAATTTTGTCCACGTGTGTAGGAGTCTTTCAAGCACTGAATGTGCTATGTCTAAAAATTAATTAGCTACAGCACATCTATGCTTCCTATAAAGGTAGCGTTCTATAAATAAAAGTTCTGTGAATGTTTGGTCAAATACAGATGAATGGTAAGGTCCCATTTCTTTAGGTTTACTCTTCTTCACCTCAAAACGTAAACACCATGTCACAAATCTAAGAACGATAACAAGCCGCTCTTAGCTCTGTCACTCCCAACACATCTGTGTCAGAAATCACCATGGCAACCGATCAGCATTAAAACTAATGATGGCAGTGACTTCCCAAAAAGCAACGCGGTATAAAAACAGTGTGATGAAACTCCACATTTCTCTATATTAAAACATACAGTAGTGATCATGCACTGTGATCTCCTCTCTAAATATCAAAATGTGAAATAATACTGCTTCTATAATACAGATCTGGCAACCCTGTTTATAGCAGCTAGATGGAGACGAATGTTCACTGACAAAATAAACATTATTTCAGCTTTAAGACCAATAAAATGTTTCTCATTTGCATTTCCCTGCTGGTTTTAAACTCTACAGCTCACACACAGTGCATTTAGTTTGTGTCCCAGGTGCAGTTTGTGTGATTAGTTACAGTGTTTTAGTAAATTTCACAGTCATTTCAGACACACTGCAGTCACATCAAGTCATGTTTTGCTCTGCAGCTTCTCACATATGTACATCTGACCCAAAGACTCTGTGACAAATCATCAGTGTGCAGTGAAAAGAAACAATATTCCTCCTCAGGACATTGATGATGAACCTAAAACTTCTGCTTCAGTCTCACTATTAGAGAATGTGTCTTACTGAGGAGCAGGTCATGTGACTCTCAGAGAGATGATCTTACCTCAGTGTCTCCAGTTTACAGTGAGGATTCTCCAGTACAGCACAGAGACACTTCACTCCTGAGTCTCCTACTTTATTATAGGACAGATCCAGTTGTCTCAGGTGTGAGGGGTTTGATCTCAGAGCTGAAGTCAGAGCAGCACAGCCGTCATCTGAGACATCACAATTATACAACCTGTAGAGAGACACAATGACACACTCTTCATCACCAGATTTTAATCTTCATTTAAGACTGATGTGTTTGTTAATTAGAATAAACAGAATAAACAATGTAAATTGTATTCCAAGTAAATGCTATAAATAAATATTTTCCGATTTGTAAAGATATTACTGATTGAGTGTGAGTGTTTAAATTGAGTGTTAAAATGAATTTGCGACTCAAAGATATGACATCACTGTGCAGCGACTGGCTCACTCGTTATTGCTACAGCGCACAACTGCAGAGATGGATAAATTTGTTACTCGCAAATCTAAAGATGTTGAGGAAATTGTGGACAGTGGGGTAGCAGACGAATACACAGTGTTGTCCTGTGCAGCAATGGATGTACTGCTTCAATTTGGACCTACATATTTGTGTGAGCAGTCTTTTTCCGCTGTTACATAAAAAATAAATACCGATCAAGTCTTGATGTCAAAGATGATCTGCGGGTAGCTGTATACACCATCAGGCCACGAATTAAGCTTTTGTGCTGCCAAAAACAAGTACACCCTTACCATTGTAATTATTTTGATGTATAGTAAATGTAGTCAAAATATAGTGAACAGCTTGTTATTTTGACTACATTTACTCTACATTTACTATATATGTTATTTATATTTATCGCTTGTTTTTGATAGTGGGGGTCGCGAGATCTTGTCGATCTTCAATTAGGGGTCGCTGGCTTAAAAGCTTAAGAACCACTGACTTACATGATAATCACTTTTCTTCTTCTGAGGTATGAGACGTATGTGACAGGGCAGCGAGACAAAAAAAATCATCATCTCTTTTCTGATAATTAACTGAGAACATCATGTGTGCATGTTTGTCCCTCCCCCCCAGTGTAAGTGTATGGAGGTGCGGCGGATGCATCAGGAAATAATTGTTCATCTTTTAACTCGGATTAAAATTTTGGAGCTCATCTGCATTTTTTCTTCAAGAAGATTAATCGCTGTATTTGCTATATTTCTTCCTCTTCTGTGTGGCCTTATATTGTGTGACATTATATGCAGTGACATGTTCAATGACATCACGTTGAGAAACATCATATGTGTGATGCTTATTTTCCAGCATCTGCAGCCTTTTGTACAGACATACACATCACAAATGTTATCACGCACGCACGCACGCACACACACGCACGCACGCACGCACGCACACGGTTTATATGACAAATATTTAGGGCCCAAGCTGACCTCAGCCCTATTATATTGTGTGAAGTGTGCAAGTGTGAGGTGAACCCGGGCGGCGATTGCTTTTTTTCAAGGTCTTAACTCAAAGACTTCGAAAAAGAAGAGTGCTTGGGCCTAATCATCATTGCTTGCTACTATATATATATTTTTTTTTCCAACCTTTTGGGCTTTTTGGGGTCAACATGCTCAAACACTCATGAAAATTGGCAGACAGGTTAGAATCTGCTGCCATTAGGATGCCTGAGAGTTATGAGATTTTGGTGGGCTCAACTCAACAGGAGGCCGGTTATTTTGGATCATTCCCAAAAACGCACCCGATAGATTTTGATATACTCCTGCTAGGGAATTTATATGATCATCACCAAACCAGGCTGATGTGATCTAAAGACATCGAGGACGCAAAATTGCAGAGGGATTTTTGATATCTCAAACGGGTCTGTCATGATAATGTCTTAAACTTACACCAAAAAATTATTAATAACTTTCTGTGTGGCATTACTGTATATTGAGTGACATTATATTCAGTAACACGTTCATTGACATCATAGTGTGAGGCTTTTATTCCAGCATCTGCGGCCTATTAAACACATGTACACATCACAAATGTTAACTCTCACACACACACACACACACACACACACACACACACACACACACACACACGCATGCACATACAGTACACACTCATACATGCACACACATGCATGCACAGAAATACACACATATATACAAACACATTACAAATGTTAACACTCTCACACTCAACACACACTAACGCACTCAACAAAATATTTACAGAAGGGCCTAAACTGACATCAGCCCTATATAGTGTCTGAAATGTGCAAGTTGTGTGGTGCACCCGGACCTGGCTTTTTGTAGGTCTTAACACACTCATAACACACAGGTTGTGTGGTGGACCCGGGGTGGCAATGGCACAGGGTGCTTGGGCCCATCATCGTTACTTGCAACTATATTTATTATTATTACTTTTGTTTATTTCTGTTTTATTTTATGACTTGGTTCTGAGCTTCGGCTGTACGAGTGTGTGCAGGAGACGTCATACATTACACATAATAAGTGTGTTTTGTAAGATTCTCTCTTAATCATGTGTGTTATCCCTTTAATGTTCTCATGAATATAAACAGGTATGCAGTGTGTTGTTTCTGATTAAACCTAATGCAGATATTAATATTGTAAGTTAATATTGTAATTTTCTCTGTCTTCCTAGAATATACAGAACCTGAGCCATGGAGTGTGAGGTGTGTGTGCTAGGGGGATCACGTGCATGTACAGGCAAAAAAAAAAAACATTGCCCTTATTTACAAAATCTTACTCTATGATTCTCTGAGAAGTTGGCAGCTATAGCACATATATTTTAGGAATAAGAATTAGATGGTAAATTTGTCATCAGACTTTATTATGAAAATAACAGAAATTATTAGATCACAGACATTCTACATTAAACATTTCTATTGTGCATCGGACTTTAACATGTAATATATATATATATTTTTTTTTGGATTATCTGCATTTACATGTTTTTTTTTTTTACGGGAAAATGTGTTTTGCTATACGAAATTTCAAGTTACAAACTCGCCTCTAAAACAGACAAAATTTATATTGCGACGATCCATTGTACTTTCTTTGCTCATACTAAACAGAGAACTTCAAACACATCATGCATTTGTGTGTGTGTGTGTGTGTGTGTGTGTGTGTGTGTGTGTGTGTGTGTGTGCGTGCACCTCTCTCCTGGTTTGGAGTCAACTGGTATGGTATTGAAGTGTAATGAATGCAAAAGCAATAACTCTTCTTCTTTTAACTCGTATTAAACTTAATAATCTGGAGGCTCATTTTAAACCTTATATAACATCACACCACATGTCATTTAAAAATTTTTACTGCATATCATATTGTTTATAGGTGAGTATGTGACAAATTAGATTTGAATTTGATTGACGTGTCAGCGGCACATCTATGCTTCCTAATAAAGGTTCTGAGAATGTTTGGTCAAATACACATTGATGGTAAGGTCCCTTTTCTTTAGGTTTATTCTTCTTCACCTCAAAAGTAAACACCATGTCACAAATCTAAGAACAATAACAAGCCGCTTTCAACTCTGTGTCACTCTCAACACATCTGTGTCAGAAATCACCATGGCAACCAATCAGTATTAAAACCAAAGATGGCGGTGCCTTCCCAAAAAGCAATGTTGAATAAAAACAGTGTGATGTAACTCCACATTCTCTATATTAAAACACAGTAGTGATCATGCACCTCTCATACACACACCTATTGATCCTGTTCTCAAATTCAGCTCTGTGTTACTGTATGAGTGTATTTCAGGCAGAGAGTTTATTTATAGATTATTTATGATTATTTATGAATCTTCCTCCTCAGGACATTTATGATGAACCTAAAACTTCTGCTTCAGTCTCACTATTAGAGAATGTGTCTTACTGAGGAGCAGGTCATGTGACTCTCAGAGAGATGATCTTACCCCAGTGTCTCCAGTTTACAGTGAGGATTCTCCAGTACAGCACAGAGATGCTTCACTCCTGCGTCTCCTACATTATTAAAGGACAGATCCAGTTCTCTTAGGTGTGAGGGGTTTGATCTCAGAGCTGAAGTCAGAGCAGCACAGCCTTCATCTGAGACACCACAACCACACAACCTGTAGAGACACAATGACGCACTCTTCATCACCAAGTTTTAATCTTCATTTTAGATGTATTTTAAACCTGATGTGTTTGTTTATTCTGTTTATTCTAATTAACATTGTAAATAAAATGGATCATTCTGAGTCTTATATTTTGTTTTTATTCTTATATAGATGTGTGCATATTTACAGTATATTACTGCACAATCAAAAAGGCTGAAACATGGTTGAAAACAAACTAAAAGATATAATGTAAAGCATAAATCATTTAATTCAAAATGTATTAATATTAATGTCTTGTGTAAACCAGATTATTTGCTGATCATTTATTGTTAAATAGATATTGCTGAATTATAAATCTAATGGAGAGTAAAAAATGCCTACAAATTAGATCCATCAGGTTCTACAGGTGTAAAAGTGAAATTCACAGTAAATAAAAATTCTACAGAAAGAGTGACATAAAGAGAAAGAGTTAGATATGCTGAGGTTTTTGTGCATTTCAGGAAGGATCATCCAAAAAAGTGAATTGCTCTACTTCAGGATTAATATCTTTGGCTGTGGACTGAAGTTTGAAGATTTTTTACATACATTATTTAAACACATCCATCGTTGTTCCGGGTGAAGGAGGATGGAGCAGTGGTGAAGCGGCGACAGAGTTCGTGGAAGGCGGAGATGACGGTGAAGGTGAGATTGAAGGGGTGAGATGAGGGATGAGTCAGAGCGGTTAATGAGGCTGCAATTGTACTGTAGTCCCGGATAAAGCGACGATAGAAGTTAGCAAACCCGAGAAATCACTGGAGTTGTTTGAGAGTCTTGGGTAGGGGCCAATGACTCACAACGTCCAGTTTCTGCGGGTCCATGGCCTCACCCTGGGATGAGATGACAAAACCCAGGAACTTGGTGGAGCGCTCGTGAAAAGTGCACATTTCCAACTTACAGTACAGTTGGTGGACGAGGAGTCTCTTTAGGACCGCTCTGACGTGCTGGACATGTTCACTGATGGTTCGGGAGTAGATGAGGATGTCGTCTTGGTAGACACTCAGCGGCCTAACATGTCTCTGAGAACATTGTTGATAAATTGTTGAAATACAGCGGGTGCGTTGCAGAGACCAAAGGGGATGACCAGACTTTCGTAGTGTCCTGTAGGGGTGATGAAGGCCGTCTGCCACTCATCGCCCTCCCTGATGCGCACCAAGTTGTAGGCGCTCCGGAGGTCCAACTTAGTAAAAATGGTGACACCAGAGAGAGCATCCAGGGCAGAGTTGGTAAGAGGCAACGGGTGTCGATTCTTTATTGTGATGTTGTTGAGTCCCCGGTAATCGACACAGGGACGTAGACTACCATCACGTTTCTTCACAAAAAAGAACCCCGTGGCGGCAGGTGAGGAGGAGGGGGGGTTAGTCCTGTAAGTACTGGAGAAATAGATAAGTTTTGAGTCGCCGTTTAAAGATAGTCAAAGTCTCTGCTGTACGGACATCTAGAGGAAGTTCGTTCCACCACCTAGGTGCCAGAACAGAAAAGAGACTGGATGAATACCGTCCTCGATCCCTGAGAGATGGTGGGACGAGGCGAGCAGTGCTGGAGGATCGGAGGGAACGCGGCGCAGTGCGTGGTGTGATTAGAGCAGAAAGGTAAGTGGGTGCTGGGCCATTTTTAGCTTTGTAGGCAAGCATCAGTGTTTTGAATTTGATGCGGGCAGCTACAGGAACCCAGTGCAAGGAGCGGAGGAGTGGGGTGGTGTGGGAGAACTTGGGAAGGTTGAAAACGAGACGTGCTGCTGCATTCTGGATCAGTTGCAGAGGACGAGTTGTGAACAGAGGCAGGCCAGCCAGGAGTGAGTTGCAGTAGTCCAGTCTTGAAATAACAAGGGACTGAACAAGCACCTGAGTAGCCTCTGAAGAAAGAAATGGGCGGATTCTTCTGATATTGTAAAGAAGAAATCTACAAGTACGAGTAAGGTTAGCGATGTGTGGGGAAAATGACAGATGATTGTCCACGGTTACCCCAAGATTGCGAGCAGTGGCTGAAGGAGTGATTTGATTGTTGTCCAGGGATATCACAAGATCTTGACCTGGGGATGAGTCACCAGGAATGAACAACAGTTCGGTTTTACTCAGATTGAGTTTCAGCTGATGAGCTGCCATCCAGGATGAGATGTCTGCCAGACATGCTGAGATCGTCGAAAGCTGAGTGTCAGAGGGAGGAAAGAAGAAAACAAGTTGAGTGTCATCTGTATAACAATGGTATGAAAATCCATGCGATAATATGACCTTACCAAGAGACCGGGTATAGAGGGAGAACAGAAGAGGACCAAGTACTGAGCCCTGCGGAACACCAGGTCTGTCTGCGTCGACATCAGGAACCTTGGTCTCCCTAGAACACGTCCCAGTCTCGGCCCGTAGGCATAGTTCTTTGCAGGTCGGTCCCCACTGTAGGATCCGATTTTGGGTCCAGGAGATGAGAGGGTTATGATGTAGTAGCCATGGGATTCCCAGGTTGATAGGTGGTGACGGAATGGAGGTGATGTAAAACTGGATCTGTTCCTGATGTTGGTTAATGACGAGGGTGATAGGCTGGGTTCGGAAGGTGATGGGACTGGAGGAGAGGGGCCGACCATCAACTGATGTAATAGTTACGGTCTGGGATAACGCCTCTGTCTTTACCCCCAGTCTTTTGACATAAGAAGAGTCAATGAAGTTGCCCGCGGCACGGAATCGATGAACGCGGTACTTCCAACTCGTTTGTGGCCAAACTGGAGGTGTACTTTTACCGTGAGATGGGAATCATCGGTCAAGGTGGTGAAGAGGGAGATGGAACCCGGTGAGCCCCTCTCATTTCTCACCGGGTCCGCATGTTTCCCGGTCGCAGAGGACAGATGGCTCGGTGGTGTGTTGCAGATCCACAGTAAGCGCAGAGCCCCTCTCTGAATCGGCGTTCAAATTCTGCAGCTATTAAGGAGGCGCGCCCTAATTGCATGGGTTCCACAGCTCCTGTGTTAACCACGGCGGGAGGTGGGGAACCGATGGCAGTGAATGGGGACAGGGCTTGAAAGTGAGTACTCACGTTTAGACGAGCGAAGCGTCGGCGATAGCATTGGCAAAACTAAATGACTGAGCGAGTGTAAAGCACCATCTTGTCTCCTTTTATGCTTCCTAAGTCGCAACCACAGTACTTCCGGGTGCTCGTGCCGGTCGCGTTAGGAGTGCGCATGACAGAAGGACTCTCTACCATATAGGCCTGATTCGTGGATTAGTCCTATGTTATGTTTGATTATTCTGCATAACTTAAAAGGTGTAATCAGCATTTATAAACTCTTTTTATTAGAGAAAGGTATGAATGAGTATGCAAGATATGGGATGTGTGATATCAATCGAAAGCTTGCTATATTCAAAGAACATTTGTGTACACGAAAAATTTGTAAAAATTAATAGTAGCATGAACAGAGCTCATGCAAAATTACTGTGTAAAAGGTATTAAAAACTCCATCCATATGCGCCCAACGTGACAGCCGAAACACCAGATTAATGTATGAACAAAAGGGGGAACCATGTGAGGCATGGCTAAGCCTGCAACCACATCTGATTGGATCAACCACCCGAACATGACCTAAACGTCTGAAGGTCGAAGCAAGCTCTTTCACCGTTCTTCCACCATCAACTTTCACCATGCGTATGACTAGCAAGCAAACCACTCATCCACTCTCCAAGATCTTCAAGAAACATCGTGCCAGAACCCCTGAAGTCCTGCAACGAAGAATTCATAGAATTCTCCGCTGTCGGTAACCAAGCAACCAACGCATTACCAAAGGGCTTCCCAAAGACAATGATCATCCCAGCATCAGAGCTCCAGCCAATCACCAACCCTGTGATTTCCTACCACTGAAGGTGAATTACAGAGGAAGACTGCAACACAACACAAGTAAACAAACAAAGTATCATACCTTGCTGAAACTGGTGCTCGCTACATAACTATACCGTCAGATTAAACCCAAGGCTCTGCTCTTGTGCCTTTCTGAGGTCTAGTGAACAGTACTAGAAAACTACATTTAACTTTCACCCTTGAACTACAGTGCAACCTCGGATTGCGAGTAACGTGGTTTACGAGTGTTCCGCAAACCGAGCAAAGATTTTTAATACATTTTTAATCGGAAACCGAGCAAGTATTAGTTTACGAGCGCCGAGTATCATGTATCACGCATACGACTCTTATTTTGACACCGAGCTTCACTCTCACCCCCCCCTCCCCACACCCCGCAGCTTCGCAAACACACAGAAACTCTGCTCGTCTCTTATGCGTGTGCGTGTGTAATTTGACACTGAAACTGTGCTCTGTCGCGATTCTTTTCAAAGGTAAGGTGCTGGTTCATTTGTTTTTTTTTGTTTTTTTTACAGCAGTGATTCCCTTAGTATGTGCTCACATCTCAGTGAGATTTCTTTTATCCCTGTTAAAACGGTGTTTCCGTTGTGTGTGTGTGTGTTTGTTGTGAAACTTAAAAAGTGATTCCCTTAGTATGCGCTCATGCCAGTGTCAGAGATTTCTTTTTTCCCTGTTGAAACGGTGTTTCCGTGTTTGTGTGTGTGTCCGTTTGTTGTGAAACTTAAGTGGTTCAGTTAATATACGCTCATGCCAGTCTCGCCTTAGTGCTTATGCGCTCATGAGTCCAGTGTCAGAGATTTGCCAGTTTTTCTTTTTTTCCTGTTAAAACGGTGTTTCCGTTGTGTGTGTGTGTGTGTGTGTGTTGTGAAACTTAAAAAGCAAGGTGGGAAGAGGGAGGAGGAGTGTTACTGTGTAAAACAAGGCGAGGGAAGAGGCTAATTCCACACACACACACACACACACACACACACACACACACGGTGCCTGCGCACACCAACGGAAACACTTATCTGTCAGGTTTTATTTGTACTTTTTTAAAGGTAAAGTGCAGATTAATTTGTTTTATTTTCATTTTATAGATTGTATTAATTATTTTTATGTATTTATTTTTTGGGGTTGTGGAATGAATAATTAATGGGAAATGATGATTTGGTTTACGAGTGTTTCGGAACACGAGCCCACTTCCGGAACAAAACTCGTAATCCAAGGTTCCACTTTGTGTGTGTGTGTGTGTGTGTGTGTGTGTGTGTGTGTGTGTGTGCGCATGTTTAAGTAGCGTAGTTTAATGTATCGTAGATCAGTCAAATAAATTATTGTTTCTTTATAACAAACTGGTGTCATGGTCGTGTATTTTAAAGTTTAAACATTTGCCCAGATCTTAAGTTACCTTGCTCATAATTGATAAATACCAGATTTTGTATCACCATCATCGGCCGCAGGATAAACATAATTGATAAGATACACTAAATTGTGCCCAACACTGGACGGGTAGTCGATAAAGCGTATTTTATAAATTTTAATTCAGTTCAATAAAATTAACCGGAATCCTTAAACATTTGATTCACCTCTGAATCGAAGCTGAAACCCTACATTTGCATGAAAAACAGATTATACATGAACAGAAATAAAAATATATATGCAAATAAAATGACGCATAATTTTATTATTGTTTGTTATTAGTATTGTTAATATTATTTTATTGTTTACTCTTTTTCAGCTATGTTACAACCTCCAAAATGCTAACCCTGTGCAAGGGACTGGAGAGAGTGACAGCCAAGCACCAGACCAGAGTAACCACAGGTGAAGTGACAGAGTTAGTGGCCGCTCTCTGTGCATCCATGGACAGAAAGGTTAGAATAGAATACAATATTGTTCTCTCAGAAACCACTGTGCCTGACCCAAGATTCAAAAAGCTGGCCTTTAATGACAACAGAGAATAACTGCAGCAGCATGACTTTAGAGAATAACTGCAGCAGCAGTAAGATGCAGCCAGCCAACTCCACTGCCAGGGGGCCAAGAGTGGACAAACAAGAAGAGACACAAGCTCTCCTGCTGTTTGGAGGTTCTTTGAAGAACAAGAAGGTGCTGCTCTCATTTCTTGTAGTATAGTGCATAGTCTCAAAAGAGGCCTAGTTAATCTGTGACAATCCAGAGCCCAGGCCAGGAAGCAGACAGACAGGCGAAACCAACCATCTGCTAGCTGCATAGAGTCGTCACTCAGAGTTCATCATATTGAGACTGTGTCTGTTCCCTCGAGCTAAACATAAACATAAATTTAGAAAGACTCAGAAAGTCTGTTTTAGTAATTTAATGAACATAGATACCACAAACTCGGAGCACACTGAATGCGCAGCCAGCACCTGTGATCTGAAGCTAGGACTGTTAAATATTAGATCCCTCGCATCTAAAGCAGCTATTGTTAATGACACTATCACAGATCAGGAGTTTGATATATTATGTTTAACAGAAACCTGGGTTAAACAGGACGAGTATGTAGCTTTAAATGAAGCTAGTCCTCTTGGATACAGCTACATACACCAGCCTCGGCTAACTGGTAGAGGAGGAGGCGTCGAAGTTATTTACAATGACTATAGTACAAAAACACAGATTTAAATTTAATGCATTTGAAGTTTCTCTGTGAATTTGCAGATTTCCTCTCAAACATTTTTGTTTCTGTAGACAAGGCGTTAATTGCTGGAGACTTTAATATTCATTTTGAGAATCCAGAAGACCCTCTGAGAACAGCATTTATGTCCGTATTGGACTCAGTAGGAGTAAATCAAAGTGTAGTATGACCCACTCATAAAGCAGGTCACACTTTGGATTTAATATGATCCTTCGGATTAAGTATAGGAAATACATTCACAATTCCACAGTCTGAAGTTATCTCAGATCACTATCTTGTCTCAATTCATGCGTGTCATAGTAATAACGTACGCACAGCACCGCGCTACTGCCTTAAACGTACAGTACAGACCAAAAGTTTGGACACAACTTCTCATTCAAAGAGGTTGAATTTGTATTGTGGCAAGAAAAAAAAACAAGTGGCCATCCTTACTTTAAGAAATGAAGGTCATTCAGTCCGAAAAATTGGGAAAACTTTGATAGTGTCTCCAAGTGCAGTCACAAAAACCATCAAGCGCTACAAAGAAACTGGCTCACATGCGGACCGCCCCAGGAAAGGAAAAAAAAAAGAGTCACCTTTTAAACCAGAAAATTTAAGTAATACAGATAAACTAACCACTTCACATCAGAACGTAGAATACTTTACTCCCCTTGAAGCGAGAACAAATTTCACTCATCTCTTCTTCAAAATCATCAACCTGTATATTAGATCCTAAACCGACATATTTTCTCAAGCAGATAGTACCAGCAATAACAGAACCCCTGTTGAAAGTAATTAACTGTTCACTCAGAAGTGGGTATGTTCCCAAATCCTTTAAATTAGCAGTTATTAAACCGCTAATCAAGAAACCTGACCTTGACCCTTGTCAGCTTTCCAATTACAGGCCGATATCAAACCTTCCCTTTATCTCCAAGATTCTGGAAAAGGTAGTATCATAGCAGCTATGTTCACATCTACATAGAAATAGCATAAATGAACTGTATCAGTCAGGATTTAGGCCTCATCACAGGACAGAGACAGCACTTGTTAAAGTAGTAAATTACCTCCTATTGGCCTCTGATCAGAGTTGCGTCACTATACTTGTGTTACTGGCCCTCAGTGCAGCTTTTGACACCATAGACCATAGTATTCTCCTTCACAGCTTAGAAAATGTAGTAGGAATTAGGGAACGGCCCTCTCGTGGTTCAGATCCTATTTGACTGATCGTTATCAGTTTGTAGATTTAGATGGTGACCATTCCTCATGTTCTTTGGTGTTCCACAGGGTTCAGTTTTAGGCCCACTGCTTTTTCCCTTTACATGCTTCCTCTGGGCAAGATAATTCGTAAAACCAGATGAGAAAAAACAGTTTGCTAAAATTGAGGAATGTGTGTAGGAACATAAGAGATTGGTTGTTAATTAATTTTCTTCTGCTTAATCCTGATAAGACAGAAGTTCTAGTCATAGGACCACAAGCAGCTAGAAGTAAGCTTTCTGATCACACTGTAACTTTAGATGGCCTTTCTGTTCCATCAAGTGCAACAGTAAAAGACCTTGGTGTAATTATAGATTCCAGCCTTTCATTTGAAGCACATGTAAATAATATTACCAGGATAGCTTTCTTTCACCTTAGAAATATTGCCAAGATAAGAAATATACTGTCACTAAACAATGCAGAAAAACTAGTTCATGCTTTCATCACCTCTAGGTTGGACTATTGTAACGCATTACTGTCTGGTTGTTCAACTAGGTGTATAAACAAGCTTCAGTTAGTTTAGAATGCAGCAGCGAGAGTCCTCACTAAAACCATAAGATACGAGCACATTACCCCTATCTTATCTACAGTAGTGGCCAAAAGTTGAGAATTACATAAATATTGTGTAATTACATAAATATTGTGGAAATTGGAAAGGTTGCTGCTTAAGTTTTTATAATAGCAATGTGCATATACTCCAGAATGTTATGAAGAGTGATCAGATGAATTGCATAGTCCTTCTTTGCCATGAAAATTAACTTAAAACTTTCCACTGCATTTCATTCCTGTTATTAAAGGACCTGCTGAGATCATTTCAGTAATCTTCTTGTTAACTCAGGTGACAATGTTGACGAGTACAAGGCTGGAGATCATTATGTCAGGCTGATTGGGTTAGAATGGCAGACTTGACATGTTAAAAGGAGGGTGATGCTTGAAATCATTGTTCTTTCATTGTTAACCATGGTGACCTGAAAAGAAACGCGTGCAGACATCATTGCGTTGCATAAAAATTGCTTCACAGGCAAGGATATTGTGGCTACTAAGATTGCACCTAAATCAACAATTTATAGGATCATCAAGAACTTCAAGGAAAGAGGTTCAATTCTTGTTAAGAAGGCTTCAGGGCATCCAAGAAAGTCCACCAAGCGTCAGGATCGTCTCCTAAAGATGATTCAGCTGCGGGATCGGAGTGCCACCAGTGCAGAGCTTGCTCAGGAATGGCAGCAGGCAGGTGTGAGCGCATCTGCACGCACAGTGAGGCGAAGAATTTTGGAAGATGGCCTGGTGTCAAGAAGGGCGGCAAAGAAGCCACTTCTCTCCAAAAAAAAACATCAGGAACAGATTGATCTTCTGCAAAAAAGTATGGCGAATGGACTGCTGAGGACTGGGACAAAGTAATATTCTCGGATGAAGCCTCTTTCCGATTGTTTGGGGCATCTGGAAAAAGGCTTGTCCGGAGAAGAAAAGGTGAGCGCTACCATCAGTCCTGTGTCATGCCAACAGTAAAGCATCTTGAGACCATTCATGTGTGGGGTTGCTTCTCATCAAAGGGAATGGGCTCACTCACAATTTTGCCCAAAAACACAGCCATGAATAAAGAATGGTACCAAAACACCCTCCAACAGCAACTTCTTCCAACAATCCAGCAACAGTTTGGTGAAGAACAATGCATTTTCCAGCCCAATGGAGCACCGTGCCATAAGGCAAAAGTGATAACTAAGTGGCTCGGGGACCAAAACATTGAAATTTTGGGTCCATGGCCTGGAAACTCCCCAGATCTTAATCCCATTGAGAACTTGTGGTCAATCCTCAAGAGGCGGGTGGACAAACAAACACCCACTAATTCTGACAAACTCCAAGAAGTGATTATGAAAGAATGGGCTGCTATCAGTCAGGATTTGGCCCAGAAGTTGATTGAGAGCATGCCCAGTCGAATTGCAGAGGTCCTGAAAAAGAACTCTCATTGATCACTCAGGTTTGTTGACGGTGAGGTGATCGGTTGCTTTACATCTCAGGGAGCCCTCATGTCTGTGTTTCCTTCTGGCTCTCCCTTTTAGTTATGCTGTTATAGTTAGTCCTGCCGGAGTCCCTGCTTGCACTATGCACTAAATATACATTCACCTTATACATGTTTGACTGTGACCATACCTAACTGCCATCTCTCCTTATCTTCTGCTCTTTCCTCTTCTGCTCTCTTCTCTCTCTCCCTCTCTCCTTTTCCCCCTCCCAGTCTCGCTGTCGAGCTATACTGTACATGTCGCTCCTGAGCTGCCAGTGATCCAGACCCCTCCGCCCTCTGGACCTATCCAACTCGTCTTGGAGTCCTGCTTCTGGTTGGAGATCTCGTCGCATGGATGCAGACAGCTGTTCTCTGGGGACCTGTGACTTCAGTCATTCGATAGTTCCGGACTGGAATTTCCTACAGTTTACCTGAGCCTCCAGGAACATACTGGACTCCTTTTAATTTAAACACATCTCCTGTTATACTGAACTTCCAGTCTTACACAGTATTCTGCTGATCAATCCCTGCTATCCATTTTCACCCAAATGAGAATGGGTTCCCTGTTGAGTCTGGTTCCTCTCAAGGTTTCTTCCTATTACCATCTCAGGGAGTTTTTCCCTGCCACCGTCACCCTCGGCTTGCTCATCAGGGACAATCTTATCATTTCGATTCATACACATTCACATTTTATACAAACTTGCTTCTTTTGATTGTGTAAAGCTACTTTGCGACAATGTCAATTGTTAAAAGTGCTATACAAATAAAATTGAATTCAATTCAATTACTGCATTTATTTTTCAAATAGAATTTTCACTCATTCATTATATTCTCTAAATAAACAATAATATTTTGGTGGTGCTATGACTATCCTAGTAGTAGCTACAGCACCCCAAACCCGTACAAGACAACACCCATAGTTACTGTGACTCTCAAAGAGATGAATTTACCTCAGACTTTCCACTTTACAATGAGGATTCTCTAGTACAGCAGAGAGAGTCTTTACTCCTGAGTCTCCTAGTGTACTGTTGGACAGATTCAGTGTTTTCACAGTCAGATGCAGTTCTCTCAGATTGGAGGTTTCTGAGTTGAGTGCTGAGTCCAGAGCTGACCGACTTTTCACTCCAACTTTATCACACCTGATACTGAAGGAAATAAAATAATACATAATGAAATAAAGTTAGAGCAAATAATCAAACAAGTCCTCAAATCTTTCACTGTAGCTTCTTATTTTACAAATACTAAAAGTACAAACACCAGTTAGACAATAGACTCAAAGGGACAAAACTTGCAGTTTATATTTTGGCACTAAACTGCTCCTAACTTTCACTTCTACTCAACATTTTGGTTCCATTTAAGGTGCAGGTTTAACTTCAGGCAAATACAGAAGGACTGATAAAGTTTAATTAAATTCTGTGCAGTCAGTTTTGTGGACAGACAGACAGAACTTTTCCAAACGTAAAGCTATTATTTAAAGAAAGTTAAAGAAGAGTTCTGACCAGTGTACAGACAAAACATTTATCTTATTTATACAGTTGACCACGGACAAAAGAATATTTAAATGACACAATAAGTCTAGTAATAAATTTCTATAATGTTGTAATTTAATTTCAGTTACATATTTAATCAATAATCACAGGTGTGAGATGGGATACAGTCCTGTTTCTGACAATAAAAACAATAAAAACTATACCGTTTACTGTGAAGCATGCAGCAGGTCATAATTTTCAGACAGATTCATGTCATAAATATTATAGTTTATAGTCTATAAATATGTTAATGTGCAACTTATAGTCTAAATAACTACAAATCAGTTTATTCTGTATATTTATATACTATATATTTATAAGTCATAAATATAATATATTTAAAAGGATTTTAATTTTTAACACTAGGGACAACCTAACACATTTTTATTTAATAATCTACACAGCGTTAAACTATCAGTGTTAAAATAATACAGCTGTGTATACAGTTGAACAGTTTGACAGTAAAATGAGATCACACCATTTTACCAGTTCTGAGAAAAAAAAATTGCATTGTTTCTTTGAGTCACAAATATATTAAACACAAACGTCAATACAAAAATTGATTGTATTAATATTAACATATTAATAACTTTATAAATAGTAATGGTTCTGTTTCTTCTTGTATATAAAATATTTTGACTGGTGTGTGTGGGGCCACTGAGGAAGTCGATACGGCCACTACATGTTCTTAAACAGATTTCTTAAACAGTCTCGGGTTTAATAAAGGTTAGCACATTCATATAGGCCAGCAGTTCTCAACTCTGGTCCTGGAGGATCACCTGTCCTGGACATTTTAGTGTTTTCCCTGCTATTAATGTAAAAAGAGATGATAACCGGAGAATTTACTCACTTACTCTCTCACTGTCTATATCTCAGGAGAGTTAGGGCATGAGGCGGGGTACAACCTGGACAGGGTATCAATCATCACAGGGCACACGCACACACACACAAACACACACTACAGGTAATTTTGGGAACACCAATTAGCCTAACCTACATGTGTTTGGACTGTGGGAGGAAACTATATGCACACAGAGACAGGAATCGAACCTGCCTAATGAGTAATCTAACTCGTTAGGTCCGCCATTCAAGTACTCAGTTATTTAGTTATATTTTCAAAAATGTAATCCATTATTAAGACAATTTATGTAATCCGTAATTTATGTAATTTATGTAATCCAAAAGCAGTCATTCCCAATCCCTAATATTTTCCTTTGTTATTCCTGCTGTTATACCCCTATCTCACCTATGCAGTTTGACTATTCGAGGACCGACATGCGGAAAGATGGAAACCTAATCACAGCGCCAAAACCCGCGGTGAATCATGATGAACTGTACTTACGGCCACCGTACGAAACCGCGTAGGTGAGATAGGGGTATTAGTAGTTAACAGATTATGGGCTGGCGGCACGGTGGTGTTTTCCCGGCTCGATTCCCGTCTCTGTGTGCATGGAGTTTGCATGTTCTCCCCGTGCTTGGTGGGTTTCCTCTGGGTACTCCGGTTTCCTCCCACAGTCCAAAGACATGTAGGTTAGGCTAATTGGCGTTCCCAAATTGCCTGTAATGTGTGAATGAGTGAGTGTATGTGTGTATGTCTGTGTGCCCTGCGATGGATTGGCACCCTGTCCAGGGTGTACCCTGCCATGTGCCCTGAATACAGGATTAAGCGGTATAGATGATGAGTGAGTGAGTGAGATTATGGGCTGAACTTCGCTGAGTGATGATGGTAGAATAATTATAAAGGTCTTGACTAAAACAACATGCAAGAGGAAACACAAAGGTGTTTTCATTTTCTGCAATGGAAAAGTACTCGAACTAGTTACTTTTATCAGAAAGTAACACTGTAATGCACCTTTTTAATGACAGTTAGTTTTGTAATGTAATTAGTTACTTTAAAAAGTAACATCTTCCAACACTGGTGTACACACACACAAACACACTATATTGTGCCAATTTTGTGTATATTCTCTTTTAGCAAAGGGAGAGAGAAAAGAAAACCAGCCAAACATGTTGACCAAAACATTTTCATCATATTTTGACCACTGTTTGCAAGATTCAAGATCGCAATCGGCCACTGAAAAACCCATATTGATTGATCATTACTTCTAACTCCTAAAACAAACAAACAAACAAAAAGAATGCTGTAGCCCTTATGACTCCTGAAATATCCAGCCAAAATCAGCACAGTCACTATCACATTTAAAGGAGTGGAAGATAAGACAGCCACGTAGTAATAGCAGGTGTAGTAGTAGTAGCAATCGTAGTAGTAGTAATAGTCCTCTGTAAGTTCAGCCAGAAGCCATCTCATACATTTTATGAAACTTCACACACTGATAGAGGGTAATGCCAAACATTTTTTCATCTCATGGAGGCCTCTGGCTCGCTGCAAAGGATGGGCCTGTGTACACTGCTTAGTGAGTGTGTGGTGACTGATGTCGTTTCCACTTGACGATGAAGATGGTCTTGTACTCAGCTGATGCAGATTGCACTCTGTTAACTGTTTTGAGTCTCCATCAATGAAACTGGACTACATATTAAACTGAACATTTGGCCTCAGCGGACACATTATGACCACAAAACAATTCCTGCCCATCTGTTATCACCCGAATGAGGATGAGTTCCCTGTTCAGTCTGGTTCCTCTCAAGATATCTTCCTATTGTCATCTCAAGTTTTTTCTTGCCACCATCACCCTTGGCTCATCAGGGAGAAACTGTTATAAGTTATACGCATTTCCTCACTTTTTTCAAACTTATTTACATATTTTTTATTCTGCTTTGCGACAATGAAGCCACTTCTCTCCAAAAAAAAACATCAGGAACAGATTGATCTTCTGCAAAAAAAGTATGGAGAATGGACTGCTGAGGACTGGGACAAAGTAATATTCTCGGATGAAGCCTCTTTCCGATTGTTTGGGGCATCTGGAAAAAGGCTTGTCCGGAGAAGAAAAGGTGAGCGCTACCATCAGTCCTGTGTCATGCCAACAGTAAAGCATCTTGAGACCATTCATGTGTGGGGTTGCTTCTCATCAAAGGGAATGGGCTCACTCACAATTTTGCCCAAAAACGCAGCCATGAATAAAGAATGGTACCAAAACACCCTCCAACAGCAACTTCTTCCAACAATCCAACAACAGTTTGGTGAAGAACAATGCATTTTCCAGCACGATGGAGCAACGTGCCATAAGGCAAAAGTGATAACTAAGTGACTCGGGGACCAAAACGTTGAAATTTTGGGTCCATGGCCTGGAAACTCCCCAGATCTTAATCCCATTGAGAACTTGTGGTCAATCCTCAAGAGGAGGGTGAACAAACAAAAACCACTAATTCTGACAAACTCCAAGAAGTGATTATGAAAGAATGGGCTGCTATCAGTCAGGATTTGGCCCAGAAGTTGATTGAGAGCAGCCTAGTCGAATTGCACAGGTCCTGAAAAAGAAGGACCAACACTGCAAATACTGACTCTTGGCATAAATGTCATGTAATTGTCGATAAAAGCCTTTGAAACGTATGAAGTGCTTGTAATTATATTTCAGTACATCACAGAAACAACTGAAACTAAGATCTAAAAGCAGTTTAGCAGCAAACTTTGTGAAAACTAATATTTGTGTCATTCTCAAAACTTTTGGCCACGACTGTACACTGCATTGGCTCCCTGTGAAATTTTGCATCGATATTAAGATACTACCTTTTGACGTATAAAGCATTTAAATGGTCTCGCGCCGCAGTATCTGAGTGAACTGCTAGTGTCTTACGATCCGCCATCCCTACTGCGATCAAAGGATGCAGGCTGCTTGTCAGTACCACATATTATTAAAACTACAGTAGGGGCAGATCTTTTTCTTACAAAAAGCCCCAAAGTTATGGAATAGTCTTCCTATTAATGTTCGGGACTCAGACACAGTCTCAGTGTTTAAGTCTCGGCTAAAAACCTATTTATTTAGCCAAGCATTTTTGTAAATGATCTTCATTAAAAGCTCTATATGAATAGAATTTAGTTAAACTAACTTAAATCAAAGTTTCAGTTCATGTAAACAACTTGCAATTGTCTGACTCCAATCAAACTTAAAACGTGAACTAGTCTTTCATCACAATAGTCCACTGAGGGGCACTGCAGTGAGATGATGAATTTTGGATTTTCAAATGTATGTATCTTCATACTGGTTTATGCTACAATCATGAGGCCTAAACCAAATCATGCATGTGTCCCAAATTTAATAGGAAACATCTATAGACCAACAAGAGCTATCAATTTGTGTCTTGATTTGTCAAACAGGATGTAGTGCTTAACTCCATGCTCACCTGGCCCTCACGGTACATAAGATGACACATGGTGACATCAAGTGTAAGTTGGATGAGTGCCAACTGGTGTTACTATTATAAGTGCTAAACACAACATAGCTTAGCGTTTTGATGTGAGCATGCACCAAATATTCAACATAAACTTTTCAATTATTTCTAACACTGTAACAGTAGAACAGTTATATTCAGCTTTACTTACATTGCTTTTCTGGATGCTGCAATCACAGGCATCAGCTTCAGAAGAACAGTTTCTGTTATCTTATCTGGACTGAAATATTTATTCAGGTCAAACTCTTCCAGCTCCTGTGCTGATGTCAGTAACACAAACACCAGAGCAGACCACTGTGATGAAGAGAGTTTCTTGTGTTTTCCAGATTTCAGGTAGCGTTGGATTTCCTCCTCAAGAGAATTATCACCCAGTTCATTCAGACAGTGGAACAGATTGATGGATTTCTCTGTAGAACTCTCTCTACTGATCTTTATCTTAATGTACAGAACTGTTTCCTGTGTGTTCTGGGAGCTACTTCCTGTCTGTGTTACTAAGGCCTGTAAGAGTTTCTGATTGGACTCCAGTGAGAGACCCAGAAGAAAGCGAAGGAAAAGATCCAGATGTCCAGTCTGACTTTTTAAAGCTTCATCTACAGCACACTTGTGGAAATCTAAAACTGTAATTTCTTCCATCTTCCGACTCTTTTTAAGAACATTTCTCTTTTCCATCCTGAACATCAGGTGCACATACAGAGCTGCGAGGTGTTCCTGAATGCTCAGATGAACAAAGCAGTACACTTTACTCTGGTGAAGCCCAAACTCCTCTCTGAAGATCTGCGTACACACACCTGAGTACACTGCTGCTTCTCTCACATCAATGCCACACTCTCTCAGGTCTTCCTCATAGAAGATCAGGTTCCCTTTCTCCAGCTGCTCAAAAGCCAGTCGTCCCAGTTTAAGAAGCATTTCTTCATCACTCTCCTGCTTCATTGAGTACTTTTCTCTTATGATGTTCATCTGAATGATGAGGAAGTGTGTGTACAATTGAGTCAGAGTCTTGGGGATCTCTCCACTCTCTGCTTCACACAACATTCTCTCTAGAACAGCGGCTGAAATCCAGCAGAAGACTGGGATGTGACACATGATGTAGAGGCTTCTTAATGACTTCAGGTGTGTGATGATGTTCTTGGCCAGGCTCTGATCACTGATCCTCTTCCTGAAGTACTCCTCCTTCTGTGGGTCATTGAACCCTCGTACCTCTGTGACTCGATGGACACACTCAGAGGGGATTTGATCAGCTGCTGCAGGTCGGGAGGTGATCCAGATGAGAGCAGAGGGAAGCAAATTCCCTTTGATCAGGTTTATCAGCAGCACAGGCACTGATGCAGATTCAGTTACATCACACACTCTCACTGTGTTCCGGAAATCTAGAGGAAAACGACACTCGTCCAATCCATCAAAAATGAACAGAACCTTTTCCCAAATGGACATGTCTGTTTCTTTTGTTTCTTTAAAACAGACATGAAGGAGCTCCATCAGACTCAGTTTCTGGTCCTTCATCAAATTCAGCTCTCTGAACGAAAGTGGAAATATGAGGTGGACGTTCTGGTTTGCTTTCCCTTCAGCCCAGTCCACAATGAACTTCTGCACAGAGACTGTTTTTCCGATGCCAGCGACTCCCTTTGTCAGCACAGATCTGATGGGTTTGTCTTGTTCAGATAAGGACTTAAAGATGTCATTGCATTTGATTGCTGTTTCCTCTGTTGTTCTTCTCCTGGACGCTGCTTCGATCTGTCTCACCTCATGTTCATTATTGACGTCTCCACTGTCTCCCTCTGTGATGTAGAGCTCTGTGTAGATCTCATTCAGGAGTGTTTGGGTTCCCAGGTTTATTATCACTCCATTCAAGAACTGAAACATCTTCATCAGATTTAATTTGAACTTTTTCTGGAATTCATTTACAGCAGCAGATTCTGGGTCGTGCCTGTGAGATGGTGAAGTAGAAGGTGGTGAGACATGGGGTCCAATACTTAATCTTTAAGATCAAATTTTTCTTTCTAGTTATATAGTTATATTTCTTACAGTTAACATGATAGCTCTTTATAATGTTTCTTACAGTATGTGTTTGTTTTATTCTACTGTATGTTTTCTATAATCTAATCACTCTGTAGTTAATAACAGCTGAGATGTTTATAACACCAGTGTGTCAGAGTCACAGTCATATTGTTAGGTTTGATCTTACCCTGTATCTGTGATGATGCACTTTGCTATTCTGTCTCCTGCTTTGTGTAGATCACTGTGAACAAAAATTGCAGTTGATAATTTCCACTATAGTCTAAACATCAGCCTTCAAGGCATAATTTCGGAGTTACAATTCAAATCACAATTAAATCAGAATCGAGGTGCATATAAGTACATTACAATAAGTCTTTAGACATTTTCCTGCTCTGCACACTGCCCATGATGTTTGTCAACCAGATAATGAGTTTAGTGTGTAATAAACCACCTACTATTATTTAAAACAGTAACTAGCCGTTAACAAAAAAAGGGTATACCAGTGATACCGAATATATACTGAATATATACTGAAAGTGTATATACATTTAATTGTTCATGCTGTACACCATTCACACACACGCCTTGGATACCACATTCACACAGTCTGTTATTGTTGAATGGTTAGAGTCTTTTTCCTGTGCCGACACAAGTCCAAGAATCTGTAAACAACACAGAGAGCGTCTAGCTCCTCTCCCGACGTCGTCTGAGTGTCTCTTTAAAGGTGACGGGGTGGATTCTGAGGGTCTGGTCCTGCATGCACACCCCCAAACACAGCTGCTGACGTGTTTTCCCCAGGGAATAGCAGACAAACACAACTGCAACACGGATATGTTGATAAACCAACACAAATGGAAAGGGCCAGTAAAGATCATAAAGGTCCTTGAGTTTATATTGTGTGCATGTTACATTAATATACTCTTATTGTTAGCTGTTACCTAGCCAGCATTCTCTTATACTATCTTACACTCCGCAAAACGCTCACCCAAAGGTTTGTTAAATCACACTGTTAATTAAAGATAAATTGGGGCAAGTTATGGCCGAGTCCGATGTGATTCATGTGAGTAATGCCTTTATTTTATGCTAGTAGTAATGATGCTTAATCACCTGATAAATGGCTATTTACAGGCGAGCATTAAAAGTTTAATTTTAATTTTGTTTGCGCCCCCCCCCAAAAAAGTTTTTGCACCAGCCACCACTGTATATACATATGTAACATAAAGGTAAAAAAACATATGCAGTGTTATCTTCATTTTATATTTCAAAAGAGTTTTGTGGCTCCCACAGTTTTCTTTTCTGTGGGAAACGGATCCAAATGGCTCTTTGAGTGTTTAAGGTTGCTGACCCCTGACCTAGATGAACTTCTCTTTAACTGTGACTTCAGCAGTGACATTAACCGTGAGGAGATGTTACCTGTGTAGAGGTGAGGAGTCTCCAGCTTTAAACACCAGAGGATCACCCATAGACACATCACTCTTCATGGAGATACAGCTGGGTGCTGCTGATTCTAACCTCTCTCCCTGGAGTTTACTGCACAACATTATTTGAACTTGTTAATTTAATGCAAAGTTTTACTCGTTAACAGAATCAATGTTATTATGACTGTTAGTTTGTGAATAATAGTGAAACACTTTACTGTTTACACTTTTAAATGACTTATTTTATATGTGCTCACTTAATAACTTGGATATGAATATTTAATGACTGAAATGCCTAGATATGTTAGGTTACCGTTTATTAGAGAGTGTGGACTCATTAACAGTGTCCACATCAGGAGTCTCCATCTTTGAATATTAGCAGAGTATTCACAAACTCGCCGTTAAGTTATGAAGAGTCTGATCTCAGTGAATTACACTACTGAAAAACACGAAAAACAAACATGTAGTTAAACTTCCACATAATAATTTTCACATCTTTGATCTAAAGAACAACGGTCATCCTTTGGTTAAAAATTCTGTGTTATTGTATTGAGTGATCAGCCTGGACACCTGAACTGACCTTTGAATTAAAAAAAATTAATTCACTGTACAAAAAGACAAGCCGCCTCAACCTAAAATAGTTTATAACAAGTTGCACAGCTTTTTAAAGTTTTAATTTTGCTGGCCAAACAAAATATTTCCCATTGCTGTTTAGTTGACACATTGTGTACCCAGTTCAAAATCTTAAGTTGACTCAACTTGTAATTGAAATATTTAAGTCAGCCCAAGTAGTATTGTTTATGGGCTCAGTTAATTATATTTCTCTAGGGTTGACTTGGCCCAACTTTTCATCTACTCAAAAAAATAAGTTGTCTCCCATTGATGTAGTTTGTTAAAGTGATTGTTTGTCTATAAAAACATGCTGGCCCAACAATACTCCGACAATTAAAACACACAAACATTACTTTATTCTTTCAAACTAGTCAAAGTTAAAACACTGATCTGCATAAAACAGAAGAATGCACATTCTATTTTGCTTAAAGGTCGATAAAATACCTGGATTCTTTTACAGTACAACATAATATCCATTTTTTAAAACTAGCAAAGATATGACTTTTTCCCCAGTGTGTCGGACACAAAAAAAAATGAGTCTATGGCAACAATAGTACGTTTGTCAGCATGTGAATCTGAGGGGAGCGTGTCTCTCCAAGTCCAATAGTAATTCTTCAGATGTCTTCATAGGTGTTCGTCCAATCCTTTTAGAATTCAATGTTTAGAGCACAGATCTGACCAAACATCACCCCTAAAGCTGCTGCATGTCAACAGGCCATCAAACACTTCATTCCCCTCCAAAATGCTTGTTCAGGCTCCGCCAGTAGCTCCAAAAGGCCAGCCGTCGCCCCTCTGACCCCAATCCTCCACAGCAAAGCTCTGGATAAACAAACAAGAGGAGTCTTGTAAAGACAAAGATGATACATTTCACTGAATATCTAGTTATGATTAAAAAAAAAAGTTAGATTTATTAATAAGACTATATACCACCAGAATGTAAAACACTGTTACTGGAATGCTAATGTTGTTTTAAAGCTATGCATTGTTTCATATTCAAACTGGTCATTCTCAGGACTACTATGTTTGAAGTGATGTTTTAAATTTACTCAGTTCGGTTTTCATACAGATAAGTGAACGGATAGAACACTTGCAGATGAGCATTAGCAACTCTGAAGCCAAACTAGCACATACATGTTTATATCTCTTACCGAGTACTGAAGCGGCGCTACTCCTTAACCGTCAAACACTTCGAGCCTGGCCGGGAGTCGAACCCAGACCCTGGCGGTGCAAGGCGACGGTACTAACCACTACACCACCGGTGTCGGTTCTACAGTAATTCCCGACCAATACCTGTGTCAGGTTCTCCCGGTACCTCACGCGTTACACATTTCCTACATCTGAGTTTTATTTACAATATTATCCGCGTTGTTCTTATATAAAGTCGTTAGTAATAAATAAATCACTCACTTTAAAGGATTCACCCGGCGCTGTTGTGTTACATTAAAATCTCAGTTTCTGCTTTTTGTGTTTTGACTTTTCTAACACTTCCGTAAAAAAAAAAATGGACTCGAGGCTGAAACATTTCCTTTTTCCATTCGTTACAGGCGATGGCTGTGTTCCAATCCGAAGTGTACTTCACAGTGTGCTCCCTGCTCCGTGTGCAGAGGATTGTGCACCTATGAGTCGGTGGACCATCATTTCAATCTGTAAAGGGTTTACTTTTATTCATGTACAAAACGTTGCGCTGTTGTAAACTAAAAGAAAAATATGCAAGGTGCGCTTTCAGCCGTCTCAGTCTCTGTGAATATCTTTCTGAAACTCGCCACTAAAATTAATTGAAACTCCGCGAATACTGCACACACCGACACATGAGTTCACACAGCGGTTCAGCTATTATTGGCTGTATTTTTATTTATTTTCAGGGGACAATAAATTTACACTGCTATACAAACTTTACACTGACTACTTTTCATTGTGTCAAAGAGTCATTTATGCAGCGTTGTCCTATGAAAAGATATAACTAAATATTTGCAGAGAAGTGAGGGGTGTACTTACTTTTGTGACATACTGTAAATATATATAGAAAGCTTTAAGGGTCCACTTTTAAATGAAGCAAGTTAAATAATATGTTGTATTATATACACAAAATAAATTTTCTCAGTTTATGTCATCCGTATGAATCGAAGGAGAGGCACAGTCTTTTAAAAAAAAAATTTTTTTATAAATGCTTTATTCATCAATTGCACAATTTACATGAATGTTACTCTCCATTATAATAATAACAAAATGTGCATTTTCCAGCATTTGCAGGTGTTTTAACATAAACAACACATAAACAAGACTCACATCATCACATTTTGCCGGGGGAAATATTTTACAAAAAGATATCAAATAATTTACAAAAAGATATTAAAGTGTTTACAAACATTTACAGTTTTTATTGCCTTTTGATTAAGGGAATGCTTAATCGAGTTGAGATATTGCTTGACCTCATAGTTAAAAGCAAAAAAATACGTTTTGGAATGTGCAAACTTACATTTACTGTATGAATGTAATATTTTGCCAACAGAATAATGAGATTAATAATAAATGTTTCATTAGGCCTAGTTTTAGTTCTGTTAAGGTCATAAAGGCCAAAAAGAACATCCTTCCAAAATAACTTGAAGTCTTTCTCAATCTTTTCAGCAATAAAAATACAAATGTCAGACCAAAGACTTTGGACAAAGGGACTAGTGTCAAAACAGATGGGTAACTGTTTCAATGTTCACAGAACAAAAAGTGCACATTACATCAATATCTTTTTAAACATATTTTTAACAATATGATCATTAGACGGGTAAAACTTATGAATTATTTTAAATGATATCTCTCTAATTTTGTTGGTCAGCAGGTATCGGCTGGGTAAGAGCCAGACCTTCTTCCAGTCAATGTTTTGCACAAATTTATTCCAGTATGGAACCACATATGGGACTGTGATAATATCTGTTTTGAACAAGGATCTAATTAGTTTATTGTTCTTTCCATTGTTACAGGAAAAACAAATTTTACCAACTGAAGTGTCAGTCAGTGATAACAAGATTAGTTGTTGTGTGGCCAATTTTGGTTGAGCTCTAAATAACATGCAGACACCATAAGAAATTGCTCCAAAGACTTTCACATAATCACCAGGAGACACAGGAATTTTATATTCTTCTAGAAACTCACTATAAGAGTAAAGACAACTAGCCCTGTTAAATAATTGGTCAACAAAAATAATGTTATTATTAAACCAGTAATCAATAAATAAAGATTTGTGTTTAAACAGTATGTCTTTGTTGTTCCATATATAATATTTGTTGGGCGAAAAGATATGCTTGAAAATAAGAGACCATGAAAGGAAGGCCTGGCGGTGAAAGGATGACATTTTTATCGGGACTTTATATTGTAATTACATGTTGGGAAAAAGCTCAACCTACCCAGGTTTGACAGTATATGACAGGCATATGACATTCCAAATAGAGTTAGGGCTTTTAAAGAAATGCTTTAACCAATTTACTTTAAAAGTATTATTAAGAGTACAGAAATCAATAAAGTTTAATCCACCCTTTTCATAGTCATTTGTTAGAACAGATTTCTTCACATGATGAATTCTATTTTTCCATACAAAGTTATAGAGTAGCTTGTCAATCTCAGTAATACGTTTTTTGTTCACATACAGAGATAGAGCTGGATGTGTTAACCGTGATAAGCGTTCTGCCTTAGACAGTAGGGTTCTGCCTCTGAGGGAGAGATCTCGTAACAGCCATTGGTTCAGCTTTTTTTCAGTTCTTTGAATAATAGGGTTGAAGTTCAATGTAGCCTTTTTTTGTTGGTCCTTGGTAATTGTAATACCTACTGTAAGTGAACAAGTTCATTTTTGACTGGAATACTACAAATGAACGATTTCATGCAGTCCTTAATGGACATGATTTCACACTTCAGCCTTAAGCCAGAGACCAAGGAAATTTTTTCTATAGTATTTATTGCAACAGAGTCTTGATATTCATCTCTAAGAAAGAGAGTGGTATCGTCCGCCAGTTGAGATATAATAAGCTCTCTACCTAATCTATTGATGCCGTTTATTTCACTTGATTTAATATGATCAGACAAAAGCTGGGCTACCAATAGAAAGAGGTAAGGTGAAGTCGGGCACCCTTGTCAGATGCCTCAAGAGACATTGAATCTGGGAGACATACCACCTGTTAGTCTAATTGAGCTATTCCTATTGTTATATAGACTTTTAATAGCTGAGGAAAAAAACCCACCAAATAAAATTTTATAATCGTTGTTAAGTAAACAAATTGGGCGGCAATTATCTAAAAGTAATTTGACCTCGTTTGGTTTAGGAATTAGGACTGTTATTCCTTGGGTCAGAGAAGTGGGGAGGCATTCATTTTCAATGGATTCTATAAAGATTTTTAATAAAAAAGGGGACAGTTCAGCGATAAAATATTTATAAAATTCGGAGGATAGCCCATCACACCCAGTCGATTTGTTAGTTTTTAGTTGATTAATAGCTTGCTGTACTTCTTCAAAAGATATAGGCATGTCACAGTGCTCTCTATCCACTTCGCTTATCATCTTCACTGAAAGGGAGTTTAAGAAATTATCAGACGCAGTTGGGCTAAATTGAGAGCATTACAATTCTTTATAGAATTTTGAGCAAAACTCGCCTTCTTCTAACCACTTAGAACGAGATCTGATAAAGGTACCCTTTGCTTTTTGCCGATACATTTCATCAAGTTTAATTTGTGAGTGAGATAGCTCTTCTTTTTCCTCCTTTGTTAGAGAGTCAAAATCTCTGCAGCATAATTCTGTTATATTATAGACAATCTTTAACTCCTCTGCTTTCCTGGCTTTGACTGTTTCAGCACCAAACTTTCTTAAATATTTTCCTATCTCATATTTAAGCAGTTCCCAGTTGAGTCCAAAACGGTTTTCTTTGTTTGCTTGTTAACATGAAATCATATCCTTAATCTTATGCTTGACTACCCCATTTTGCAGTACAGAACAGTTGAGCTTCCAATAGCTTGAGCGTGTGGCAAGTGTAGAACCAGATGAAATATTAAGAGATATGCATATGGCTTTATGATCAGGTAAGGGAGTAGGGCAGATGCTAATATCAACATAATCCTTGTTTAAACTTTCTGATATAAGCCAGTAGTCCAATCGTGATTGCCTAGAGCCTAATTTATTGCTCCAAGTATACAATCTGCCATTAGGATTCTTCTCCCTCCATATATCTACCAGTTTAAATCTTCTTATAAAGTCAGTGAAGTATGAGTCTGATTAAAATATTAAAATCACCTCCTAACAATATAAACGCATTTGGGAACCTAACCAGCCAAGCTGTAAAAATGTTTTCAATTGATAACAAAAGATTCACGTTTTCTTTCTTGGATTGTACCAATAAATATTAGAAACTACGTAGGTTGAGTCATTATGTTCAATAACTTGGCAAATAAAGTGACCGTCTGGATCACATTGTGTGGTCAAGACACTTCCATTAAACCTGTTATTTAAAGAGGCTACCACAGCTGAACGCTTTGTTCCATGGGGCGCTTCTCAATCAAACTGCAATGAATAACTTTCCGCTTTCGTCACACGGAACGTACCATTGTAGTGTGTGTTTGGGGGGGGAGACTAAAACGCTTCAACGCAACTTGCGCAACGTAATGTCATTCTAATGCTATTTCAGCAGAGGATTTTAATTATTTTTAAATGTTAGACGTAAGTGCTGGCTAAAACTACTTAGTTAGGCTTAAGTTATGGGGCCTTGGCAGTTTCAGGCTCTAGGCGCTCGCCTACTTTTGCCTAATGGTAACGCCGCCTCTGACAAAGATATATTATCTGAAATAAGCAAACACATCAAAAACACTTCTGAAGTTCTCATTATAATCTCATTACAAATTAGCGTTTTTGTCCACAACAGAGCAGGTGCGCGCATCGGGACTGCAGAAACACTAGCGCCCTCTTGTGGATGTAATAGGTTCGACATTGTGTGCCTGTAAAATCAAGCTCTTGATTAAAATGTATTAATATGTGGAAAATGTGCACATGATTCCAAAACGTCTTATTTAAGGCTGCATTTGGGAAATATTGGTGAAGAAAATAAGATAATAATAATTAAATTATTTTACTCACTGAGCCTGAATTATCCTGGTTTAAATACACAGACATGCAAAAAGTAAAAAAATGAACAAATACATGAATAAACACCTATAGCGTTATGATCAGATGTATGTATAATTTTTAGCTGTTAATACATTAATGCTTTGTTTACTTTACGATTAATATCTGGCCTGGTTATAAGAACGAGAAGCTGGTGGAAACTTTTGTAGGTCGGACTGTGAACCTAACACATTGACAAAACTCACAGGTATGTTAAATAAATAAATAAGCACTAATATTTAAGGCTTACCGCCATTGCCATAGCAATTTTATCCTCATGTTGTTACAGACAGCATGTTTAATGAGCAGCGTGTATAATCACTTTTCCCTCCAAGATTTGGAACACTCCCAAAATGGCGGCAAGAATTCCACAAACTCTCTGGGCGTTTTAGTTAAAATATAAGTATGCGAATTGTAACGAAGCCAGTGGACACATCTACAGACAGCAGGAAGGACAAATGTATTTAATACAGTGGAACCTTGGATTGTGAGCATAATTAATTCCCGAAAGTCAAAACACTCATAATCAAAGCAAATTTCCCCATACAGTATGTGTGTGCGCGCACATGCTGTGTGTGTGTTTGTGCACACACGTGCTGTGTACTGTATGTGTCTGTGCATGTGTTTGTGCAAGCATGCGCTGTGTATGTGTGTGAGGCTAGAGAGGAGAGGAGGAATGACACCCCTTCCCTCTCGCTTCTCTCATCTTGCACAGTAACCCTTTTTCCTCTCTTATTTGAGAGGGGGGAGGACTACTGTCTGGGATGACTCTCTCTCTCTCTCTCTCTCTCTCTCTCTCTCTCACACACACACACACACACACACAAGAAACCTCTCTATTGAACCCTGAGTGCTTGCACAATCACTGCTGTAAAGTAAAAATAAATCAAATTAACCTTAACTGTGCAGACCAGTTAGCACCTGTGTTCACGAAGATATTCAACCTCTCTTTATCTCAGTCAGTGATCCCCACATGCTTCAAAGAGTCCATCGTTGTTCCTGTTCCGAAGAAACACAAGGACTATCGACCTGTAGCCCTCACATCAGTGGTGATGAAGTGCTTTGAGCGGCTAGTCAGAGACTTCATCATCTCTTCAGTACCCGACACACTGGATCCACTACAGTTTGCATACCGCCCGAACCGTTCTACAGATGATGCCATTTCTCATCTCCTCCACACAACACTCACTCACCTGGACACTAGAAGGGGAAATTATGTTAAAATGCTCTTCATCGACTACAGCTTAGCATTTAATACCATAATTCCCTCCACACTCACCACCAAGCTGGAGCACCTGGGACTCAGTTCATCTCTGTGTCAGTGGATCTCTAATTTCCTAACTGGGAGTCCACAGGCAGTAAGGATGGGTGGACACGTCTCAGCCTCCCTCACCCTTAGCACTGGAGCCCCACAGGGTTATGTTCTGAGTCCCCTGCTGTACTCTTTGTACACGCTCGACTGTGTGGCCACTACCATCATCAAGTTTGCTGACGACACGGTCGTGGTGGGCTTGATCACTGACAACGATGAGACAGCCTACCTGAAGGAGATTGGAAATCTGGAGAACTGGTGCCAGAGGAACAACCTCCTTCTAAACGTCAGTAAGACAAAAGAGCTGATAGTGGAATTCAGCACTAAGCAGGAGAGGAACTACCAGACCCCCGTCATCAACGAGAGACCAGTGGAGAGAGTGAACAGCTTCAAGTACCTCGGTGTTCACATCACGCAGGACTTGTCACACCGTGGTAAAAAAGGCCCAACAGCGTCTCTACCACCTCAGACGCCTGAGAGACTTTAGACTGCCCTCTAAGATGCTCAGGAACTTTTACTCCTGCACCATAGAGAGCATCCTGATGGGAAACATCACAACCTGGTTCAGGAACAGCACCATGCAGGACAGACGAGCCCTACAGAAGGTGGTGCGATCAGCTGAGCGCATCATCCGAACTGAGCTCCCTGACCTGCACTCAATTTACAGCAAGCGGTGCTGGACAAAGGCCAGGAAGATCGTGAAAGACCTCAGCCACCCCAGCAATGGACTGTTCTCTCTGTTGCGGTCTGGAAAGCGCTTCCGCTCCCTCAAGGCCAATACCGAGAGACTGAGGAGGAGCTTCTTCCCGCAGGTGATACGGTCTCTCAACCAGACCAATACACTTGACTAAAACACCTCTGCATTTTTTGCACACCTCATAGAATGGACACTTATGGCAAATGCACATTTGTGCATAAATGCACATTTGCACACTTCCAGGACTTTTTCACATTTCCCTTTATTCTCATTTTCATTAAAATTACTGCAATATTTGTACAGACAGATACGTTTTTATAAGTTGTTATGTTTAATATTTTTAGATTTCCTATATATTTTTGAAAGATTTTGTATCTTGCATCTTGTTTTATAGCTTAACTTACTCTATTTTCGTTCTATTTTCATTCTATTTCACTATTTATTTCCTTATTTCTTGTAAAAAAAATAAAAATAAAATTAAGGTCACGGGCGGTTGTATAAGCATTTCACTGCATATCGTACTGTGTATGACTGTCTATGTGACAAATAAAATTTTAATTTGAACTTTACCTTTTAAAAGAACTGGAATAAAGCAGTGTTTTCGTTAGAGTATTTCCATTACAGTGTGTGTGTGTGTGTGTGTGTGTGTGTGTGTGTGTGTGTGTCTGAAGGTCAACAGAAGGAGGGAAGGGGCACAGTGTCACGCACACTAACGGAATCAGTGCATTCTGGGTTTAGACAAAGTTTGGAGGTCCCTCTGACGCAAGAAAGCCATATGCTAATAATAAGAATAAGAAATTTAAAAAATAATAATAATGCAATATGTAATTATACATAATAACGAGTGTGTGAATTTTACTGGCTTCCTACAGTCTTCTGTAAATGTCAATTACTGTTATGCCTTCATTCACCAGAGATTTAGTTCCCAGAAAATAAATCCCAGTTTGACATGAACGCCCTTGTATTTAAAGAGTCTTTAGAGGATTGATTCATTTTCATATAATAGTGTTACAGGTGAACAATAACTTTTACTTTCTTTTTGACATAGTTATTTGTTTATGTTATTATGTATTATTTTATTTACTAATGAACCAATTGCATGCTTTATTCATTTTTAGTTACATTTAATGATATAAAATGCCAGTGTCCTTGTTCTAATTTACGTTAAAGCAACTATAAAGTCAATCAAGTTAATGAGACACAAAAATGCAGATTGTCCTTTGACCGTGACAGTGTATGAACCATCAATCCCTTATAAACTCCTCTGTCCTAAAACACCATCTTGTGGAAACTTTCTGACTGATACATGGAACTCATCCAAAAATGGCTCCTATAGTCTTCACCACAATAACTATTACATGGTTGATGCTTTCCTTTATATTTTCCACTTATTTCATCCTGGGACGGATTTAATCCTGGATTCTCGGGTTATTATTTTTGTGGAGTTGTACAATTCTCATTGCATCTGTGTGATGTTCTCATGGATCCACTGGGTTTTTCCAGAGATTGCAGTTTGGCTTTGCTTAAAATGCCTCTAGATGTGAATGAGTGTGTAAATGTGGGGATGATGCCCTACAATAGACTGAAATCATTACATTTGGATTTACTCTTAAACTGTGTGTGGTCTTAACCATTTTTTGAACCATTAAATATAAATCAAGAAATAATAATAATAATAATAAAAAGAAAACTCTTGTGTAGCTTTTATTGTGTCCTACATTTCCCCCCTGACAGGTACTTCTACTCTTCTACGCCATTTTCTTTAGCCATTCTAGCAAGCTTCCATGGACTAATGTTCTCAAACAGACATCGACATTAGTTGGGCATTATCTTTCCCAAAACTGTGTACAGTATTTCTCTACTCCTAGACTGTGATGTGTGCAAATCCTACCTCTTCAATAAGCAACTCACCAATAAGCATCAATGTTTTTCTGTTGATGGTACTGTATGAGGAGACTCTTTAAACACTGGTCCATCAAAATGCTTAAAGCTGCAAAATAGCCTACGAATTATAGAGGGTGTTGTAGTAGTTTTTTTAATACAGTTTTTAAACTGAAACTTACACCAATTGTGTGAAAGCTTAGATATGAAATTACACATAGATTATGCATGCATGGCTCACATTCTTTGGATGAGGGTGCTTAGGGTGATAATGATTGTGTGAGGCTTTCACACTCACCACCAAAGTTTTTTTTTTTTCTCTCTCTTTCAAATTCAGATATAAGCTTACAAATCCAGATATAAGCACTTACAGGTGCTTAATGACTGTAGGTGTGCTGTGTGTTTGTCAAATGCTGTTAGAGTTCAGGGTTGTCTTTGTGATCATCTCTCTGCTCAACCTCCTGAGCTTGTAGCCTTGACTAATGGATATGTTCTAGCTACAGGATGTTCAGCCACAATTTACACAAACAGTCATTAGTCTATGAGACATGAAACAAAATTCTAATAAAAAATGCCACATGGGTAATGCCAGTGGGTGATGATTAAAAATCATGATGCTGAACCACTGGAGTCAAAATGGAAAAGGCCTATCCTAATTCAGCTCGTAACTGATTTGGCTGTGTTATGTCAGGGATGTGAGACCTGGACTTATGTTTTACACTGTAAAACACCTCTTAAATATGGCCAGTTGGTGGCTCTGAGAGAAGAGCCTTAAGAAGATCCAATGGCAAATATGCCGTTAGTGCTTCCTTTTTATCACCCAAGTTAACAAGGGGAAGATGGTCACCTTTTACAGCGGTAATTAATGTCACATTTTGATCCTGAACTATTGTCTGTCTATTTTAAACATCAACATGATAAAATCATAGGGTTCAGAGAATTTTAAATACACAGAGGGAAAGAGAGAGAGAGAGAGAGAGAGAGAGGAAGAACCATAATAACTCTGTTTACTGCCTGATACTGCTATTTCATGTGTGTGTGAATGTACGTGTTTGTGTGTGTGTTTTGCAGGAACTTATTGAGGTTGGAGCTGCTGATAAGAGACAACCACAAGTCTACTATGGGGTACATCAGGTTCCCGCTCTCACCAAGACTCTTGACAAGCCTCAATGTCCTTCACCATCTATCTATACCATACTCATTCAAGATCCAGCTATCCTCATTGTCATCACACCAACACTTCACATGGTTAATGCAGGATTAATTTTATGACAATTCTGACCATAGTACAATGTACAATGACATTTATGCTGCTGGATCCGAAGGTTAATTTACCTTCTCATGTAGTTCAGAGAAAATGTGTAAAGCATATTACTTGTTCTGCCTGTATTACAAACATTAATTCACACCTTGTATTACAATTAAAGAAGTAGATATGTATCCATTGCATGATAAGTGTTTTGGAGATATTTATTCTGATTCAGGGATGGTGTAAGAAATTCTCAAAATTTACAATGGGGAGATAACATATGTGACACTTTCACTCAGATTTACTCTTACTCTAATAACATTAAGTTGTTCGGTGAGTGTGTCAGGTGCTGATGTTGATTAAATACTTTCCATGCTTTGTTTACATTAGCCCAGAACACACTGTACCCAGGCTGTGAGATTTGTATTCCTCATCCAGTGAGTGTTTCTGCTGGTATCATGGCCATTTAAGTTTGTGACAGTTGTAGAGGAAATATTTTCACCAGATGCTTTCAGATGTAAATGACAAGCAAGTCTTCTCCACAGGACACATATCATATGAGACTAACAAATTTCCCTAAGAATGAGGTTCTGCTGCACTGCTACATTGTTTTTTTGTTAATGATTGGTTAACGTGAACAATGACAATGGCTGTGTGAGGTATGATGGAACCAGCTGCAAAGAACTTCCAAAATCGCTGGACATGGTTTGTCCAAGTTCTTTAGAACAACTGAATTACGTATCTTTTTTTTTATATAAGGGTCATACAAGTCTAACTGAAACTTCTCTGGTAATCAAACCAAGCCGCTTTTTCTAAGTAAGTGTTAAACTCACTGAAGGTTTATGGGAATGACTGTAATGGGCTCCAAGCCACATAATTATGAATAGATGCCCTTCAAATACTTCATTCATACTTCATTTGCAAAGTAAACCAGATTGAGTTTAGACTTCATGTCCTTTAGGCAAATTAGAACAAGAGAAAAATCTATCAGTCAACATCTACATCGATTCCAGATTTTAGGACAATTGGGAAACATGGAGGATTTTCAACCTCTCCAGGTAAACCCATGACTCATGTAAGACCACTTAATGACTGTTAATTTGTGCAAGAGAAAATATTCTGTTCCTGCAGCTAATTTACGGAATTTGCAGACACAAGCCATGCAAGAAGAAAAATGCGAGTGGTCGAAAGCAAGAGGCAAATTGAAGGACAGGATATGGTACAGCCCCATTGATAATATTTTCAAAAATCTATATTTTCTCATTATGCAAAATGTAGACAACTAATTATTCCCAAAAAAACTATTGTGAGAAATTTGTTACTTGTGCTACTACACACATTCCTACACTACAGGAAATTGGGACTGGCTGAAGGAGGAGTTTGTAAGGAATGGAGGTGAAAAATATATCAGATAGGTTGATAAGTCTGAAGCTGGAAATTGTTGGTATGATGTGCAATATTGTTAGTGGTTATACCCCACAGGCAGGATGTGAGTTAGAAGAGAAAGAGAAATTCTGGAATGAGTTAGATGAAGTGATGCAGAGCATCCCCAGAGCTGAGAGAGTGGTGATTGGTGCAGATTTTAATGGACATATCGGGGAAAGCAACAGAGGTTATGAGAATGTGATGGGCAGGATTGGTCTTCAGAACAGGAATGTAGAAGACCAGATGGTGGTGGCAAAGAGGATGGAAATGGCAGTATTAAATACTTTCTTCCAGAAGAGGCAGGAACATAGGGTGACATATAAGAGTGGAGGCAGAAGGACTACATTTTGTGTTGATATTGTAATCTGAAGGAGATCAGGGACTGCAAAGTATTGGTACGGGAGAGTGTAGCCAGACAGCACAGGATGGTGGTGTGTAAAATGATGCTGGTGGTGGAAGGTGAAGAGGACAAAGGCAGAGCAGAGGACAAAGTGGTGGAAGTTGAAAAAGGAAGAATGTTGTGCAGTTTTCAGGGAGGAGTTGAGACAGGCTTGTCAGGAGGTGCATCCAGTTGACTGGACAACCACACCTAAAGTGATCAGAGCGACAGATAGGAGGGTACTTGGTGTATCATCAGGAAATGGAAAAGTGGACAAGGAGACATGGTGGTGGAACGAGGAAGTCCAGGAGTGTACACAGGGAAAGAGGCCAGCTAAGAAGAAGTGGGACACCGAGAGGAAAGTAGACTGGAGTACAGGAAGATGCAGCATAAGGTGAGGTTAGAGATGGCAAAGGCCAAATGAGGAGCATATGAGGACTTGTATGCTAGGTTGGACAGTAAGGAGGGAGAGATGGATCTGTACAGGTTGGCAAGGCAAAGAGATAGAGATGAACATGATGTGCAGCATGTTAGAGTGATTAAAGATAGGGACGGAAGTGTACTGACAGGTTTCAGGAGGGTGATGGGAAAATGTAAGGAGTACTTTAAAGAGTTGATAAATGAGGTAAATGAAAGAGAATGAAGAGCAGAAGAGGTGGCTGTTGAGCAGGAAGTAGCAAAAATCAATAAGAATGAGGTGAGGAGGGCGTTAAAAGAGGATGAAAAGTGGAAAGGCAGTTGGTCCTGATGACACACCTATGGAAATATGAAAGTGCTTAAGAGAGGTTGCAGTAGGGTTTCTGACTAGTCTGTTTAACAAGATTTTGGAGAGTGAGAGGATCCCAGAGGGATGGAAGAGAAGTGTATTAGTGCCAATCTTTAAGAACAAGGGGGTCATTCAGAGCTGTGGCAACTACAGAGGAATAAAGCTGATGAACCATATAATGAAGCTTTGGGAAAGAGTAGTGGAAGCTAGGTTAAGGGCAGAGGTGAGCATTTGTGAGCAGCAATATGGTTTCATGCCTAGAAAGAGTACAACGGATGCAGTATTTACTTTGAGGATGCTGATGGAGAAGTACAGAGAAGGTAATAGAGAGTTGCATTGTGTCTTTGTAGATTTAGAGAATGCGCATGACAGGGTGCTGAGAGAGGAGCTGTGGTATTTTATGAGGAAGTCTGGAGTGGCAGAGAAGTATGTTAGAGTGGTGCAGGACATTTATGAGAGCTGTAAGACAGTTTGTGCTGTAGATGTGACAGAAGAGTTCAAGGTGGAGGTGGGTCTGCAGCAAGGATTGGCTCTGAGCCCCTTCTTGATTGCTATGGTGATGGACAGGATGACAGATGAGGTTAGACAGGAGTCTCCATGGACAAGGATGTTTGCAGGTGACATTGTGCTTTGTAGCAAGTGCAAGGAACAGGTGAGGGAAAATCTAGTGAGGTGAAGGTACGCTCTGGAAAACAAAGGAATGAAGGTTAGCCGTAGCAAGACAGAATACATGCGTGTGAATGAGAGGAATCTAAGTGGAAAGGTAAGGCTACAGAGAGCAGAGGTAAAGAAGGTGCAGGACTTTAAGTACTTAGGGTCAACGGAGTGTGTGGGAAGGAGGTGAAGAGGCGGGTACGGGCAGGTTGAAATTGGTGGAGAAAAGTATCAGGTGTGTTATGTGACAAAAGAGTATGAGCAAAAATGAAAGGAAAGGTGTATTGTAGAGACAGTGGCACTGAAGAAAAGACAGGAGGCAGAGTTGGAGTTAGCAGAGACACAGTAAAGATGTTAAGGTTCTCTTTGAAAGTAACGACGATAGATAGGATCAAGAATGAGTTCATCAGAGGGACAACCCATGTTAGATGTTGAGGAGATTTATGGATGCAGTGAGAGAGGACATGAAGTTAGTTGGGATGAGAGAAGAGGATGCAAAGGATAGAGTTAGATGGAGGCAGATGATTCAATGTGGCAACCCCTGAAAGGGAATAGCCGAAAGACAAAGAAGACGCTGAGAGGTAGGGAGAAAGCCTTTAATCATTCATGAACCTAAAGTATATATACTGTATGCTAGTGATGTTACGTATGACACTGAAGCTTGTGTCAAGCAAAAGGGGCATTTCCAAATAAAACCTGAATCTCACATGACAGTGACAAATGAGGCCTCATTTGTCTTTGCTGGAATCATGTGACTGGTTTGTTTCGCGCTTCAGTTGTATTGAATAAAGGCTCGTTCACATGGAGTCTCATTACTAAAACAGACATACTGTGCACCCCGAGTAAGTGGGAAACTTGTACACTGAGAAAGACTTCCTCTATTTGGAAAGCATTTCTGATTAATTTCTCCAAATAAGGTAGCTACTTGAATAAATTGTCATAAAGAGTCATTTTTCTCGAATTTAAGAGGGTGGATCTGTATTTTGTTCATTGCTTATTTTTCATATAAAGGTTCAAAGATAATAGTTAAGCCATAGTAATCGTAATTCATATACAATTGCAGTTACAGTAAAGCAGAATTTAAAATAAATGTAATTAAATAGGTATTAGTTAAAAGCTTTTTCAAAGGCAGGGGAGGTTGTTTCAAAACTCATTTATTATACACATCATTTTATATGTGTGTGTGTGTGTGTGTGTGTGTGTGTGTGTGTGTGTGTGTGTGTGTGTGTGTGTGTGTGTGCGCTCACATATGTACTGTATATGTATAAATGAACGCTATATTACTTGCAGCTACTTGTCCATAATTCTGTAGTTGTGCTGCTTGCAATGTTCCCATCTATTTGTTACTGTCAAGGATAACCCCTAGAGGGCGCCAAAGCGCCCAAAGACTTTTTGTTTGTAGTTTGTTTAGTTTCACTTCAGTTCCCATTATGCACCTCAGTCAGGTGACGTTGGCGTTCACCTGACCCGAGTTGCTCATTAGTTTTATTATAAATAGCTTGTTTTAGTTCAGTTTCTTGTCTTGCATCTGTTGACTTAACGTAGTAAATGTCAGTAATGTTTAGTTCGTGTTTCTTGGTCTTGATTCATGTTTTGGTTTGTTTTTGTCTTAAAGTGTATTTGTTTGTTTGATTTCCCTGTTTTTCGTTCTCATTAAAAAACGTCATTCTCTCACACCACCGAGACCTCCGAGTTTATGCCTCGCACCCACCGTCATGACAGTTACACAACATTTGTCAACTAGATGGCAAAATAATAAGCTAAAAAATGAAGCTTCATGAAATGAACATTTTGGTGAAATTTTCGACTGGAAATCCTTGACACCTAAATGAGGCTTCATCTCACCATCATGTAATATATGAGACCAGCCAGTCGCTTCACATATAAACTGTGTAAACGTACATAAACAGCGCCACTGCACTTTTATTTTAAAATAAAAGTGTGTAGTATAAAACGCAAACACAAATGTAAAGCAAATAAGAATAAAGTGTCCAGGGGCCTCCGAGTGACGCAGTGGTAAACTGCTCGTCCTATCATCTGGAGATTGCGAGTTCGATTCGCGGGTGATGTTGTAAACTCTCGCAGCCGAAGGTCTAGAGCTGATTGGCCGAGCTCTCTCAGAGGGGAGGGATGAGTACTTTGTGCTCCTACATTAATCACGGCTCTACCAATCTAGCCAATCACAGGCGTCTGTGAGCTCATGCAAGAGGAAGGGGTGGATAGCGCTGTCCTCCGAGTGTGTTATGCCACCTCCAACGGTGCGTGAGTGAGTGTGGTTCGGAGGAAACACGTGATAGTCTTCGGCCCTCCTGATTGAGTGATAGTAGTAGCCTTAATGTGGAAGCCCCCTAGTGACCGGGAGGAATTGGAAATTACTAAATTAGGGAGAAAATCAGGGAAAATTCCCCCCCCAGCATTTTCCTTATAAAATCCTTAATTTTAAAAGCCATTTATGGCAAGACTACCCTCTATTGTTGGACGTCCCCTTCTGTGCTTGGGGAATTTAATGGTCATTTACTGTTTAATGAGTTATAACCAGTGGTCGAATTGTGAAAAAAATAATGAATAAATAAATAAATAAATAAATAATAAAAATTGTAAAAATATTAAACATTTTGTAACCATACAAAATTATTGCAAAATAAGTTTTTTTTTAAATAACAGTTTTATTAACAAAATATAAGCTTAATTAAATCAACTTGAAGCCATTAAAAACAAAATATGCATTTAAACATGCAGTTGTCAAAAGCATTTGATTCTTTCCATGGTTTTCATCTGGGGAGGATTATAAGAGTAGAATAAAAATCTACATAAACATTAGTAATTAAATAATTACATAAGTGAATTCAGTTACAAAACTGAATCGTTCATTTTCATCATGTCTCTGTTGAGAGGATTTGTGCTTATGTATCATGCCTTCAGTTCTCTTCTTTTTGAAATATGCCAGAAGCTGTGCTTGAACTGTTTTCTTGGCCATTGCAAAAATGTAAACAGCATGAAAAATGATGCAAACTTGGTACAATACTGAGTTCTGAGTTATTAGTTCAAAGATGACCATACATAAAGTTTTCATATTACATTTTTTCATGACAAATTTTACGTAATACACAGCATTATTAATCCAAAGCGGGATGGTAAGGAGGATGGTTGTTTTACAGATGGGATGGTTTTTGTAATTTTTTTTCAACAGGGGTGATGCCATCCCCCATCATCCCCCCTCTTCAATCGAGCCCTGGTTAAAACTAACCGAAAGATGTGTTTATAGGCATGTTCTCTATCACCAACATAGAAATGCAGTAACACCAGCATCTTCATCACAACCTGAATATAAAAGGAAAAGCGTGTATTAATAACCATACACTGGACTGTGGTACATGCTCAACCATATCTCTCCTTCAAGGGAAACATCATCTCCTGTTTATAATGAATCATTCAACATTTCTTCATTCTTAGTAACATCTGTGTTATAACAGGAACATGAGCAGATATTTACTCATCACATCACTGCTCTTATCCAATCACAGGCTTTGGAGCTTTTTAAATAATCAACACTACTGAGTCATTTAGCTCTTGTTCTACATTTATATTTAAGTGCAGACTTTAAGAACAAGCTGAGGGGAATTTTACAGGAATGACAGAAGACACGGTGTGGAGGTCGGGTGCTGGAAGAAGCGTCTTCCAGAATAATTTAGTGATCATATATGAACGCTGAGAATTAAGTTTGCTGGCAGAAACAGGGAAAATATCATTACTCACCTCAGTGTCTGTAATTTGTAACGTTCATTGTCCTTAAGAGCAGAGAGCAGCTGCTCTCCTGAGTCTCCTATTTTATTATTACAGGACAGATCCAGTTCTCTCAGGTGTGAGGGGTTTGATCTCAGAACTGAAGTCAGAGCAGCACAGCCTTCATCTGAGATACCACAACCCCACAATCTGTAGAGAGAAACAATGACATACTCTTCATCACCAGATTTTAATCTTCATTTGAGACTTACTGAGGCACAGGGTGCCAATCCATCGCAGGGCACACACACATACACGGACTCACACACTTATTCACACATTATGGGCAATTCAGGAATGTCAATTAGCTTAATCTGCATATCTTTGGACTGCGAGAGAAAACCGGAGTACCTGGAGGAAACCCACTAAGCACGAGGAGAACATAACTCCATGCACACAGAAGTGGGAATCGCACCTGGCCGGGAATAGAATCCAGACCCTGAAGGTGCAAGGCAACTGTGCTAACCACTAAGCCACTGTGCGCCTATGTTAAAGCTGATGTGTTTGTAAAAATATTTTATTATTCGGATTGACATCACCTGTTTATTCTAATTAACAATGTAATAAAACATTATTATACTGAGTCTTATATTGTGTTTCTCTTAGCATTTGTGTATATTTACAGTATATTGCTGTAAAGTAAAAGTAAAGTAAAAGTCTAAAATATGGTGAAAGACAACAATTATAAATTAAAAGATTATGTAAAGTATAAATAATTACATTTAAAAACAATTAATATTTATGTCTCTGCATCGAGGATGGTAGCGCCTTCCCAAAAAGCAACACAATATAAAAACAATATGAAGTAACTGCACATTCTCTATATTAAGACATACAGTAGTGATCATGCACTGTGATCTCCTCTCATACACACACCTATTGATTATGATCCTGTTCTCACCTTCAGCTCTGTGTTACTGTATGAGTGTATCTGAGTCAGTGAGTTTATTTATAGATATTCTTCTCATTTGCATTCCCTGTTACGTCGTGCGGTATGGAGAGCCGCACCACGCGATGTTTTTAATTATAAGAGCCCTTATGCTGGGCGTTAGAGTGGGTCAGTGAAATAGGAGATAGTGAGAGTGCTTGTGATACACACGGGAAGACCTTCCCGTTTGGAGATAGCGTGGGATTATTAATTAAGGAACTTAAAGGAAAATAAATGAAAGTGAAAACACAAAATAAACAGAGCTCCGCCGTCTACGCGAGAACGGACGGGGCTCTGGAAAATAAAACAAAACTTGTCCTCTCGGGGCGTTCACCCTTACCGAGGATTTTGGGAGAGAGAGAGAGAGTTTGTGCTTCGTGCACGAACAAACTGTAGTGAGCGTGCACGCTGTACTTTTGCATGCCGCTCTCTCTATCTCTCTCTCTCTCACTCGCTCGCTCGCTCTCACCGGCGTCTTAAATAGACAGAGGCTGGGGCTTTGCCTCTGTCCCTGAACAGCTGTCTGTCTTTATTTTATTTTATTTTATTTTAATTTCTATCTTTCTTTCTTTTCTTTGGCCCTGATACCTTCACCGGTGCTACCTAAATGATCGTGCGCCGGTATCAGGACCCTTAAATAAACACGTCGTCAGGTGCGGCTCGTTCAGGCTGATTGCCTGACGGCGGCGTTGCCTAGCAACCGTGTGTATAAATGGCCGTGCTTTTGCCTGTTCAGAACTCCGCGTGGTAACAGCTTGCAGATCTGCCCGTTCTGAACAGTTTAAGCACGGCTCTGTCCCTCGCGCGACCCGCGTCGTTACAGTATTACAGTATTATACAGTAATACAGTCTATGCGAGGGTTGTGACGATGTAACCAGGGAAACCCCAGCACTACTCTCTTTTCTGGCACCCGGGTTACCAGAAATGAGATCTGCTCTGAATGACGTCCGAGCCGTAGTAGCACTGGGACCGTCCTGTGTGTCACACACCCTGACTTAATTGGCTGGCCGGCCAGGGAGACCAACGGGATGGCGGAAGGGAGCGGCCTAACTGGAATACCCAGTGCTGCAGCTAACCTCCCGTCAATAAAATTTCCCATGGCCCCCGTATCTATAAACGCCTCCGTTCGTGCTCTCCGGATCCCGCGACCTGAGAGCGTGGCTGGAAGGAAGAGCCCTGCATGACGGGGTCCTGACTTTTGGGTCACACCTGACCCACCCCTCCTGGGGTGACCCCGTCTGTGGTCACTTTCACCACAGGCATCGCTTGCCCTCTGGGAGCCCCGTGGGCTGCCAGGCTGAGGGGCAAGCATGGCGACGCCTATCTGTATGGGCTCTCCCATGTTTTCCAGCTCTAGATCTTCAGGCTCAAAATCAGGGACGGGATCTGAAGCCTCAGACTCTGTCTCCATGGGCAGAGGTGAGACTTCGCGCCTATAGCCGGGGGAGCGACTGGCTAGGCGCGTGGAGCGGCTTTTTTGGGGTGGAGATGTTCCCCGCCTGGAGCTGCCGGAACCTCCGACCTGACGCTCACGGAGGCGGTTATCCACCCGGATGGCTAGCCTATAAAACTCCTCCAAATCCTGTGGAGGATCACGTAAGGCTAGCTCATCCTTTAGCCGCTCTGAGAGCCCGTGTGTATACGCAGCCATAAGGGCTGCATCATTCCACCCCGAACTGGCAGCCCGGGTACGAAACTTGACCGTGTAGTCAGCTACTGATCGCCCCTCTTGATGAATAGAAAGGAGGGGCGACACTACATTGCTCGCCGCATGCGTATGATAGAAAGTAGCCCTAAGTGCATCAACAAACGCACTTAGGGTGGCATGCTCAGAGAGGAGGTGCTGCCACACTGCAGTTGCCCACTCTAGTGCTCTGCCTGTGAGCAGAGACACCATAAATGCAACCTTCGCCCTTTCAGTTGGAAATTGCGAAGGTTGCAGCTCGAATATCAGTGAGCACTGCAGTATGAAGGCATTGCACCTCTCTTGCTCTCCCGCATACGGCGGTGGAGGTGGTAGTCGAGTTTCGGCCACCAGATGGGGTAGTTGAGCCACTGAACCGGGGGCGCGAGTCGACTCCGGAATCGACTCGCGGCCAGATGGAAACCCGGAAGTGGCGCGCGCCTCGAGCTGCCCAAAAACTTGCTCGAGGCGCTTATTAATCCCACGCATCTCCGAAATTAATGCGGTTAGGGTTCCCTCGTGTTTATCAAGCACTCTCGCTTGACCCTCAACTATTTCCTGCACCCGCTCCAAGCCCGCGGGCTCTTCTGGTCGTGCGATCATTCTGTTACGTGGTGCGGTATGGACAGCCGCACCACGCGATGTTTTTAATTATAAGAGCCCTTATGCTGGGCGTTAGAGTGGGTCAGTGAAATAGGAGATAGTGAGAGTGCTTGTGATACACACGGGAAGACCTTCCCGTTTGGAGATAGCGTGGGATTATTAATTAAGGAACTTAAAGGAAAATAAATGAAAGTGAAAACACAAAATAAACAGAGCTCCGCCGTCTACGCGAGAACGGACGGGGCTCTGGAAAATAAAACAAAACTTGTCCTCTCGGGGCGTTCACCCTTACCGAGGATTTTGGGAGAGAGAGAGAGTTTGTGCTTCGTGCACGAACAAACTGTAGTGAGCGTGCACGCTGTACTTTTGCGTGCCGCTCTCTCTATCTCTCTCTCACTCGCTCTCACCGGCGTCTTAAATAGACAGAGGCTGGGGCTTTGCCTCTGTCCCTAAACAGCTGTCTGTCTTTCTTTTATTTTATTTTATTTTCTATCTTTCTTTCTTTCTTTCTTTTCTTTGGCCCTGATACCTTCACCGGTGCTACCTAAATGATCGCACGAAGTGCGCCGGTATCAGAACCCTTAAATAAACACGTCGCCAGGTGCGGCTCGTTCAGGCTGATTGCCTGACGGCGGCGTTGCCTAGCAACCGTGTGTATAAATGGCCGTGCTTTTGCCTGTTCAGAACTCCGCGTGGTAACAGCTTGCAGATCTGCCCGTTCTGAACAGTTTAAGCACAGCTCTGTCCCTCGCGCGACCCGCGTCGTTACATTCCCCTGCTGCTTTTAAACCCTACAGCTCACACGCAGTGCATTTACTTTGTGTCCCAGGTGCAGTTTGTGTGATTAGTTACAGTGTTTTAGTAAATTTCACAGTCATTTCAGACACACTGCAGTCACATCAAGTCATGTTTTGCTCTGCAGCTTCTCACATACGTACATCTGACCCAAAGACTCTGTGACAAATCATCAGTGTGCAGTGAAAAGAAACAATCTTCCTCCTCAGGATATTGATGATGAACCTAAAACTTCTGCTTCAGTCTCACTATTAGAGAATGTGTCTTACTGAGGAGCAGGTCATGTGACTCTCAGAGAGATGATCTTACCTCAGTGTCTCCAGTTTACAGTGAGGATTCTCCAGTACAGCACAGAGACGCTTCACTCCTGAGTCTTCTACTTTATTACAGGACAGATCCAGTTCTCTCAGTTGTGAGGGGTTTGATCTCAGAGCTGAAGTCAAAGCAGCACAGCCTTCATCTGAGACATCACACCACTTCAACCTGTAGAGAGACACAATGACACTCTTCAGCACTAGGTTTTTTATCTTGATTTAAGACTTACTTTAAAACTGATGTGTTTGTAAAATTATGGTATTATTTAGAATGACATCACCTGTTTATTCTAATTAACAATGTAATAAAAATGATCATACTGAGTTCTATATTTTGCTGCTCTCAGCAGATGTGTGTATATTTACAGTATTTTACTGTGAAATGAATGAAGTAAAAGTGTAAAACATGTTGAAAAACAAACTCATGAATTAAAATATATGATGTACACTATAAATCATAAAATATAAAAATTATTCATGTCTTGTGTAAACCAGATTATTTGCTGATAATTTATTGTTTTTATTGTTTTATTATTAATAATTCATTTCCAATTATACCATTACCTACTGAACCAACGTTGTGCCAACATTGGGCCAACCTATCTTTGGCCTCACCAATGAGCCAACAGTGGCCCAACGTATGCACTGCCATTGGCCCAAAGTTGGCCCTTAAGCAGTGTGCTATCTGGGATAGTTTCTGCAACTTTAGAGGGATTTGAGGAACAAGATGGCTCAGAGGTTATGAATGCTGACATTGCTAAGAGCGGCTCTTCATTTGATCACACCATATATCATCATGGGGATGATGACGACGCTGATGATGTGAATGATAAAAATGATGAGGAAGATTATGCGGACAGAACAGCTACAGTAATCAAGTGAAAAGTACCGAGGTGAATGATGATGAGGAAGATGCAGAGCCACCGGATATAAAGGACTGAGGCAACGGGTACTTTGTTCGTATGCATTTATTTTCATCCACCTTGCTGAGAGAAAAAGTAGTTGTACTAGGTTTTCAATTTGTAGTCTATCATCATCATGGTTACACATATATTTTCTTAGTTTTTAATAATTTCATCACGTTTGCAAATAAATTTCTGTAAATATAAATGTGTTTTCTTATTATTGGTGAGTATGAAAAGAGTCTAATTTAATTTCCAATTTCCAACCTTGCCATTATCAACTGAGCCAACATTGTGCCAATATTAGGCCAACCTTGTGATTAACTACTGAACCAACGTTTGGTCAAACGAACAACGGTTTGGTCAAATCCCCATGAATGGTTTACGATGAGCTTTAGAAAGAAAAGTGTGATGATACTGATGAGAGACGATGGATAGTGAACCCTATGTGTCTGCTATGCTTCTCAGGCAGGTCACACAACCAGGTAATTAAAATGTCAGGGTGTGTGAAAATGGGTTGTGTGTCCGGGACTTTCATCAACTCTTCAGCAACCTGGTCATATGGATTGATATTTTTGATCTCTGCAAGTTCCTCAAAATATCTAGCACTGACATTTATCTTCACCCAGTAAGGTCCCTTTTCTTTACCCTTCTTTATCTCGAAAGAAACACCAACTCAAAAATATAAGAACAATAACAAGCCGCTCTCACTCTCTGTGTCAGAAATTACCATGGCAACAGGTCAGCATTTAAACCAAAGATGGCAGAGCCTTCCCGAACTGCAACACGATATAAAAGCATTGTCATGTAACTCTGTATCCTCTATATTAAAGCATACAGTAGTGAGCATGCACTGTGATGTCCTCTCATACAACACCTATTGAGCCTGTTCTCAACTTCTGCTTCAGTCTCACTATTAGAGAATGTGTCTTACTGAGGAGCAGGTCATGTGACTCTCAGAGAGATGATCTTACCTCAATGTCTCCAGTTTACAGTCAGGATTCTCCAGTACAGCACAGAGACACTTCACTCCTGAGTCTCCTACTTTATTCCAGGAAAGATTCAGGTTTCTCAGGTGTGAGGGGTTTGATCTCAGAGCTGAAGTCAGAGCAGCACAGCCTTCATCTGAGACACCACAATCACACAACCTGTAGAGAGACACAATGACACACTCTTCATCACCAGAGTTTTATCTTCATTTAAGACTTACTTTAAAGCTGATGTGTTTGTAAAATTATGTTATTATTCAGAATGACATCACCTGTTTATTCTGATTAACAATGTAATTAAAAATGATCAAACTGAGGCTTATAATTTGTTTCTCTCAGCAGATGTGTGTATATTTACAGTATATTGCTGCATGATGAAAAGAGTAAAGAATAAATGATTACATTTAAAAATAATTAACATTCATGATACTGTGTCACTCTCAACACATCTGTCAGAAATCACCACGCCAACCAATCAGCGTTTAAACCAAAGATGGCGGTGTTTTCCCAAAAAGCAATGCTTATGTATAAAACATACAGTAGTGACCATGCACTGCATTCTCTTATGCACACACCTATTGATCCTGTTCTCAACTTCAGCTCTGTGTTACTGTATGAGTGTATTTGATTCAGTGAGTTTATTTATAGATATTCTTTATTTACGACAAAATGTGAAATAATACAAGACTATTTAAGAGGTCAGTGAAAGAACTATTAAGAAAGACTGCATGGTTTTAATACTGCTTCTATTATACAGATCTGGCAACCCTGTCTATAGCAGCTAGATGGAGACGAATGTTCACTGACAAAATAAACATTATTTCAGCATTAAGACCAATAAAATGTTTCTCATTTGCATTTCCCTGCTGCTTTTAAACCCTACAGCTCACACACAGTGCATTTAGTTTGTGTCCCAGGTGCAGTTTGTGTGATTAGTTACAGTGTTTTAGTAAATTTCACAGTCATTTCAGACACACTGCAGTCACATCAAGTCGTGTTTTGCTCTGCAGCTTCTCACATACGTACATCTGACCCAAAGTCTCTGTGACAAATCATCAGTGTGCAGTGAAAAGAAACAATCTTCCTCCTCAGGACATTGATGATGAACCTAAAACTTCTGCTTCAGTCTCACTATTAGAGAATGTGTCTTACTGAGGAGCAGGTCATGTGACTCTCAGAGAGATGATCTTACCTCAGTGTCACCAGTTTACAGTCAGGATTCTCCAGTACAGCACAGAGACACTTCACTCCTGAGTCTCCTACATTATTACAGGACAGATCCAGTTGTTCAAATGAGGGGTTTGATCTCAGAGCTGAAGTCAGAGCAGCACAGACTTCATCTGAGACACCACAATTATACAACCTGTAGAGAGACACAATGACACACTCTTCATCAGGAGATTTTAGTCTTTGTTTAATTGTTATAAATATGATTTGTCTGTCACAAGGTATAATTAACACTCAACAAAAACATGAATGCTGTTTAGTGACATTAGTCTACAGAGAATATAACAGGAAGTGAGGAACTGTGCAGACTCTATGGGTGAACTATACTTACCTTTAACTATGTGTACACACATGCATTATTTTGTGCATGTCAGATCCAGGCATACATCGGCAACCAACGACTTCAGTGCAACTCAGTAAATATGGCAATCAAGGACTACAATTCCCAACATGGCCTAGCAAGGTCGCTGGAATTTTTATGGCGCATATGTGAAACCAATCTCACACTAGACGATAAATGGAACTTCAAAACAAACAAAATTAAAATTAAGCTTTTAATACTCGCCTGTGAATAGTAATTTATCAGGTGATTAAGCATCATTACTACTAGTATAAAATAAAGGCATGACTCAATTCGCACCCAGTCAGCAGCTCCGCTTGCCATAAGAAGTGCTGGAAAAGACTCGTTGAGAATGGTCCAATAACATGAGCCCAAATATTTAAAAACAATATTGATTCGGTAAAAACAAAAGTGGGAGGGTTCAGGGCGCACAGAGCTGCGCCCAAAGGATGATTTGCAAAGATCCAATCAGAGCTCAGCCTCAAGTCACATGCTTTTCAAAAACGTACGTGCCTACATAGACATTCGTTTGTCCGGCGCCCCGCGTACACGAACACAAATGAACGTAATGCAGTTTAGATTTTTTTTTTTATTGCAAATAAATTATATTAAGAAATACAGCGGAATATTGTGACTAAATGACTTTATTTCATTATTAAAATGAATAATTATCATGTTAAATAATTACATGTTAAAGTAGCATTCTTCTCTGCCTAACTTTAAGGGTGACGGCGCAACCTGCGGGCCGTATTGACTGGCCGCCACTGGGTGGGAGAACATGTCGGTTTTTGAAAATGTCTACTTTTTTCCCCAAGTGAATAAAGTAATACCTTTTTTTTGTTGTCCTGACAGAAACGAGCTTCGTCAATACACTGAGCTGTGATATCAAGAGTGATGATATCAAATGTCCCCCCATTTATTAAAGACAAGCTGATCGTGAAGGAGCTAGCTGGTTTAGATGTAAAAACTCAAAGATTATTATAATTTTTTTGGTAGTCAGCAGCTGCACTGTGTTTGCTACCACAGAGCGGTTGAGGTGTTTTTGCATGTTGGGACATCAGGAATAAAAAGCTAAGCTGTCTGCACGGAGCTGTGCAGCCAGGGAGCTAAAAAACTGCACACTGATTAAAAGGACATTCAAGAAAGGTCAAAAGTTCAGCATGTGATGAACCCATTGGCTTTCAATAAACCCATCGGAATCAGATCACAAGTTTTGTTTTTAATTATTTATTTTTTTTATCTAAAATAACTGGTTTTATTATTGCATTTTGTAAATAGAATTTTCACTCATTAAAATGAAATTTTCTAAATAAACCATAAAGTTGTGGGAGTGCTGCGGGAGTGCTATGACTATCCTAGGAGAAGCTACAACAGCCCCAAACCCCTACAAGACAACACCCATAGTTACTGTGACTTTCAATGAGATGATATTACCTCAGACTTTCCACTTTACAATGAGGATTCTCCAGTACAGCAGAGAGAGTCTTTACTTCTGAGTCTTCTAGTGTGTTGCTGGACATATCCAGTGTTTTCACAGTTAGATGCAGTTCTCTCAGATTGGAGGTTTCTGAGTTGAGTGCTGAGACCAGAGCTGAACAACCTTTCACTCCAACTTTATCACACCTGATACTGAAGGAAATAAAATAATACATAATGAAAAAAGGTAGTTAGTATCTACAGTAGGGTTGTGACAATGAAGCTTCAAAAGGGATTTATATATTTATTATCAAAGAAAAGATATTATATACAGTACAGACCAAAAGTTTGGACACACCTTCTCATTCAAAGAGTTTGAATTTGTATTATGGCAAGAAAAAAGCAGCTAAGTAAAGAAAAACGAGCGGCCATCATTACTTTAAGAAATGAAGGTCAGTCAGTCCGAAAAATTGGGAAAACTTTGAAAGTGTCCCCAAGTGCAGTCACAAAAACCATCAAGCGCTACAAAGAAACTGGCTCACATGAGGACCGCTCCAGGAAAGGGGTGACCAAGAGTCACCTCTGCTGCGAAGTTCATCCGAGTCACCAGCCTCAGAAATCGCAGGTTACCAGCAGCTCAGATCAGAGAGCAGGTCAATGCCACACAGAGTTCTAGCAGCAGACACATCTCTAGAACAACTGTTAAGAGGAGACTGTGTGAATCAGGCCTTCATGCTAGAATATCTGCTAAGAAACCACTGCTAAGGACAGGCAACAAGCCTGAAGAGACGCATTTGGGCTAAAGAACACAATAAAGAAAACTCTTCGAATGAGAAGGTGTGTCCAAACTTTTGGTCTGTACTGTATAAAATCTAAAAATATTTACAGGACACAATAAGTATTTGTAATTGCTGTAAAGTTTACTGTAATAATAATATTACTACACTGTAAAAAATCCAGATAGATAAATATTGAATGAATTAATACTGTATTGTTGGCCTAACTTCTTACAGTGGTATTTGTTGAGACAACAGGTGACATTCTGTTTTTGAAAACTTGAAAAGACAGAATAAACTAAAAAAAAATCAAGTTGAGCCATTAATTTACCTTTATTGAGATGCAATCACGTGATTTATAAGACCCCTGCCCCTCTCACCTGACAGACCCTATACCCAGATTTTGAACTGGGTACACAATGTGTCAACTAAACAGCAATGTGAAACATTTTGTTTGGCCAGCAAATTTCTCTAAAAATTGAGTAAACTTAACAAAGCTGTGGAACTTGTTACTAAACTTTCTTTACATTGAGGCGGCCTGTTTGTTTTTACAGTGTGGTCAGTTTAGTTTGGAGCATGCGGCAGGTAATCCTTTTTAGGTTCAGGTCATACAGTACATATTGTAGTTTACAGGCTATAAATGTATCTCATAATAGTCTAAATAACTATCAGTTTCTTCTGTATACTTATATTCTATAATTTGTAAAACATAAACATTATATATTTAAAATTATTTTTATTAAAAAAACTAGAGACAACCTATCCCTTTTTAATTCAATAATCTATATGTTGTTAAACTATCATCACTTTATGGTTATAGATGTTGTTCAAATCACACAGTATACAGTTGAACAGTAAAATGAGATGACACCATTTAGGCAGTTCTGAGAAAAATAAGTCTTTTGTGCATTGTTTCTTTGAGTCGCAATGATTAACAGTAATGATTCTCTTTCTTAAAATAAAAGAGGGGAGGAATAAAAGGCGGTATTTATTAGACAATGGTAAATTCAGGGAAAACAGATAGCTGGCTACATGTAATAAGGAGTCACTTAGCTTAGCTGCGCTCTCCCCCACCAATACAGTACTTTGCAGTCACGGATCTCTTTCAGATTACAATTTTGACACAAGATGTAGTCCACCTGAGTGCTTCTGCCTCTGCTCTTATATGTCACTCTATCTCTAATTATTATTATTATTATTAGTAGTAGTAGTAGTAGTAGTAGTAGTCCTCTGTAAGTTCACCAAGAAGCCCTCTCATACTTTTTATGAAACTTTGCACACTGATAAAATATAATGCCAAACAGACATATATCACCTTTTCGCGTAACAATATCACTCCCTCTTAAACGAACAGGTCAAATTTGCAATTTCACATGCCCATATCGTCATCCCCTTTGACTCTCTAGCACTAAGTTGCAAGTCATCCTGACTTCTTCTGGCCCCCAGACTGGACTGACACATCCTGGTGCCCTGCTTTTGGCTGGAGATCTTGTTGTATGGAGGCCCTGTGTGGTCTGCTTGGGATGCGTAGGGTGACTGGTGATGATTACACTTGACCATGAAGATGGTCTTGCACTCAACTGATGCAGGCAGTTGTTCTCTGATGACTTGTGATAGCAAATCGCAAAAAAGTTTAAGACTGAATTTTCAACAAACTGTATTTGTACTCAAGTCTGCAACAACAAAAGTGGACTTTATAACAACTTAAAAATCTTTTCTGTTATACTAAACTTTCAGCCTCATAACACACAACATGAACAGGAATCACTTCCTTCTATATCTATCTGATGTCACCCAAATGAGGATGGGTTCCCTGTTGAGTCTGGTTCCTCTCAAAATTCCTTGTTATTGTCATCTCATGGAGTATTTCCTTGAAACTGTCACCATTGGCTAGCTCAGCAGGAACAGACGGTTACTTATAAGTTATACACTTTTCCTCACATCTTCTTTCTTCTGTAAACCTGCTTTGCAACAATGACCTTTGTTAAAAGCTCTATATGAATAAAATTTAATTAAATTGTACTTTGCTTTTGTCATATCTACTTTTCTGCCATTTAAAAATTTTGTGTATTTGCATCTCCTACTATTTTTGTCCAAATTGTATAAAGTTTTACATGTAGCATCTGTGGACCAAGACCAAATGAAACTGTCTTTTTTTTTTTTTTTTGGTTCAACAAATCAGTAGTTTGTGGCACTCCAACAAACATGGCGGTGAAGGTGACAAAAAGGAACCAGTGTCTCCTCTATGGTTTGTTCACATCAAAATTTATACACATAATCCTGGAGACACATTGCAAGTTCCATACAAATTGGTTACTGAGTGGGTGATATTGCAAAACTGAGATTTAAAAATTAAAAACTCCACAGGGGTTATGTATCTTCATGGGGCTGCACAGTGGTTTAGTGGTTAGCACTGTTGCTTTGCACCTCCAGGGTCAGTGCAAATTGGAAGAGTGCTACTTGGTGGTGCCATTGAAACAAAGTAATTGCTGAAAAGGACATACAGTAGCTTGGCATGTTGGTGTGAGCATGCACCAAATTTCCAAAATAAACCAGCATAACTTTTTAATTATTACACGATAGTGAGTCATAACTTCAGCGTTTTTTTTTCTCAAATGAAATCCGTTGGCTCACACACATATACTAGATACCCTTCAGTCCTTTACATTTGTTTTATAAATTCGATATTGAAATTATTTGTAATAATTTTATTTTCATTTTAAAATATAGATAAATATGTAGGAATATTTATTTATATCATTAATATGAATTAACATTAATATGTAAACGAATAAAATGTTTATTTATCTGAATTAACCCTAAATCATATTGATGCCAAAACATCCCACAGCACATATTGCTAAAATATTTTCAGTTTCTCTCTCTCTAACACTGTAACAGTAGAACAGTTATATTCAGCTTTACTTACATTGCTTTTCTAGATGCTGCAATCAAAGGCATCAGCTTTTGAAGAACATTATATGTTATTTTATCTGGATTGAAATATTTATTCAGGTCAAACTCTTCCAGCTCCTGTGCTGATGTCAGTAACACAAACACCAGAGCAGACAACTGTGATGAAGAGAGTTCACTTTGTTTTCCAGATTTCAGGTAGCGTTGGATTTCCTCCTCTAGAGAATTATCACCCAGTTCATTGAGACAGTGAAACAGATTGATGGATTTCTCTGTAGAACGCTCTTCACTGATCTTCCTCTTAATGTACTGAACTGTTTCCTCTGTGCACTGAGAGCTACTTCCTGTCTGTGTTACTAAGGCCTGTAAGAGGTTCTGTTTAGACTCCAGTGAGAGACCCAGAAGAAAGCGAAGGAAAAGATCCAAATGTCCAGTCTGACTTTTTAAAGCTTTATCTACAGCACGGGTGTAGAAATCTAAAATGTTTATTTCTTTTCGAAGCTGTTCCGAAGCTTGACTCTTTATAAGAACATTTCTCTTTTTCATCCTGAACATCAGGTGCACATACAGAGCTGCGAGGTGTTCCTGAATGCTCAGATGAACAAAGCAGTACACTTTACTCTGGTGAAGCCCAAACTCCTCTCTGAAGATCTGCGTACACACACCTGAGTACACTGCTGCTTCTCTCACATCAATGCCACACTCTCTCAGGTCTTCCTCATAGAAGATCAGGTTCCCTTTCTTCAGTTGCTCAAAAGCCAGTCGTCCCAGTTTAAGAAGCATTTCGTCATCACTCTCCTGCTTCTTTGAGTACTTTTGTCTTATGATGTTTATCTGAATGATGAGGAAGTGTGTGTACATTTGAGTCAGAGTCTTGGGGATCTCTCCACTCTCTGCTTCACACAACATTCTCTCTAGAACAGCGGCTGAAATCCAGCAGAAGACTGGGATGTGACACATGATGTAGAGACTTCTTACTGACTTCAGGTGTGTGATGATGTTATTGGCCAGGCTCTGATCACTGATCCTCTTCCTGAAGTACTCCTCCTTCTGTGGGTCACTGAACCCTCGTACCTCTGTGACTCGATGGACACACTCAGAGGGGATTTGATCAGCTGCTGCAGGTCGGGAGGTGATCCAGATGAGAGCAGAGGGAAGCAGATTCCCTTTGATCAGGTTTATCAGCAGCACAGGCACTGATGCAGATTCAGTTACATCACACACTCTCACTGTGTTCTGGAAATCTAGAGGAAAACGACACTCATCCAATCCATCAAAAATAAACAGAAACTTTTCCCAAATGAACATTTCTGTTTCTTTTGTTTCTTTAAAACAGACATGAAGGAGCTCCATCAGACTCAGTTTCTGGTCCTTCATCAAATTCAGCTCTCTGAAAGGAAGTGGAAATATGAGGTGGACGTCCTGGTTTGCTTTCCCTTCAGCCCAGTCCACAATGAACTTCTGCACAGAGACTGTTTTTCCGATGCCAGCGACTCCCTTTGTCAGCACAGTTCTGATGGGTTTATCTTGTTCAGATAAGAGCTTAAAGATGTCATTGCATTTGATTGGTGTTTCCTCTGTTGTTCTTCTCCTGGATGCTGCTTCGATCTGTCTCACCTCATGTTCATTATTGACGTCTCCACTGTCTTCCTCTGTGATGTAGAGCTCTGTGTAGATCTCATTCAGGAGTGTTGGGGTTCCCAGGTTTATCATCACTCCATTCAAGAACTGAAACTTCTTTATCAGATTTAATTTGAACTTTTCCTGAAATTCAGCAGATTCTGGATCTTGCCTGTGAGATGGTGAAGTAGAAAATGTGTTGAGACATTCGGCCCAATAATGAATCTTTAAGATTTCATTTTTCTGACCGTTATCACTGATAGCTCTTAATAATGTTCTTACTATGTGTTTGTTTTATTCTACTGTATGTTTTCTATAATCTAATCACTCTGTAGTTAATAACAGCAGAGATGTTTATAACACCAGTGTGTCAGTGTCACAGTCATGTTGTTAGTTTTTATCTTACCCTGTATCTGTGATGATGCTCTTTGCTATTCTGTCTCCTGCCATCTGTAGAACACTGTGAACAAAAATAATTGCAGTTGATCATTTTCACTATAGTCTAAACATTAGCCTTAAAGACATCGTTTGGGTGTTTTTAAGTCATTAATAAGAATTGAGATGCATATAAGTGTTTAGAAGTACATTAAAATAGGTCTTTATACATTTTCTGTTCTAGATTTTCCTGCTCTGCACACTGCCTATGAAGTCACTTGCAGAGTGAGTTCAATGTAAGTAACCAGGATTAAATTCCACAGTCCTTGTTCTGTCCAAAAATGCATTCCAAAGTTCCGCTGAAAATGCAAATCCTGTAGTCCCACTTATCAAGTACACATATCTTGCTGCACTTTCACTAGTTTTAAAAAATGTACTCTGTTCATGCAGAAGGAAATTTAACATGACAGTAAATCTAAACTTACATTTTTTGTTTTATCTTAAAATAAGAGAAGAAGCTAGTAAATAACTTTTAAAACTATTAAAACCTTTATATGTCCAGGTCTAATATTTTTAATATTATTTCTTTTAATGATTTAATATCTCATCGACTGTTTATATTATGGTATATTGAGATGATGGAAATACTTCTAGAAGAACTGGTCTGGGCTTGACTGGTGAGCGATAAGATGTGAGCCTTGTTAGCATATTCAAAATAGAGACCATGGTTCAAAGACTTAATTGAACTATATAATTAATTCATTTTTTTTTTATTTTATTTTTTTTAATGTAGTTCAGCAGTGGGTGCCTTAGAGTATTGGTTGTCTAGATCCAAAATATTTGTAATAATATTTACATTTACTTCTTACACTCTTTATTGGCATTTGAGGTACAATATTATATTTAATATTAATTCAATCTCCATTAATTCGATAACCAACTTGGATTCGAAATTTTTTTTTTTATATATATCTATATATAGGGTTAGGCTACATATATACACTGCTCAAAAAAATTATGGGAACACTTAAACAACACAATGTAACTCCAAGTCAATCACACTTCTGTGAAATCAAACTGCCCACTTAGGAAGCAACACTGATTGACAATTAATTTCACATGCTGTTGTGCAAATGAAATAGACAACAGGTGGAAATTATAGGCAATTAGCAAGACACCCCCAATAAAGGAGTGGTTCTGCAAGTGGTGACCACAGACCACTTCTCAGTTCCTATGCTTTCTGGCTGATGTTTTGGTCACTTTTGAATGCTGGCGGTGCTTTCACTCTAGTGGTAGCATGAGATGGAGTCTACTACCCACACAAGTGGCTCAGGTAGTGCAGCTAATCCAGGATGCCCAGAGAGCAAATGCCGCCGGGAAAAGGGAGAAAGAGAAGAGAATCCCTAGTAGAGTGCCGACCAAAGAGAAAGCCTGCCACGCCCCCCTGTCACTCATGGATGGCCCAGACACAGAGAGAGAGTGCAGATGCGGAAGCAGAAGGTGAGCCCCTTTCTAATACCTCTCTCTCCTTGTGTCAGCAGGTGGTGTGAGAGGACAGTTTTTCACGCATTCAAAAGGAGGATATGTGTTTAAAACACTGCTGAAACCAAGTACAGTGGAACCTCCACTTATTATTGCAGTATCGAGTCCTTCCTTTTGGATTACATGGCGCAACTATCCACAGCCACAAACAAAGAAACAGGTGCGTGTGTTCTTGGGTCTTGCAGGCTAATATAGGCGGTTTGTACCTAACTTCTACTCCCTTTAAGCTCCCCTTTTTTATCTGGTGTGACCGGGACAACCAGAGAAGTTAAAATGGACAGAGGAAACCGAACAGGTGTTTAAGCAGTTAAAAACCCTTCTAACCAGCTTCCCAATTCTCTGCAACCCTGATTTTGAGAAACAATTCATCCTCCACACAGACACCTCAGAGACCGGACTTGGAGCGGAGCTGTCCCAGCTGTCTGACGGGGAGGACCACCTGGTCTTATACGTGAGCAGAAAACTTAATAAGGCAGAACGCAAATAGGCAGCAGTAGAGGGGGAGGCTCTAGCGATTAAATGAGCAGTGGATGAGTTGGGGTACTATTTAACAGGTTTTTTTTTTTTTTACTAAATCACAGATCATGCACCCCTACAGTGGATGGTGAAGGCTAAGGATACGAACTCATGCATCACACTCTGGTTTTTATCCCTACAGGATTACTCTCTCAATTCACCACAGAGCGGCGGCACAGCATGGTAACCTATGAGGCCTCCTCATAGCAAGTGTTAACCTTTTAGCAAATTTTAATTCAGTATGTGATCTTTGAAATTGGTCCATATAGGCCACCCATTGATCCCCATGCACATCACTGAGCTTTGGGCAACAATTCCCTTTTCACTAATTCACCATTTGTCCCCCTTTGAACCACTTTTTGTTAGATACTAACTACTGCACAGGAAATACCCCATAAGACCTATTATTTTGACACAGTCTTCTTATCATAATTTAGCTTTTAACAAAGGCACTTGAATCTTGCACTTGCCCATTTCTTTTTAAGATCATATTCTTTACTGTGATCACCTGCTTTAAACACAACAATTTGACTGGATTGGACCAGTTCCAACTGGATTCTGCTTTGTGATGATTTGGAGCTACACATGCTACTCCTGAGCTCCCAGTGATACAGACCACCTCGGCCCTCTGCACTTGTCTTGTCACGAGCCAGCCCAATCAGCCAAGCACATCCAGGTCATGATTTCAGCTAATTAACCCCACGCACCTGCAACCTATTAACTATCTACCACGCCTTTAAAAAGAAGCTTAGAACTCCATTCAGTGCCGAAGTATCCTGCTTGCGTGCCTCTTGATCTGTCACTCGTGATTTTTCCAGTTATTTCTACTTCTGCGTATGTGGATATCAGACAGGAGTGTTTCGCCGTCACAAGCATTTCATTCCCTGCCGTATTTGTGCTCCTGCTGAGCCTGCACATTGAGACTTATTTGTGCCTTCGAACTAAAGCTTTCAGAAAGGCTTTCTGTCTGCAATTGGGTTCACTCCCGTTCAGCCACACCCCTGACAGTATACTTCGGCCATGGCAAACCCAGCAGACTTGGATCTATTGAAACAGGCACTCTCACAGCAAGGAGCCCTGTTAGACTCTCATCAACAAAGTATTCAGCAGGTAACCCAGACACTCTCCTCTATCACCTTACAACTACAGCAACTCTTAACTAATCATCTTTCTACCGCAGTTCAATCTGTATGTCATGAACCCCAGCTCCCTAACCCACAACCATATGGTGGCGAACCCGGAACGTGCCCCTCCTTTATGTCACAATGTTCTTTGTTGATGGAGCTTCAAGCCTCTTCTTTTCCCATGGAGCGTTCAAGAGTGGCCTATATAATCACCCTCCTCACTGGCCGGGCACGTGAATGGGGAACTGCAGTTTGGGATGCTAATGACCCTTGCTGTGCAACTCTCAGAACTTTCACTGACGAGATGAAGAGGGTGTTCGATCGCACCCACTCCGGCAGGGACGCCGCTAGACAACTGCTGGAGCTCCATCAAGGCTCCCGTTCTGCATATGATTATGCCATAGAGTTCCGCACTCTGGCTGCATCTGTAAACTGGGGCACCCAAGCACTCTACGATGGCTTCCTCCACAGTCTCTCTGAAGATGTCAAGGACCAATTAATTAGTCAGGAGCTTCCTTGTGATTTCAATGGTCTCATGGATTTAGCAGGTCGTGTAGATGCTCGGCTAACTCATAGACGCCATGTTCAATCCAAGCTCCCCTCCAGACCTTCAGCACCACTATGGTCACCTCCCAGCCTGCACTCAGTATCCGGGCCTGAACCTAGTTCATACCCAAGACCCATGCAAGTAAACCAAACCCGGATCTCCCTGGAGGAACGTCAGCGAAGGCTTCAATCCGGTTCTTGTTTTTATTGTGGCCAGATTGGTCACTATCGTCTCCAGTGCCCTTTGAAAGCAAAGACTTCTCCAGTTAATCTAGGGTCTCTGAAGGGGCCAACCTTGAATCAATCCCCCAGTTCACGCCCGCTTCTGCCTACCATCATTGTCACAGAAGGTAGACCTCATGTGGTCTCTGCACTAATTGACTCCGGCTCAGACCAAAATCTGATCTCCGCCTCCAAGGTTAAGGATCTCAACCTCCCAACGCAAGCTGTTGACCCTCCATTAGCCGTTCGGGCCCTCGACGGTACTTCTCTTCCCTCCATTACTCGCCGTACAATACCAGTAACCCTTCAAGTATCTGGTAACCATTCTGAGGAGCTCTCTTTTCTTGTCATACACAACGCACACGCATCCTTGGTTCTCGGTCGCCCATGGCTGGTTCGTCATAACCCACGAATTGACTGGGCTAGAAACACCATCCAAGAATGGAGCCCCTTGTGCCTAGCATCCTGCCTGAAGGCTGCTCATTGTCCGCCAACAACATCTTCCGTCAATGAGGAGTTCCCAGATCTCTCAGCTGTTCCGCCTGATTATTCAGACCTCAAGCAGGTTTTCAGTAAGTCACGTGCCCTCTCATTGCCCCCCCACAGACCTTATGATTGTGCTATCAACCTCCTCCCAGGCACGACCCCTCCTAGGGGACGGTTATACTCATTATCCTCACATGAGAGGGATGCTATGGAGAAGTATATCTCTGAATCCCTTGCTGCTGGCATCATCCGCCCTTCTTCATCCCCCGCTGGGGCAGGATTCTTCTTTGTGGCTAAGAAGGACAAGTCTTTACGACCATGCATTGATTACAGAGGTCTTAATGAGATCACCATTAAAAATCGTTACCCTCTTCCCCTGATGTCCACGGCCTTTGATCTTCTGCAGGGGGCTAACATTTTCACGAAACTTGACCTGCGTAATGCCTACCACCTGGTCAGGATCAGGGAGGGGGATGAGTGGAAGACAGCTTTTAACACCCCATCAGGACACTACGAATACCTCGTAGTGCCATTTGGACTAGCCAATGCACCAGCTGTCTTCCAATCATTGGTAAATGACATTCTCAGGGACTTTCTGAACATCTTTGTATTTGTTTATTTAGATGATATTTTGATCTTCTCCCGTTCACTGGAAGAGCACAAGCTGCAAGTCCGCCAAGTTCTTCAGAGGCTCCTTGAGAACCAATTGTACGTAAAGGCAGAGAAATGTGAATTTCATTGTCAGGCCGTCTCTTTCCTTGGTTTTATCATCGCCCCATCTAAGATCCAAATGGATCCAGCTAAACTCAAAGCGGTAACCGACTGGCCGAGACCATCGACCCGAAAGGACCTACAACGTTTTCTTGGGTTTGCCAACTTCTACCGCCGATTTATTAGGAACTACAGCTCAGTAGCAGCCCCACTAACTGCTCTCACTTCCACTAAGGTTGATTTTCATTGGTCTGATCAGGCAGAAAACTCATTTACAGAACTGAAGGACCGGTTCACCTCGGCTCCCATCCTCACGCAGCCGGATCCTGCTCTCCAGTTCATAGTGGAGGTAGATGCCTCAGACTCCGGTGTGGGGGCCATACTCTCTCAGAGGTCTCCAACCGATGGTAAATTGCATCCTTGTTGCTTCTTCTCTCACCGCCTTTCTAACCCTGAGAGGAATTATGGTATCGGTGACAGGGAGCTACTCGCGGTAAAATTGGCATTAGAGGAATGGAGACACTGGCTCAAAGGTACAGAAGTCCCGTTTCTCATATGGACAGACCATAAAAATCTTGAATACCTCAAGTCAGCCAAACGTCTGAACTCTCGCCAAGCCAGATGGTCATTGTTCTTTTCCCGTTTCAACTTCTCCCTATCTTTTCGACCAGGAAACAAGAACATCAAACCTGATGCCCTCTCTCGCCAATTCATTTCAGTCACAGATGATTCCCCTCCGCCGACCATTTTGCCACCACAATGTCTTGTAGGAGCAACCTTACTGGATGTCGAAACTCTGGTCAAGCAAGCATTAGACCGGGAACCCGGCCCACCAGGAACACCGCCTGGCAGGCTCTTCGTTCCACCACAGGCCCGCCCACAAGTCCTAGAATGGGGACACAGTTCAAGATTGGCCTGTCACCCCGGCGGAGCTCGCACTCTCTCATTGGTCCAACAACGCTTCTGGTGGCCTTCTATTAGAGAAGATACTCGCCAGTTTGTATCTGCCTGTGACGTCTGTGCTCGTAATAAGACCAGCAATAAACCCCCAGCAGGCCTCCTAAGACCACTCCCAGTTCCCCACAGACCATGGTCCCACATCGCACTAGATTTTGTTCCTGGACTCCCCGACTCTGATGGCAACACATGCATCTTAACAATTGTCGATCGCTTCTCCAAAGCAGTTCACTTTGTTCCCCTGTCTAAACTTCCCTCGGCCAAGGAAACGGCGGAGTTACTTATCCTTCATGTATTTCGTCTTCACGGAATTCCTATAGACATTGTCTCTGATCGTGGACCCCAATTCTCCGCCCAATTCTGGACAGCATTTTGTAAGCTCGTCGGTGCTACCCCCAGCCTTTCCTCCGGTTATCACCCTCAGACCAACGGCCAGACTGAGAGAGCCAACCAGGACCTCGAAACAGCGATTCGATGTATGACCACCCAAGACGCACACTCGTGGAGTCGAATGCTACCGTGGATTGAATATGCACATAACTCATTACCAACATCATCCACGGGCCTCTCACCATTTCAGTGTTGTCTCGGCTACCAACCCCCTCTATTTCCACCCCAAGAGGAGGAGGTGGCAGTTCCCTCAGCTCAAGCCTTTGTACGACGATGTAAAAGGACCTGGCAACGTGCAAGAGTTAGACTTCGCCATGCAATAACACTATTCAAGCATCAAGCAGATCGCCGCCGATCAACTGCGCCAAGATACCGCGTTGGGCAGAGAGTCATGCTCTCCACCCGTAATGTCCCCATTAACACGATCTCCCACAAGATATCTTCCAGGTTTGTAGGGCCCTTCACCATCTCCAAGGTCATCAATCCATGTACAGTCAGGTTACTTTTGCCATCCACGATGCGTCGCATCAATCCCTCATTCCACGTCTCCCAGATAAAACCCATAGTTTCATGTCCACTAAATCCACCAGCCCGCCCTCCTCCTCCCCCCCGGCTCATCGATGGTGGTGAGGCATTCACTGTTCACAGGCTTTTGAAAGCACGACGACGAGGTAAGGGGCTTCAATACTTAGTGGATTGGGAAGGTTATGGCCCTGAAGAGAGAAGCTGGGTACCATCCAGATTTATCTTGGATCCTTCTCTCATTGCCGATTTTCATCGACAACACCCAGAAGCCCCATCGGTAACGCCAGGTGGCGTCCATAGGAGGGGGGGTACTGTCACGAGCCAGCCCAATCAGCCAAGCACATCCAGGTCATGATTTCAGCTAATTAACCCCATGCACCTGCAACCTATTAACAATCTACCACGCCTTTAAAAAGAAGCTTAGAACTCCATTCAGTGCCGAAGTATCCTGCTTGCGTGCCTCTTGATCTGTCACTCGTGATTTTTCCAGTTATTTCTACTTCTGCGTATGTGGATATCAGACAGGAGTGTTTCGCCGTCACAAGCATTTCATTCCCTGCCGTATTTGTGCTCCTGCTGAGCCTGCACATTGAGACTTATTTGTGCCTTCGAACTAAAGCTTTCAGAAAGGCTTTCTGTCTGCAATTGGGTTCACTCCCGTTCAGCCACACCCCTGACATGTCTGACTTATCTTGGTGTTAAACTGGACTCCGTGTTAACTCCGACATCTTCTGTTATATTAAACGTCCAGCTGCCAACACACAGCATGTCTGCAAAACAATTCTTGCTATCTGTTATCACCCAAATGAGGACGGGTTCCCTGTTGAGTCTCGTTCCTCTCAAGATTTCTTCCCATTGCCATCTCAGGGAGATTTTCCTTGACAACGTTGGCATAGCCCTCTGCTTGCTCATCAGCAACAATCTGATCATTATGATCTATACACATTTTTTCTCACATCTCTTACACATTTCCTACATTTTCTTTTCATTTTGTAAAGCTGCTTTGAGACAATGACCATTGATAAAAGCACTATATAAATGAAGTTGAACTGAACTAAACCATTTCAACAACTAACTTGCTATCCAATAGAGCCCAACCATTTACTGAAATGAGATAATCAATGTTAGTCACTTTAACTGTCAGTGACTTTTACTGATATGCTTGCTCACACAAAATATTAACACTTTGGATACAATTTGGACATGTTCACTTAGGGTGTACTCGTTTTCGTTGACAGTTATTTAGACAATAAAGTCTGCATGTTGAATTATTCCTAGAGAACAGTAATTCTGTACTGCTATACAAGCTGCACATTGACTACTCTAAAGTATCCATTACATTTGTCCCTTGAGAACAAATAAGAAAGTGGGTGATGAAATGTGAGGGTAAACACATATTAACATTCAATTTCTTTCTTTTTTTTTTTACTAGATAATTTGATACATGTTCTTTCATAGTTTAGATTTTGTATTAATGTACAAAATTTAAAATAATAAAAATGTGTTCAAATTTTTGACTGGTAAGTATATAAAAATCGAGATTTGGGAAGAAATAAAAATCAATTCAGTTCGGAATGCCCTTGGACAGCATAACAGATTATTATGCGTCAAAATGAGGTTAAGTGGTTGTCTTATCTGCTATGACATCACACACAGCACTCCAGAATGTATTTGGACAAGTCACACTTACAAACAAATTATAACATTTCTAAAAATTCACTTTAAATAAAATATAATACAGTACAAGTGTTTGGACATCTAATAGTGGCTGAAAATCACAGTTGTGATGTTTTAGTATTTAGTTTCCTGTTCTGTTTATCTAGATGAATTTCCCTTTAACTTCAGCAGTGACATTAACATTGAGGAGATGTTACCTGTGTAGAGGTGAGGAGTCTCCAGCTTTAAACTCCAGAGGAGCATCCATAGACGCATTACTCTTCATGGAGATACAGCTGGGTGCTGCTGATTCTGATCTCTCTCCCCGAAGTTTCCTGCAAACATTATTGAACTTGTTAATTTAATGAGAGTTAAATTTTACTTGGAATGAACAGAAACTATTTTATTTTGACTGTTATGTTCTCATTGATAGTGAAACACTTTACTATTTACAGTCATGTGAAAAAATTAGGACACCCTATGAAAATCTGGGTATTTTGTAACATTTTTTAATATATGGATACTTAATCTCAATGTAAACAATACTGAGAGATTGAAGTAATATAATTAAACATTTCAAACTGAAGAAAAGACTTTTCAAGCTCTTCTGTAAATTTAATTCTACAAAATGCATATTCTAACTGAGGAAAAAATTAGGACACCCTACCCCTTAATAACTAGTGTTACACCTTTGGCTGAAATAACTGCAGTGAGATGCTTCTTTTCCCCACTCCTCAATGCAGAATTATTTCAGCTGTGAGATGGGTTTTTGCTGGGTTTCTTGCATGTACAGCCCGTTTCAAGTCACCCCACAGCATCTCAATGGGATTAAGATCTGGGCTTTGACTCTGCCATTCCAGGACTCTCCATTTCTTCATTTTCAGCCATCCTTGGTTGATTTACTGGTTTGTTTTGGGTCATGGTCATGTTGCATGGTCCAGTTCCGCTTCAGCTTTAATTTTCTGACAGATGGTCTCACATGTTCCTCAAGCACCGTCAGATACACAGTAGAATTCATGGTGGATTCTATGATGGTGAGCTGGCCAGGTCCTGCTACAGCAAAGCAGCCCCAAACCATCACACTTCCACCGCCATGCTTCACAGTTGGTATGAGGTTCTTTTACTGAAAGGCTGTCTTTGGTTTACGCCAAACATGTCCTCGGTTCTTGTTTCCAAATAATTACATTTTGGACTCATCTGTCCAAAGAACATTATTCCAGAAGTCCTGGTCTTTGTCAACATTCTCTCTGACAAACTTCAGTCTGGCCTTGATGTTTCTCTTAGTGAGCAAAAGGTTTCCTCCTTGCACACCTCCCATGGAAGTACAACTTGTGCAGTCTCTTTCTAATTGTAGAGGCAAGCACTTTCACATCAACTGTAGCCATAGCCTGCGGTAGGTCCCATGACAACATTTTAGGGTTTTTGGTGACCTCATTTAGCATCGTGCGGTCTGCTCTTGGGGTGAACTTTCTGAGATGATCAGACCTGGCCATGTTGGCAGTTGTTTTAAAAGCCCTCCACTTGTAGACTATTTTCCTGACTGATTTTAAAATCTTTTGAGATCTTTTTTAAATCCCTTACCAGACTCATAGGCTGCTATATATTTTTTTTTCTGAAGGCCTCAGGGAGCTCTTTTGCTCTCACCATGGTACTCACTCTCACTTCAACAATAAGCAGCACACCAATATAAATGTCTGAGGTTTAAATAGGCCAAGCCTCATTAAAAATGCTTAGTAATGATCTATTAATCTTGTGCACCTGGTGTGATCCACCTGTGTGTGATTTGAGTCATTTTAAGTAGGAATAAATGTGAGGGTGTCCTAACTTTTTCCTCAGTTAGAATATGCATTTTGTAGAATTACATTTACAGAAGATCTTGAAAAGTCTTTTCTTCAGTTTTAATTGTTTAGTTAAATTACTTTAATCTCTCAGTATTGTTAGCATTGAGATTAAATATCCATATATTAAGAAATGTTACAAAATACCCAGATTTTCGTAGGGTGTCCTAATTTTTTCACATGACTGTACATTTTTAAACTACTTCTTTCGTATGTGCTTAATTAATAACTTGGATTTGAATATTTAATTGTGAAATACCTATACAGTGGTACCTTAGCATGCAAACACACCGCCTCACGAATTTTCGCCTCAAGAGTTAGTATTTTTCAAGAAAAAACTTGGATTTAGAAGAAAAAGCTCCATGGGTCCCAAGAATTTTAGCAAGGACGGGAGCAAGTAGAAAAAGGGAGCCAGTTTCTGGTTTGTTTTTAAAGCAGCCGGTGACAATACGAATCATACATTAAGGTTAAGTGATGTTTAATGTCTATTTAAATCATATTTTATTTAATTTCCATGTATTTTCTAAATGTTGTGATTGTTTTTACAGTATATGCAAAAACATGATTGCGAATATGAGTGTTGAAAATTGGTAATATTGATAATATGTGTGGCTGGAACAGATTATCTGCATTTACATTATTTCCTATGGGAAAATGTGATTTGCAATGCGAAATTTAACCTTCGCCTACGGAATGGATTAAATTTGCATGGCGACATACTCCTGTATATTATAGGTTACCGTTTTTTAGAGGGTGGGGACACATTATCAGTGTCCAGATCAGAGGTCTCCATCTCTGAATATTAGTAAAGTATCATTAAACTAGTAGGTAAGACCATGAAGAGTCTGATCTCCGTGAATTACACTCCTGAAAAACACAACAACAAATGTGTAGTTAAACTTCCCCCCAATAATTTTCACATTTTTGCCCAAAAGAACTATGGGCCTCCTTTAAAAAAAAATAAATAAAAATCTACAATATTTTACAGAACTGAGTAATCAGCCTGGACACTAAGACTGACCTTTTAAATTCTCAGCACCAAATGTATCACTTATTTATTTTCTTGATTTTTTTCTTGATCAGGATCACAGGAAATCTGGAGCTATGGCCAGGACTGGAAAACATGTGAAAAAACAATTCTTTAAAGATATGTAGAAGGAAATGTAAAAAAAAATATCCTTATAATGCAGAATCTTCCAAAACTCAAGTGACTCATATACTCCCAGGTCATTCCTCAATTGTCAGACAAGTTGATACAGTAGTGAAATAATCCTCATTGTTCACAACATTCATATTTAAGAATAACTAAAACAGATATATAAACATAGTTTACAGCTACACTCACATTTATATTTAATAGTCAATGTGTATTCCTTGTATGATCTTGGCTAAACTCTACCAAAATGTGCATAAAAACACAACAAATTCCTGCTCAAAGATGCCTTTTAAGAAACGCCTTGAGAATCTATCTATCATAGATGAGACTGAATTATACACAATCATAACTCTGAAGGTGGGATTTGCTGGAGATAGGAAGTACATAACAAACCTTAGCCTCAGTTACATATAATAGCAACCTAATCACCCATAAAATAAAAAAAAGAATGAGATTTAAAAAATTAAGAAATACTGTGCCAAACTGCATATATACTGTGTATATTATAAATAACAAATAACATTAATTACAAATAACAACAACAACAAAAAAAAATTGGCAAGATTTTTTAACCTCACATTAGCTTGCTAACCAATTTGCAATCATTCTTTTTTACATGTAAATTACTTTTACAAAGAACTAGAACTAGTTTACCCCAGATTATACCAACTCTTAAACTGAAATGTTCCTGTTTGCCTCGTGTATAAACCTTGCTTTGAATTTTCAATTACGATTTTGCTTATGATATCCTTTTTGCAGATCGCCTGACCCGTGACCCTATACTGTTTTTTCATACCCATGATTGAATTGTCCACTGAGAAAGTGTCTTTCATTAAAAATATGGCTTTTACTTGCACTTGTGTCCTCCGATCTTCCAAACATAACAAGTGACCCAGGTATACTCTCACCCATCTCATTAAAAAATAACCATTTTTCCTCTATCTACTTTTTCTCCTCTTAAGGGCCTCAGTGATTTTTTTAAATAGTTAAAAAAAAATGTTAGTCTGGAGCCCTGCATAAAGTAAGTCCATGCAACAGCTTATATGTTCAATAACACATGGAAGTAGATACATTACTCACACATATATCACACGGTCTTTAACAGCACACGTACATGGCCTTTTTTAGTCAACTGAATTCATTTAATAAATATCCTACTGAAAGAAAAATACACTGTAATGTATTACAAATATATTAAAATCTTCTAGAGTACATTGCAAATATTTTAACAAAAAATGTACCATTAGTTAACATATAAAAACATCATGCTTTTTTTTTTACCAATTTTTGGATTAAACTTTGAACATACTTCAAAATAATTATAGTACACTTTCCAAAAATATATTATAGGAAAATATACTTTAAGTTGAATGGTCAGTGTAATTTCCAAAGCACACTTATTTAAACTTTTGGCATATATAAAACAATGCTCAAAATATTTATTGTAACAATGTACAGAAAGTATACAAATTTATAAAATTCAAAATTTTATATAAAGTAGTCTCAGTATGTTCTCAGTTAAATTTGAATATACTTATTCATGTACTGTATTCATATACTTATATATATATATATATTATATATATATATATATATATATAATATTATTTAATAATTAAATTTATTCATTATTTATAAATAAATTGAGTCGCCTTTCTCATTTAGTATCCTGAAATACTTACATTTAAATTACTTCCAGGTCATGTAAGGCCTCATTTTAAAATCTGCTGTAAAATGTGTTGCTATGTGTCCTGCAGAGGGTGCACTTTTATATTACATATCATTTCGTTTCAGATTTTTTTCACATGTAAAACACAATATTATAATTTTTACTTACTTTAAATTTGTTCTTCAGGGAACATGCACAATATTAAACATAAACATTGCCATTAGATGTACAGTATTGTTCCAGAATTACCTTAAAGCTAAGCTACTGTATGAAGTGCAACACATTATAGTATGTCGTCTAGTATAGCATTGTTACTTTCACAGAAACAGATTATCATCCTATTGTACAACCTCTATATAGTAATATCGGTCTTATACAGTAATACCCCATCAATACTTGTTTCAGGTTGTACCTGTACCCCAGGCATTACACATGTTTTACACAAGTTTTATTTACAGCATAACTGCATTGTTCTTATATAAAGTCATTAATAATAATAAATCACTCACCTTTAGTCACCCGGCTCTGCTGTGTTACATTAATATTTCAGTTTCTGCTTTAAATATTGTATTTTAACTTTTCGAAACACTTTCACAAAATGGAGTCGTGGCTGAAACACTTTCACTTTCACTGTTGATGAGTCAGTCGGATGTTGACTCTTTGAATCGATTCATATTCACACTTCTGACTTCATTGGCTTTAGAAGAATAGGCTTTAAAATGTAAGGCATTATTATTTACAACAAAAAAGCTAAAAAAAACTTATTTAATAATGTTTAAAAATGTGAAAAAAACGTCTTTTTTACTGTTAAAATGTTACTCACTTATAATTATAATTTATTTTTTAAAATTCAAGATTTGAAATAGCTAAAACTACACTGCCCAGACAAACTTGTCAAATTACTGTACTGCAATTAAGGAAATTACTGTTGTTGTGTGTTTTTTTTTTTTTACTTTTCAACATATTATTAAAACCTATAAGGACTGTACTGAAACTTCCACTTTGTGGAAGAAAAAATTATACAAATGGTGATCACTTAAATACTTGGTAAATTTGCACAATAAAAAATAAACAGTAAAAATCTGAACTATGTTTAATAGTGAAAGTAAGAGCATATGAAAATATGCAAGAAATATAGCAAGAAAATATGGCTAGTACGTCTAATAAGTCTAGTATGACTTCAAAAAGCAAGAGGAAGTTTATATATATATATATATATATATATATATATATATATATATATATATATATATATATATATATATATATATAATATATGAGGGGTGTACTCACTTTTGTGACATACTGTATACACATCTAAAATTATGCCAAAAGAATCCCAAACTACATAAAGTGCAGAAGTGAAAGTGTGTCAATGAGCACAGTTTAATGTAAAGCCGACTAGTACAACTTTCTGATGTGAGTAAAAGTACAAAACAGGATATTGCAATTTATCCTCTCATAAGCGCACACACACTCACAAAGATATATTATCTGAAATAAGCAAACACATCAAAAACACTTCTGAACGGTGGACAAAGTATTAACATTATTGTCTCGATTGTCTGGTTACAAATGAGTGTTTTTTTCTACAACAGAACATGTGCGCGCATCGGGACTGCAGACACACCAGCGCCCTCTTGTGGATGAAACAGGTCCGACATTGTGTGACTGTAAAACTTCTTATTTAGAGTTACAATGGGAAATATTAAACAGGCAAAAATGTTTGGAGATTACTAAGAATTTAATTATTATTTTACTCACTGTGTCAGAACTATCCTAGTTTAACTACACAGACATGCAAAAAGTATATATATATATATATATATATAAACACCATAACGTTATAATCAAATGCACCATTTTTTTTTACCTATTAATACATTAATGGTTTGATTACTTTACAATTAATAACTTGCCTGTGTGTAGAAGAAGAAAATGATGAAAACTTTTGTAGGTGGGGCTGTGAGCCCATGACACTCTGACTAAACTAACATGTATGTTGAAAAAATGTATAAATACAAAGACACTAATATTTAAATCTCTTACAATTGCAGACAAATCCGTTTTATTAAGATTGTAAGCAACACCACTTTTTCCTCATGCAGTTACACGTAGAGTCCACAAGAGGGCAGACAAGCAGCGTGTATAATCACGTTTCCCTGCAAGATTTGGAACACGTCCAAAATAGCGGCAAGAATTCCACAGATTCTCTGGACATTTTAGTTAAAATACAAGTTTGCGAATTGTAACAAAGCCAGTGGACTCATCTACAGACAGCAGGAAGGACAAATGTATTTAATACTCACTGTACCGAACTGTGAACTTTTGTTTTGCACAGTGATACACTAGCTAGTGCAGTCAAGTCATAATTAACATATAATAAACATCTTGACAAATCTTAATCTATAATTTTTGATCAAATGTGCAGTCCTGTAGCATCCAGCTGTGTAGTGATGTTCAATATTAAACTGTTCTATATTTTCACTGTTCGTGTGGAAGTTCAGCACATAGTGAATTATCTGTTACCTGTTTTCACTCCACATGTCATTCTGATACACTGGCTTCCCACAGATTGCTCAGATATTTAGATCTTCTAAATATGGACCAGTGGATTGTGAGGAAGCTGAATGCATTTGGTACAAGAATAGAGAAGTGCACAGTGTCAAAGAGACAGAAGTCAAAAGGTTACATGTTGTTCTTGGAGGAGGTTATTAGAGGATATTTTTTTATCGATTGGATGTTTGATATTCACACATTGCAAATTTAAGCACAAGAAGCTTGTGTATAATCTGTGCCTGCTGAACAGTGTCTGGTCTCACTTAAACACTAGGTGTAACTAGTACTCATAGGTGCATCATAAAAAATGACAGCAGAAATCAGTAATGTATAATATAACCAGTGTAAACTAATCATTACAGGTGAGTCATTCGGAAATTGGGAGTTGACTCTTTGAATCAGTTCATATTCACTGATTTCTGACTTCTTTAGCTTTAGAACAATAAACTTTAAAATGAAAATTGCTATTATTTACAACAAAAAACTACAACTCATTATTATACAGACATTAAATACACAACATCAACAATAACTGATAACATTTAGCACAGTCACTTTATTAAATAAATTTACACATAGATCACAGATTATAATTTTATTCTGTACAATTTATATTGTATATAAACTATATCCTAGTCTAGGATACAGTTCCTAATCTAATAAATGTATAAACATATTATTTTATTCTAATTTGTAATAGTTTTTTTCATCTGCACAGTCTGTAGTTTTGTCACAAACGAATTGAATGGAGATCATTTAAATACTTGGTGAAATTGCATGGTAAAAAAAAAAAACCAACAATTAAAACTTTAACTATGTTTAATATGGAAAGTAAGTGCATTTCCATACAAACAAAGATAAAGGAAGTACATTTAAAATAATAAATAAATAAAATATAGTAAAGAACACTCAATTAAAACACACAAACATTACTTTATTCTTGCAAAACTAGTCAAAGTTAAAACATTGATCTGCATAAAACAGTTGAATACACATTCTATTTTGCTCAATAAAATACCTGGATTCTTTTACAGTACAACATAATACCCATTTTTTAAAACTAGCAAAGATATGACTTTTTCCCCAGTGTGTCGGACACAAAAAAAAAAAACTGTCTATGGCAACAATAGTACGTTTGTCAGCAGGTGAATCTGAGGGGAGCGTGTCTCTCCAAGTCCAATAGTAATTCTTCAGATGTCTTCATAGGTGTTCGTCCAATCCTTTTAGAATTCAATGTTTAGAGCACAGACCTGACCAAACATCATCCCTAAAGCTGCTGCATGTCACCAGGCCATCAAACACTTCAGTCCCCTTCCAAAATGCTTGTTCAGGCTCCTCCAGTAGCTCCAAAAGGCCAGCCGTCGCCCCTCTGACCCCAATCCTCCACAGCAAAGCTCTGGATAAACAAACAAGAGGAGTCTTGTAAAGACAAAGATGATACATTTCACTGAATATCTAGTTATGATAAAAAAAAAGTTAGATTTATTAATAAGACTATATACCACCAGAATGTAAAACACTGTTACTGGAATGCTAATGTTGTTTTAAAGCTATGCATTGTTTCATATTCAAACTGGTCATTCTCAGGACTACTATGTTTGAAGTGATGTTTTAAATTTACTCAGTTCGGTTTTCATACAGATAAGTGAACGGATAGAACACTTGCAGATGAGCATTAGCAACTCTGAAGCCAAACTAGCACATACATGTTTATATCTCTTACCGAGTACTGAAGCGGCGCTACTCCTTAACCGTCAAACACTTCGAGCCTGGCCGGGAGTCGAACCCAGACCCTGGCGGTGCAAGGCGACGGTACTAACCACTACACCACTGGTGTCGGTTCTACAGTAATTCCCGACCAATACCTGTGTCAGGTTCTCCCGGTACCTCACGCGTTACACATTTCCTACATCTGAGTTTTATTTACAATATTATCCGCGTTGTTCTTATATAAAGTCGTTAGTAATAAATAAATCACTCACTTTAAAGGATTCACCCGGCGCTGTTGTGTTACATTAAAATCTCAGTTTCTGCTTTTTGTGTTTTGACTTTTCTAACACTTCCGTAAAAAAAAAAAAACGTTTCCTTTTTCGATTCGTTACAGGCGATGGCTGTGTTCCAATCCGAAGTGTACTTCACAGTGTGCTCCCTGCTCCGTGTGCAGAGAATTGTGCACCTATCAGTGGTGGACCATCATTTCAATCTGTAAAGGGTTTACTTTTATTTATGGACAAAACGTTGCGCTGTTGTAAACTAAAAGAAAAATATGCAAGGTGCGCTTTCAGCCGTCTCAGTCTCTGTGAATATCTTTCTGAAACTCGCCACTAAAATTAATTGAAACTCCGCGAATACTGCACACACCCGACACATGAGTTCACACAGCGGTTCAGCTATTATTGGCTGTATTTTTAGTTATTTTCAGGGGACAATAAATTTACACTGCTATACAAACTTTACACTGACTACTTTTCATTGTGTCAAAGAGTCATTTATGCAGCGTTGTCCTATGAAAAGATATAACTAATTATTTGCAGAGAAGTGAGGGGTGTACTTACTTTTGTGACATACTGTAAATATATATAGAAAGCTTTAAGGGTCCACTTTGAAAAAGTCCCAGTTTGACCTGAACACCCCTCATACATCATATATTGCAATTAGCTGGATAACTTGTTGCGAATAAAGACAAACTCTGAGGTGTTAACTCAATGCTGTTTGATTTGAATTCCTCTTGTAGTGTGATTATAGTAATGGTTAACTTTGTGATTGTTTTATTTAACAGTTGTTCAGGCAGATTGCCAGGCACAGATCCACAGATCCCAGTCTGATCTTGGAGAGATGTGAGTCTCAGACTTTTCCCTTGGCTGCACTTCCATGATGACTGTTACAGTATTTTAATGAAATACAATTTATTTGTGAGAGCATGCTAGAACTGCGATACAGCCATTTTTTTAACGTAAATATATATATTTTTTAACTTCTATCTTGACACTGAATTGATGTTGAAGTGTAGAGTGGCCAAGTGATGTGTAACTCCCTGAAACAAAATTGAGAAATACAAAACTACATCAGACAAAAATGGGATCTTCAACAGACTCATATGTATGTGACAGTCAGCTTTCCACAAACTTTTGGCCATGCTCATATCTTTTATTTACTTGGTTTATCCTTTCTCTCTCTTTCCCCTTCTCTCAGCCATTAACCGGGTGCAGCTGCTGGGGCGTGTGGGTCAGGACCCTGTTATGAGACAGGTCGAAGGTAGAAATCCAGTCACCATTTTCTCTATGACCACTAACGAGATGTGGTGCTCTGGAGAAGGAGAAATCTCACAGACAGGTAAGAGCATGCAATATATATTGTACACTGCCTGTATCAAATTAAAGCTATTTCAGATGGGTCAAATTCAAAGAAAACAAATAAGGAAATTTGAAATTGCTCTAATTGAGTTATGAATGCTTCAACACATTGTCAAACACCGGAAGCAGAGTGCTGTCAACTCTGTGGAAGAAATGTGGTCAAAAAAATTATGAATGGAGATCACTTTAACACCTGGTGAAATTGCATGATAGAAAACCAACAGTAAAAAGCAGAGCTATGTTTAATAGTGAAAGTAAGACCATTGTCATAGAAGAAAACCACTGGTTAGTGAGACTAATCAGAAAAAGGCATTGATTTGCCAGGGTTGCTAAGATTCAGAATGTCTGTAAGGTTGTTACTGTATTTTATTCCAGTATGTATCAGTGAAGCTTAAAATACAGTTAGAATTTACAGAAGATTTAGGTCACATCATCTTTTTATTATTATTTCAGTTGCTTATTCTGAACTGTATATTGGAAAGCAGATACAATATATTATGATATATTGCATTTTCTTGGCTGCTAGATGCATTTTCTTCTCATGTGGGGTTTGGACAAGTCAATATTATATCCATTATATTTTTTATGGAGTTCTTTTATAGATACCAGCTTGAATAACCAGTCACTTGAAACAAATATAAACCTCAAAAACAGTCATTCTGGCCATAAATAATAATAAAGTAGAGCTTCTCAAACATCTTAAGCAAATGATGCCAAATGGACGTGATGGATTTTTTTTTTATTTATTACTTTTTTTTTTTTTGCATTGCATTGCATTGCATGTTTTACGTATATGTAAAGATTTAAAAGCGAAATTTTTTAGATGTCATGTCAGGTTCAAAACATCCCTGTGCATCAGGTTTTCAAGCAGAACAATAAAACTCTAAACATGTTGATGGGCTAGCAACCTGCCTTTCTTAAAGCTTTCCAGGTTGTCGTGATTTTTGGCATGATCTGCAAAAATCTCAAAGTCAAAATCTCAGGTCTGAGAAGCAAAAAAGATTTCCTTAGCTAGAAAATTAAGAACAGACCGTTTTGTACGTTTGGAGACTAAATGAGAGGTTTTTATAATTCAAAAAACAGGATAGTGTTAGAAGTCATTAGTAGTCTAGTACATGAGTATGTTATATGAGACGCAACAGAAATGAGATGTAGGGAGAAATTTATGTTGTCAGACTACACTACTGTCAAGATAGAGAACAAAAAACTCGAATATAGGCTGTAATTGGACATTCAAATGTGGCTTGTCTGAATGTGACTCCTAGGTAACATTGCAAAAACCATATTAGCACACACAATCCATCTCGAAACCCATCCATGATAATTAAATCCACAAAAAGTGTCTGAGATGGTGTTATACTACCAGTATGATGTGATTTCTCAACGGTGTGTTTCACTTTTGTAGAAATGTAATTAGAAAAAAAAGTGCTATTATGTATCATGAATCTTTTGCGTGGCCGTTACATGTAGCACCACACTGACTCCATAAATTACTTTTTAAAATACATTTTAAATTTTGTATATGTTTGCACTGCAATATGTTGCAGTTCCTCTATGATCCTGCAGGTGGTGCACACTAAACTGTTTACACACTGACAGGCAGCACAGCATCCTGTGTATAGGCGTAAATTATTTGCTAGAATTGCTACAAAATCTAGGGGGGGGGGGGATGCCTTTCACTCGTATTCTGTTTTTTATTATCCTGCTTACGAGGTTTTTCTTGGTCAGGAAAATAATTATTATACATCTGTCATCTAGGAAGTGTTTCTGATTAACCAAAAAAGAGTCTCTGGTTCTGTATGATTTCTTGACATCATCTCATTTCATCTGATTAAAGAGTTTATAAAGAATGTGTAGGATGTTATAGATGGATGGCACTAATTAGGAGAATGTCTACAAAAGAATATCCAAAGCATCAGCATGAGACATTGTTACAGCCACCATCAACAAGTGCAGAAGACAAAATGCTTTGAGAACTTTTTCCTTTTCTGTGAATGACTTGAAGACCCCTGTGCACTAGAGATCCCCTTACAGATTGATGTATAGACCTGGAGCATTTGTACGAGAGATAGTGGAGGAAAAATGTCATATCATGATGTGCTAAAATCTTAGACTCTTAACCTAAAACACTGAGTGCTGGATTACAATGAAAAGGTGAGTTAAAAAGTGAGTTTTATTATTTAAGGGGGGGTGTATACTTATGCAATTAGGTTAATACATATTTTCCCTTTTTTCCCCTTAAATGTTTTAATTGTCTTTCACATAGATTTTGTCGGTTGCTGTTTCACATTAAAGGTGGAAATCTGACATGATTTATCATCACATGAGTCTTTACATCACACACTCTTGCAGTTCTAACAGGGTGTGTAAACTTCACTTTATCTGTATTCACTGGTGGAAGAAAAGTCGTTGTTTTACCAACTTTTAATGACTTTTTCACAGTTCCTAGCTTACAAAGTTAAGTCTTGAACAATAATTGGCCGATTTAAAATCCTTTCCAGTGCTCACCCACCTCAGTCCCTCTGTGTCTATCTGTGTTTATAGATGAGGTGATGATGTTCATGGCATGCATGGGTATGGTTAGGACTTTAACTCTCCAGTGCTTTGGCTCATTCCACCCCAGGGAGGCCATTAGCTCCAGTTTAACACATTTGTAAATCTTACCTCCATCAGCAGAGACAGGAAGCCGTCACCATGAGACGCTACAGTGTATATTAGTGAGGTATAATCAGGTGTTTCATGAATATTTAATATACACTTCTTGTCTTTCTGTCAGCACAAATAATGAATCAGCAGATAATAATTTAGAAACACAAGCTCGGTTATGAATATCATGTCATCCAGGAGTATTGGACATGATTAGTCTAAAAGAGCTGTGATGTTTATTTAGTGTCCTTGCTAACTGAGTTCATTCATAATGATCCCTGAGTCACTCTGATTGATTTCTGTATTTCACTTGTACCTTTATACAGCATTAAACATCAAAATATGAATTTAAAAATGATAGAAATAATATAGCTGTGACTTCAGCATTGGTAATCCATATTCATATTCCAGAAATGATGGAGATGAAACACAAGGGTGAAAGAAAGAGCAAGAAAAAGAGCAGAGTCCTGGTCAGAAGTGCATCTGGAGAAAATGAGAAGAAACAGATAGAAGAAGAAGAAGAGATGAAGAAGCTGAGCTTCACCTGTATCCTGAAGATCCTGGAGCTGTTACATCATGGTAAGAACTACTGCAGTTTTCATGATGATTCTGTTGGTTTAAGTTGATTTAATTAAGAATGTTGGGTTCAGAATGATCTCATTACTACTCAGATTGTAGTGATCCTGACTATAGCACAGTTTATTTATACTTAGTATTTCTTTAATATCAGAATATTAAAACTCACCAAAAATCTAACTTTAATAAACCCATGTCTAGACATTTGAACTTATTTTAAGCTCGTTCTATGGGAAATTGAGAATTGTGTCAAAGAAAACGTCTAGAAATAGGTTTAATAATCTCATTTGGTTTATTTTTATTTGGTTTCATAGTAAAAATACTATATCAAGATATTACATACATGCAGACATAAGTGTGATTACAGAGAACTTGTAATGAACATAATATGAATATAAGAGGAATATGTTTAGTTAGAAATCGAGAAAAAAATCACTAACACCATTTATCAGAAATGTCTCTTATATTCTGTCTATGACGGAGATCCACACTGATGCTGGGGATGTGCACCGTCCCGTCGTCCCCCTCGTCCAAGAGACACAAACACACAATCAGGTACAGTAGCAGTGTGTTTCCTTGCTTGACTCTTGAGTGATAACACTCACATACACACAACTGTTGTGTTTATTTACTTTACATGGTTAATATTTCCTGTCTTTATCGGACGTGTCTCCTGTTCAGCCAGCTGAGTGTGGAGCTGTTACAGGACGAGCTCAGGCTGGAGAGTGTGTAGAGCTTTGGAGAGCTGTGTGCTGCTACACGTCACAACTCCGCTGTCAAAACACTCTTCTGGAGGGAACGACGTCAGACATGAGGACTTTTATTATTTTATATTCAAATACGTCCATTCTGCTTAAGCTTCATGTAGTGTGATTAGTGATAAAATTTACTTTTAGTTTTTACATTTAGTGTGTGTGTGTGTGTGTTGTTCAGTGACCTGAGCTCTACCTGTTCCTGGTTTAATTCAGGAGGCTGAATTAGATTAGATGAAGTCAGACACTGTGTGTGACTCAGTAATCCCCCTGGTCCGTAACTCTACTCCATGCTCTGTAATCTCTCACTATCTAATGATTTTTGACATTAATTACTGTATGTATTTGGCATTAGTGCACATAATTAGACTTGAATGAATGAGACATTGTTGTGAAGGCGTGGTCGTGTTGCGTCACCGCCCACCTTTGTGGTTCTTCCTTTATAAAAATCTCAGCACAAAGTCCAGTGATGGCACAACCACAATAGCACTTCAGTGCTGGAAGGTGTTTATTGTGCAAAATGGTGCTCAAGTGATCCAAACAGTATACCCAAAATTGAGGAAAAAGAAAGAAAGAAACAAACAATAATTTACAAAATATATACAAAAATTTACACGTCATCTAACTCCGCTCTCTCAACTTTCACACAAACAACTCTACCACAAACTACTCCAACCTAAGACCCTCTCTTTTGTATCATCCCATGATGGCCTTATATGTAAGAGGCTCCGCCTCCTAGAGTGTATCATCCCCAAGTTCTCACACTGTCGCCTTTTTTACACACACATTTCAGAGAGAGTAAACACAGTCAAATGACATTTCTGCAAAATCATCCTTAATCAAATCTTCAAAATATATTAATATCCCCTAAAATAAGTTCAATCAATTAATATAATTCATTAGTAAATTCAGTTGAATTTAAAAGTTTAAATTTATGATTGATTCATTAAACACCACTGAAGATTTAGACTTATTGTAAAGCTAGTTAAAGCTTTAAAACAAACGTAGACACACCAGCGCCCTCTGGTTGATACAACAGGTCCGAAATTCGAAACCTGTAAATTATTATTTTACTCACTGAGTCTGAACTATTCTTGTTTAACTACACAGACATGCAAAAAGTAAATAAATATATAAACAAACAGCCATAGCGTTGTAATAAAATACACCATTTTTTAAAACCTATTAATACATTAATGCTTTGTTTACTTTACAATTAATAACTTGCCTTAGTGTAGAAGGAGAAAACTTTTGTAGGTGGGCCTGTGACTCACTGACTAAACTAACAAGTATGTTAAAAAATTATGAATACAAAGACAGTAATATTTAAAACTCTAACAATTGCAGACAAATCCGTTTTAATATAATTGTAAGCAATAGATTTATTGTAATAGTTTTAACCAGTTACACACAGAGTCCACAAGAGGGCAGACAAGCAGCGTCTATAATCACGTTTCCCTGCAGGATTTGGAACACGTCCAAAATGGCGCCAGGAATTCCACAGACTCTCTGGGCTTTTTAGTTAAAATACAAGTTTGTGAATTGTAACGAAGCCAGTGGACTCAATGTATTTAATGTATTTAATAATCACTGTACCGAATTGTGAACTGTTTGTTTTGCACAGTGGTACACTAGCTAGTGCAGTCAAGTCATAATTTATATTGGAGCAGATAACAGTATAATAAACATCTTCACAAATCTTAATCTATGATTTTGGATCAAATGCGCCTGTTTATTCATTTATTTTTTATCAGCCTCCTCATTGTGCTTCCTCACTGCAGTCGTGTATCATCCAGCTGTGTAGTGATGGTCAGTATTTAATCAGCTATATCTTCACTGTTTGTGTGGAAGTTCTGCACATAGTGAATTATCTGTTACCTGTTTTCACTCCACATGTCATTCTGATACACTGGCTTCCCACAGATTCCTCAAATATTCATTTAGATCTTCCTAGATCTAAATGGAAGAGAACATCAATTACAATAATCTGCATCCCTTACAAAAATAACTGCAGTTTTCAAGTGTCAAAACTGCAGTTTTCTAAATATGCAGTACATATGCAGGAAACGCAGTAATTTGGACACGAAATTACTGCATTTTTTTCTTAATACTGCAGTAATACTGCAATAACTACTGCAGTAATACTGCGATACTACAGTTAATATTAAACAGCTACTGCAGTTAAAATAGTAGTTGTACTGCAAATAAAATGTACGGGTATATGCAATTTGAAGCAATAAAGCTGAAAAATTACTTACATTATTCCTATAATCTAAATGTGTGATGTAGTGTAATACAACTACATTACAACAAAAGTACTGCAATTCATTTTATTATTTAATTAAAATAATCAATAAAGCAACACACTTAAAACATTAAAAACAACTAAAAAAACAGACCATGAAAACACTTTAACGCTTAGAAATATTACTGTTCAACAGTGCTGCTGCTAGGAGACACTGCTGTCAATCAGTGTATGACTGGTCAAGTATGTGAATATTATTACAAGGCTTGAGGTGTGTAGCTGGACGCCTGGAGAGGTTTGACGCCCCTTCATTCTTCAACTTTGTTTGAATAAACAGATTCACCTTCCCTTCCTTCACTTTAAAGGCATTCTTGAAAAGCAAACAGCAAGACAAATATTCATTGCGAGGTGTGTAAAAAACAAGATAATTTGAATAATTAAAATGAATAATTAAAAATTAAAATCATTCCATATATACTCAACATTACATGTTTTACTGAGAAACGATCTATTTCTGTCATTATGTCCTAAACTATTGCTAAATAATGGCTCGAGTTTGCTGTTTTTGATAGCGACCCTGTTAATTAATTAAGATTTCAGAATGTAATGTGAATGTGATGACTCTGGCATTGGGCATTGGTTTAGAGTTTCAGACTTATAATCACTCTGGTTGTGGAATGACCAAATATTATTAAAATATTAACTCAATTTACTCACCTCTAACAGCTGCTGTTTTTTGGGCTGGCAGGGTCCCCTTAGTGCCATGTGCGGAGTTTGAGGCTTTGCGGATTCTATTAACAAAAGACAACAAATAAAGCAAATGCTTATCAAGAAGCAATCTCAGAGAAGTGTTTTGTTGTCCGAATGAGCACCAATGGATTCAGAAAAAGAAAGTGGACCATTGGTAGACTATGTGAGATTTTAGATAATCCTGTAATATTTTATCAGGTAAAATCCAACCACCCCTTGTAACATCCTGATACTACCAGCGTCTCAGCCACACTGACTACAATGCGTTGTGACGTCATTAGTGTCGCGAGACCATGTGTGTACGAGACTGGGTATCGTGATTCAACATGTCGGAGTAAAACACAATACAACGCACGCTGGTCTCCTGTGGTTATTACACACACACACATTGTGCCAAAGGGCAAAACAGAACATGGTGTCAGAGTAGCGGTCTGAAGACGCACCGACAACAGAGATGATGGACGCATACGAAATTCCGGCCCCGCGCATAGATTGGGATTCGCCGAACCTGCCGGAAGCATGGCAGCGGTTTAAACAACAAGCCGAACTGATGTTTTCTGGCCCACTACGGGAGAAACGCGAACCGGATAAGTGCAGTTACCTACTGTTATGGATCGGAGAAAAGGGACAGGATATATTCAACACCTGGACGCTGACCGAAGACGAAGCTAAGAAGCTACAAACATACTACGATAAGTACACAGCATATACCACTCCCAAGTCTAACCCGATTTATGCCAGATATCGCTTCCAAGAGAAAATACAGGCTGACGGCGAAACATTTGAACACTTTATAACTGAACTGAAGTTACTCGTAAAAAACTGCGGATACCCCCAACAGTAGCGAAATGGTCAGGGACCAAATTGCATTTGCCACAAACTCACCGCGCGTCTGCGAGAAGCTGCTAAGCCAGGGTGCTGAATTAACACTAGAGAAAGCCATAGACATCGCCCGTTCCCACGAACTAGCACAGATACAGCTAAAGGAAATGACCATCACAAAAGATGATCCCAAGGTTGATGCCATGAATGTAACAAGACAACGACAAAATGCTCACAGATACACGAAAACAAAATATCACAAACCAGCACATAGAAAATGTGACCGGTGCGCAGACTCACACAACGAAAGAGAGACCTGCCCAGCCCAAGGTAAACAATGTATTAAATGTAAAAAATACAACCACTTCGCAAAAGCCTGCAAAACAAAAAACACCACTTTGCTAAAACCCCAGAGAAGACCTATACACGCCATAGAGCAAAATGATGATGAGGATCAGTGTGAATTATACATTGACAGTATCACAACCGTGAATACAGCCAAAAACTATGTACAAGCTTATGCAGACATCAAAATTGGACCTAGACAGAAAACGGTCAAGTTAAAAAAAGACTTGGGTGCGGAAATCAATGCTATACCAAGTCACACTTTTAACGCGTTATTCCAAGAAGTGCAAATAACACCACCCACACAGTCTATAACAGTCTATGGAGGCAACGCATTGGAAGTCCAAGGCACCTGCAGGCTGGAATGTGAGCACAATGAACACTCAGAGATGCTGGAGTTCCACATAATCAAAGCTAAAGCACCCCCCATTCTAGGTTTAAGCGCCAACTTGGACCTAAATATCATCAAACTAGAAATGGGAGTAAGTAAAGAGGAAACTGAACCAGACATTGAACCCAAGCCTATACTAAAAGAATATGCAGATGTTTTTCAGGCCATCGGACAATTCGCCGGTGAATGCACACCGAGTTAACCCGCATGCATTGCCAGTGGTCTACCCTCCACGCAAAGTCCCCGTCGCACTATGAACGCGGCTAAAAGAGGAACTTGACAAAATGGAGGACAATAACATAATCGTTAATGTAACTGAACACACTGAATGGGTAATTGTGCTAGTGGTAGTCGAAAAGCCCAACAGCCAAAAACTACGAATATGCTTGGACCCAAGAGACCTCAACAAGGCCATCCAGCGGCCCCACTATCTGCTCCCCACACTAGAAGAGGTCACCACCAAACTTGCTGGAGCTCAATACTTCAGCGTCTTAGACGCAAGATCCGGTTACTGGGCTATCAAGCTAAGCACAGAATCATCACTGCTAACCACATTTGCCTTTTGGCATCACTTCGGCATAGGACGAGTTTCAGAGGCGCGTAAATGAGACGTAAAAGGCCTCAAGGGCATTGCCGCCATAGTCGATGACATTCTTGTATTTGGCAAAGATAAAGAGGAACATGACGCAAACCTCAGGGCTATGTTATAACGCACAAGAGAGAGAGAACTAAAACTGAACCCGGACAAATGCCGCATTGGTGTCCAAGAGGTCAGCTACTTCGGTCACAGGATCTCACACAAAGGTATAAGCCCAGACCCCCAAAAGGTAAAAGCCGTGCAAGAGATACAGCCACCACAGTCCAAGCCCAAGCTGGAGACCATACTTGGCATGATCAACTACTTAGCCAGATTCACGCCGCATCTTTCCGAGATAAATGCACCACTCAGACAGTTACTAAAACAAGACAGTGAGTTTGTATGGGACGAAATACATGACAGAGCATTCAAGCGAATCAAAGAGCTGATTACAAATCACCCGGTACTGTCATACTTTGACCCACAAAAGGAACTCATCTTATAAGTAGACGCTTCCAAGAACGGCCTAGGTGAAGTTTTGCTCCAAAACAACAAACCCGTCGCCTATGCTTCAAAGTCTCTAAATAGCACAGAACAAAACTACGCCCAAATAGAAAAGGAGCTGCACGCCGTATTGTTCAGGTGCAAACGTTTCCACGAATACATGTATGGCAGAAGAGTAACTGTAGAATCACACCACAAACCCCTAGAGGCCATACTCAGAAAGCCACTCGCTTCAGCCCCCCCCTCGCCTCGAGAGGATGATACTTCAACTCCAAAAATACAATGTCCACATCCTCCACAAACCTGGGAAACAGATACCAGTGGCCGACACTTTTTCACGCAAAGCCATTGAGTACCATGACAGCAGCCTAAGCGAAGGCATGGATGCACAAGTACACACCCTGATAGCTAACATCCAAGTAAGCGATGATAAGCTGAGAGAACTAAGAGTGACCACAGCACAGGACCCTCAGCTTGAGGTACTGAAGCGCATCACAAAGACCGGCTGGCCGATAAATGCAAACAGTGCCAATCGCTCATTCGTGAATATTGGAACCACCGATGTGACATCTCGAAGATTGATGGTATAATGTTTAAAGGTGAGAAAATTATAGTACCCCAGTGTTTACGAAAAGGAATGCTAGATCGCATCCACACAGGTCACATGGGAGTAGAAAAGTGCAAACACAGTTCTGGCCACGCATGGGGCAACAGATTGAAACACTGATGGGACAATGTAACATTTGCCAGGCACGACGAAGCGCCAACACCAAAGAACCTTTACTGCCGTACGATATTCCCGAAAGGCCTTGGCAAGTGGTAGGACCTGACTTATTTACATGGAACGGACAAAACCACATAGTCATCGTGGATTATTACGATACTTTGAGATGGAAAAAGCAGCTTTCGCACGTCATGGCATACCAGAGCGCATCATCAGCGATAATGGCCCCTGTTATAGTGCAGAGGAGTTCCACTGATTCGCAAAGGCATGGGATTTTGAACACGTCACCACAAGCCCGAGGTATCCTCAGAGCAACGGCTTAGCCGAAAAAACTGTTCAAACCGCAAAGCACATCCTGGAGAAAACAACCCAGCGCACGCTCCGAAATCGAAGAGAAACATGCCAACAGCGACAGCAGTTCTACTATGACAGATCTGCCAAAACACTAACCCCCCTACCTGCAGGCGCACATATCCGTTTCCGCCAAGAGGATGGCTCATGGCATCAGGCAAAGGTGATACAACCCGCCAACACGCAAAGGAGCTACCACATCCAAACAGAGGAGGGACAAGTGCTCCGGTGCAACAGGCGGCACCTCCGCAAAACCAGCTGTGCTACCCCAGACCTGAGCCTGCCCAAAAGCCGACGGAACTGCCACTGAACGAACATCTTACATACACCACAAGATCTGGCCATGCAGTTAAGCCTAGACAAATTCTTGACCTATAATAACAGGGCTCTTCGATCTCACAGGACAATACAATCACGGTACACTTATAGAATGTCCATATAAAAGACAGTATACGAATTGTTAACATAGACCCAAATACAGTAAGGATGTACAAGGTTCTTTTAAGTGTTATAGTGTAAGTGTTCTTTATCCTTACAGTTACAAAACATGTATTTGATCGTCCACGAAAGGTTTTCATCTACACTAATTGTTGTGGAAAGGCAAGTTTATTTTAATGCTGCAAGTCATGTTTACATATCTATACTCAAGTTATACAGACTGTTACAGTGAGCTGATATACCTAGACCCTAAGCCATTTGTTTAGGAGGGAGATGTAACATCCTGATGCTACCAGCGTCTCAGCCACACGGAGTACAATGCGTTCTGATGAAATTAGTGTCGCGAGACCATGTGTGTACGAGACTGGGTATCGTGATTCAACATGTCGGAGTAAAACACAATACAACGCACGCTGGTCTCCTGTGGTTTTACACACACACACATCGTGCCAAAGGGCAAAACACAACACCCCTTTTTTTCCACAGAGTGATGTCCACCTCTTGACGTCTTTCTGACACATGAAGACAAACAAGTTTAAGACTGACTAAGCAAAAATATAAATGTGTTCTGAGAACCCCACACCCCACAAAAAAATCTTATTACATGCCCAACCAAATCTGAATGAATAAAAAAAAAAAAAGTCACAAACTTAAAATTAGTTTTTAGTAAAGAAAAATAAAGGGATGAGAAAAACTGTTTCCTACCAGAAGTGAAGTCTGCCCAGGGTCTATGCTGACATCTTGCCTTCTCCCTCTTCCCCTTTCCCAGAGTCTGCTGTGAGGTGATAAGAGGAACACTGAAGAGGAACACTGCCCTCCTCTCGATCTTCTCTCTCGTGTAAGGGCTGACAGACAACAACAGAAACAAACACAGGACGTTTACAGCCGAATTATTTTATTCGTTTCTTAAGCCCTCTCACCTTGTGTAGTATTACACATTAAGAAAATATATATCATGTTGTAAAATAATAAAAGTCACTTAAGGTCCCACTCACCACTTAACTGAATGATGTGACGGGGCCATCGCTCAGGTTCGGCTGTGTTCCTCCTCCACAACATGACACGCCCCCTTTCTAGATTCTTCCAATTCGGCAAGTTTTCTTGGCTGAACTTTGAAATTGTCATCTTGATTTAATTCTGATATGTCGCGAATGTGTACCGTTTTATCAATAATAAAGTCTATAAGATAGTTATAGTACTCCATCCTGTCTGAGTTTCTCAATAACGACATACACAAACCGTTAGTTTCTCTGTCTCGGCGTTTATGAGCTGTCGTTTCGGTCAGCGCGCGCATCTCTAAATGAACGAGAACCGTAAGGGCAGAAAAAGTGTGATGCTGTGCACATGCAGCTCACAGTTATTTCCCAGCTGGCATGTAGACGCTCAGCTGGCGAGCCATGCCTCCCTTTTGAAGAGTGGAGCAAGCCTGAGGTCCACTGATGATCATTCTCCCGTCAGCTGTGCCACACTTACTACCAAGTGATTGCTCTGGAGTGCATCCTGTGACAACAACGTTGAAGATCTTTTAGGATGGGGTGTCACTGATCAGAGAATAGAGGTTTTCATGTTTTTTTTTTAGGGAGACTGGACTGGAAGTCAGCATATACATGTTATAGGCTATGAACTCACTCACTCACCGTCTATACCGCTTTATCCTGTATTCAGATTCAGGGTGACGGGGGGCCTGGAGCCTATCCCAGGAGACTTGGGGAACGAGGCGGGGTACACCCTGGACAGGGTGCCAATCCATCACAGGGTACACACACACATACACACACTCACATACTCATTCACACACTACAGGCAATTTAGGAACACCAATTAGCCTAATCTGCATGTTTTTGGACTGTCATCATGCACACAGAGATGGGAATCGAGCCTGGCCGGGAATCGAACCTGGACCCTAGCGGTGCAAGGCGCGTTCAATAAACATATGTTGTTATATATGTGTGCACGCACACAATACTTTCTAAACATAATATTTTATGGTACATAACATACACATTTAAACATAATACAATATTAACATAAATCATATGGTAGAAGTTAATTACTTCACACATGTATACACACACACACACACACACACACACACACACACACACACACACAATCAATTCTTCCTAAATTTTCCATTTTCTTTTGTTACATGTACAATGCAATATTAATTTAAGGATTAAGTACAATAATTGATTAATGAATGTAGAGGAATTAAAATATTTACAGATCACTGAATGTGGTGAGAGTGAAACAGAAATAAACAAATTCCTGTAAATTAATAACACATGAAACAATTCCTTATTCAACATTGTTCCTGTGGCTTAAATATTACATCAGTGCAATTGAGAGACAATATATATATATATATATATATATATATATATATATATATATATATATATATATATATTTCACCTTGTTTGCTTGTTCCTATTTTCTTTGATAATTCACTTGAAAGAGCCCTATTTTTTTAGAAACATGAAAAGACTAACCACAAAAACCCCAGGAAACACATTAGAACAGAACACACACCACCAAACAGTCAACATACAGTATACATCAATTTAAGATTTTGGTTTTCAACCTGTCCAGGTAAAGCCATGATTCACATACGACCACTTAATGACACTTAATGTTAATATGTGCATGATAAAAGTTTCTGTTCTTACAGTTGATTTACAGGAACTGCAGACAGGAGGCAAAGAGCTTTTTCTTACAAAGCCCCAAAGTTATGGAATAGTCTTCCTGTTAATGTTCGGGACTCAGACACAGTCTCAGTGTTTAAGTCTTGGCTAAAAACCTATTTATTTAACCAAGCATTTTTGTAAATAGATTAACCTTAGGTAAAGGAGCAGATCTGGGGGACTCATGGACGTAGAGTATTCTGGTGAACTGGTATGTTTAGATGCTGTCCTCCCCACTCTCATTGTTCACTCAGGTTTGTTGACGGTGAGGTGATTGGTTGCTTTACATCTCAGGGAGCCCTCATGTTTGTGTTTCCTTCTGGCTCTCCCTTTTAGTTATGCTGTTATAGTTAGTCCTGCCGGAGTCCCTGCTTGCACTTTGCACTAATATACATTCACCTTATACATGTTGACTGTGACCATACCTAACTGCCATCTCTCCTTATTTTCTGTTCTCTCCTTTTCTGCTCTCTCTCTCTCTCCCTCTCTCCTTTCCCTCTCTCTGTCTCTCTGTCGAGCTATACATGTTCGCTCCTGAGTTGCCAGTGATCCAGACCCCTCTGCCCTCTGAAGCCGTCTAACCCGTCCTGGAGTCCTGCTTCTGGTTGGAGATCCCGTCACATGGATGCCCCGTGTGGTCTGCCTGGATGCGCTTGGTGGCTGGGGATGGTTTCCATGAAGACTGTCCTATCATCGATTGATGCTCTGGGGACCTGTGACTTCAGTTGTTCGATAGCTCAGGACTGGAATCTCCTACAGTCTACCTGAGCCTCCGGGAACAAACTGGACTCCTTTTAATTTAAATTTTAACATCTCCTGTTACCCTGAACTTCCAGTACACATTATTATGCTGATCATTCTCTGCTATCCGTTATCACCCAGATGAGGATGGGTTCCCTGTTGAGTCTGGTTCCTCTCAAGGTTTCTTCCTATTACCATCTCAGGGAGTTTTTCCTTGCCACCGTCGCCCTCGGCTTGCTCATCAGGGACAATCTTATCATTTTGATTCATACACATTGTATAAAAACTTACTTCTTTTTATTGTGTAAAGCTGCTTTGCGACAATGTCAATTGTTAAAAGCGCTATATAAATAAAATTGAATTGAATTGAATTGAATTGAAATTGAAGGATGAGATATAGTACGGCCTCAATGATAAACTTTATTTACAAAAAGCAACATCTGTTCATTATGCAAAATTGGCAGACTTACTAGAGGCTTTGCTAACTATTCCTCCCCAAAATGTGACATTTCTTTGACTACCTATATAGATACAAATAAATTTTATAGTTATTAGAGAATACTGCTTGGTATTACTTGATATATTTTCCAAATCTGTGAAACCACTCCTTACAACCAAATAAGATGCTAGTGCAGTAGTGAAAGAGTTTCTGAGATTATCCCATGGTGGGGATTCCCTGAAAACATTAGTATTGACAATGAAACACCTTTTATGAAATAGGTTGGAGAATATCTGTGAATATGTCACGATCCGGGCAGGCGTGGTGGATCCAAGCGCAGAGCGCGTGTGGAATATTATCCTGTGATGAACACGCTGCTTGTTTCGTGAATGAAAACCCCCGCTGTGCCGTCTCTACCCTCATTCCTAACAGAATACTTCACCCTTACCATGGATGCAGTGTGTCCCAAGGGGTTTCAAGCAGATAGAACTCAGGAACAACTACTGGAGGAACACGAACAGAAACTAACACAAATTAATGCCAAAATACAGCAGCTCTCACAAATCATAACTGATACCCTACACAAATCACCCCGACCCTCTTCCTAGAGAAGTATGCAGGAGAGCCCGACCTTTGCAGTGGTTTTCTACTACAGTGTTCATTATATCTTTCCTGTTATCTGACAAAAAAAAAAAAAAAAAAGTCTCCTCACTGGCAAAGCACTCGTCTGGGCCACAGCAGTCTGGTTCAAAGAAAAGGATCAACTCACCTCCTATGAATATTTCATAGCACGATTCAGGAGGATTTTCGATCATGCTCCAGATGGAAATGAGGCAGGAGAAAGATTATTCTCCTTATCCCAAGGTGCATGTAGAGTTTCCGACTATGCACTGGAGTTTCGGATCATTGCAGCAGGAAGCAGTTGGAATGAACCAGCTCTCAAGGCAACTTTTCGCCAAGGTTTGAACATGAATATCCTCAGGAAACAAGCATGCAGAGAGGAGCAGTTAACTTTGGATTCACTCATTGACCTTGCAATTCGTATTGATCTCATGCTGCAGAATCGACCAATCTTGCCAAAACCAGGGGCTGCATCACGGTCATCTCATACCCATGTTTTGAGTTTTGAGGAACAGGAGAGGAGACGACAGAGGTGATTGTGTTTTTATTGCGGTTGCACAAATCACATTGTGATTGGCACGAACCCAGTCTCAGAACACACCTAATCATAGTGGGCACACAGGATCTACCCAACAGCATGTTTCAGCTCCTTCCAAAGATGGTCAATAGGATTGAGGTCAGGGCTCATAGAATGCCACTTTAGAATAGTCCAATGTTTTCCTCTTAGCCATTCTTGGGTGTTTTTAGCTGTGTGTTTTGAGTCATTGTCCTGTTGCAAGACCCATGACCTGCGACTGAGACCCAGCTTTCTGACACTGGCCAGCACATTTCTCTCTAGAATCCCTTGATAGTCTTGAGATTTCATTGTACCCTGCACAGATTCAAGACACCTTGTGCCAGATGCAGCAAAGCAGCCACAGAACATAACAGAGCCTCCTCCATGTTTCACAGTAGGGACAGTGTTCTTTTCTTCATATGCTTCATTTTTCCGTCTGTGAACATAGAGCTGATGTGCCTTGGCAAAAAGTTCCATTTTTGTCTCATCTGTCCATAGGACATTCTCCAGAAGCTTTGTGGCTTGTCAACATGTAGTTTGGCATATTCCAGTCTGGCTTTTTTATGATTTGTTTTCAACAATGGTGTCCTCCTTGGTCGTCTCCCATGTAGTCCACATTGGCTCAAACAACGACGGATGGTGCGATCTGACACTGATGTTCCTTGAGCATAAAGTTCACCTTGGATCTCTTTAGAAGTCTTTCTGGGCTCTTTTGTTACCATTGGGATTATCCGTCTCTTTGATTTGTCATGAATTTTCCTCGTGCGGCCACGTCCAGGGATGTTGGTTACAGTCCCATGGATCTTAAATTTCTGAATAATATGTGCAACTGTAGTCACAGGAACATCTAGCTGCTTGGAAATGGTCTTGTCTATAATTTTCTTTTGAATCTCCTGAGACAACTCTTTCCTTCGCTTCCTCTGGTCCATGTTGAGTGTGGTACATACCATGTCACCAAACAACACAGTGACTACCTGGAGCCCATTATTTTCAGTATTTTCTAGGGGTACCATCATTTTTGTCCGGGCCTGTTCCATGAGTTTATTTTTTTAAATAATTCTGTTGAAGCATGGTTGAAAAGCAATGTCTGACTTTCATTGGTTAACATTCATAGAATTTTTTTTTATTATTACTTTTGTCAGATTAAAGTTATTTATGTGACCATTGTGAGTTTTTCTTTCATTGACCGAAGGGTACCAACAATTTTGTCCACGTGTGTACAACCTTCAACATCACCAGCCTCAGCAGGATTATTCTTTTTTGTGGAGAAGAAAGGAGGTGGGTTACGGCCATATATCGACTATTGGGTTTGAACCAAGTAACAGTCAAGTATCGTTATCCACTACCATTAGTTCCAGTTAGACCTAAGGAGTGCCTATAATCTTATCAGAATTCGAGAGGGTGATGAATGGAAGACTGCATTCAACATCACATCAGGCCACTATGAGTATCGTGTCATGCCTTATGGGTTGTCCTGCGCATCCTCTGTTTTCCAGTGTCTAATTACTGATGTTCTACGAGATATGCTGGGCAAGTTCGTCATCGCTTATATTGATGACATTCTCATTTACTCTACTTCTTTAGAAACTCATGTCCTTCAAGTACGGAAGGTACTCCGAAGGCTAATGGATAATCAGCTATATGTGAAACTCGAAAAATGTGAATTTCACATGTGCCAAATCTCTTTTCTGGGATACATCATCAGTTCAGAAGGGATTTTTATGGATCAGAGCAAGGTCTGTCACAACCTGGCCCTCCCCAAGAACAGTCAAAGATTTGCAAAGATTTCTAGGCTTTGCCAATTTTTATCGTCGTTTCATAAGAGGCTTCAGCTCCATCGCACACCCACTCACATCACTCTTGAAAGGAGGGAAAAGGACCCTCAACTGGAACCCCTCAGCAGCAGAAGCATTCCTCCAACTAAAGAATACATTCACCTCAGCTCCCATACTGAAACACCCTGACACCGACAAGCTATTTATTGTTGAAGTAGACGCATCAGATGCAGGTGTGGGAGCAGTCCTATCACAAAGGTTGGTGATAAACCAAAACTCCACCCTGTCGCATTTTCTTCACACAAGTTGTCCTCTGCTGAGGGAAATTATGATGTAGGTAACCGGGAGTTATTAGTGTAGAAGAAATTTTTATCTTATTTTATGTGATATACCCTACTTTTAAGGAATAAAAGATACCCCAGCTTGAAATAATGGGAGGCTGGCGTGAGAAGCCGAGCATATAGGCCTCTTGGAAGGTGCCTGTGTAAGAAATCCGATCTATACATTGAGGCACCTAGAACTGTGACATTTAATGAAACCCAGATGTTGTATGTAAAATCAGCGCGGGAAAACTGGCCGCCTTTGTTTGGGATCAGTATTTAAGCAAGAAGCCGTCGGGAGTCGGGGTGCGTTCTGCAGACCTCCCGACTTTGTTGATCAACCAATAAAGTTGTAACCTTCTGAAATCAAAGCCTGAGTCTTCAATTAATTTCCACGACATTTTGGCGCTGCGAGCAGGGTGGAAAAGGGGCAAAGGTGACTGATCAGCATGGGCTTCCTTGGCGAGCAGCACAAACAGGTGGCCACTTAAAAATGTAACAACTTTTGCTTATATGCTTAGTTTGTGTTGTTTGCTGAGGATCACCCATGGTGGTAAGGATGCCTGATAAAGACCTCTCCAAATTAAGTAATTTTTGAATGGGCTTTGTTTTCAGAAGGAAAATGCATGCATCAGCTTACTAACCGTTGAATGGTAGTATTTGAATAGTAACTGATAAAATAAGCATTGCATTGGTCTGTTTTGCTGTCAAGAGGGCTTTGATAGATGGCCCACATACACACACACACACACACACACACAAAACCACCAAATAGATTATTATATTAATTATTATAATTATTCATTTTATAGTACTATTCTGCACGAAAAAACACTACACACCTGAACCATACATGAAACATACTGCAAACACAGACCCATACGACACACACACACCACACAAATATACACAGACACACACACACACACACACACACACACACACGTTTTCCACATTCTACCCATTCCACAGAAACGATGACCTGCTCAAGCCCTTGTGCCATTATAGTCATCACCAAACCCGAACAACATTGAGACAGCTAGCAATGGCGTATCTGGAAGAGACGTCCAGGAATAGTGATGCCTTAAACTTATGTCATATTTGTTTAATAGGTCTTAGCATGCTGAAAAGGCACACAAGTTGTGAAGTTCGAACAAGTGGCTATGGCAAAGCTGCTTGGGCCCGCTCATCCTTGCTTGTAACTATATTTCTGCTTTGTTTTTTAGCCAGACCAGGGAACAGTATATGCCTGTATTGTATTGTGCCATTAATGTTCCTCGCCTGACTGTGTCCCCAATGGGTCCCCATTGCGATGTTGCTGTCGATGGACCTGCCAGAGTACTGCACAAGACTGGCTTAAGTGAGCTTGAGGAGGTGTTTATCCTCATCGACAGGCGAGGAGTAATCAACTGTATGCAACTGAAATTAAATCTTTATTGCATCTTCAATGACCGATTCAAATACCGATGTACCTTCTTGCCTTCAAACTTGAGCAGATTTTTTTTTGGGGGGAACTCTTAAATCTGGGTGAGGCTCTTGGTCTTGGGGGCTTCCTCTGGAAGCATATGGGTAGCCAACTTGCCTGCAGGGAGCAGATTGATCAAGCAGTCCTAGGTTCTTTGTGCGGGGTGTCCACGTTTTTGGCCCTTCCTCTTCGAGAATACCTTCCTATGAGTCCACCTGTTTGTGAAAGACTGGGGAAGGGGGTTGTGGATGTTTTAGTTAACTTAGATGCTATGACTCCATCTGCTCAAAAAAATGCCACAAGTATCCCACGCATTTCCCCAAATGTACCGCTGCCTATTATGGAACGCTCACCACTTAGCACATCATACAGCTCTTCGGTCGTCTCTGTGTGCCTTTAATTTCTGTGCCACAAGGGTGGTTCCTAGCAAAGTTTGCAACAGCAATAAGCGATAAGCTGAGCTGGGAAGTTCCAGGAATTCAAACACATCCTGAACACACACACACACACACACACACACACACACAATGTTGAATGTTGTATGTAAAATCAGCGCGGGAAAACTGGCCGCCTTTGTTTGGGATCAGTATTTAAGCAAGAAGCTGTCAGGAGTCGGGGTGTGTTCTGCAGACCTCCCGACTTTATTGATCAACCTTCTGAAATCAAAGCCTGAGTCTTCAATTAATTTCCACGACATTTTGGCGCTGCAAGCAGGGTGGAAAAGGGGCAAAGGTGACTGATCAGCATGGGCTTCCTTGGCGAGCAGCACAAACAGGTGGCCACTTACAAAGGTAAGCAACTTTTGCTTATATGCTTAGTTTGTGTTGTTTGCTGAGGATCACCCATGATGGTAAGGATGCCTAGACCTCTCCCAATTAAGTAATTTTTGAATGGGCTTTGTTTTCAGAAGGAAAATGCATGCATCAGCTTACTAACCGTTGAATGGTAGTATTTGAATAGTAACTGATAAAATAAGCATTGCATTGGTCTGTTTTGCTGTCAAGAGGGCTTTGATAGATGGCAGTAATAGCAGACGAGTATGAGGTAGCGCAGTTGAAGGTCTGTCTGTGTTGTTAAGAGGGCTTTGATAGATAGCAATGCATACCGGTAGATAGACGCTGTATTAATTTGTACTCATTGTCAAGAGGGCCTAGACGGATGGCAGTGGAGTAGGTTAATAAGGAATTGCGCCTAATTAGTAATACTGCTTGTGTGAGGATCCACAGTAGTTAATATCAATATATCCCTTTTTATGAGGAACATACTTAGGTATGTCAAAAGAATTGTGTAGCCACCTAAACCGTATAGTATGAGCTTGTGGCTTTTTTATGGATATTAATTTCTTATGAGGAACGTACAGTTGTACGTCAATTGTTTTGTATGCGGCTGATTAATGGATTGTATGAGGTTATAGCAGCAAATTCATATCTTTTTATGAGGAGCACTGCTTGGGTGCCATTAAGTGGTAAGCAATTGCATTGTTTGTGTTTAATTGATGTTGTACTGTCCAATACTGTCTGATATTGTCTGAGTGAATGAGAGCTCTATGTGTGTCTGAGTGTGTGTGTCTGAGTGGAAGGGAGAGAAAGAGAATGTGGCTGAGTGAACCCCCGAGGGAGTTGTGTGTGCAATTCACCAGAGGGGGGGTCGGCTTGCGCCAGACCGGAGACGTGTGTGTGAATGAGCCCTTATAGGAATAGATAAATTAGCAGATCAAGTTGAAATAAAGGGACAAGTGTGTGTATGAGCCCTTCTAAGACTATAAATAAATAAATAGCTAAATAAAATAAAAGGGACAAGTATGCTTGAATGAGCCCTGATTAGGACCAGGGACAAAGTATGCGTGAATGAGCCCTAATTTCTAGGAAATAAGGGACACAGGATGAACGTATAAGCCTAGAAATAAAGAGATCGTGTGGAGTGGTGAATGTGTGGTGAATGTGTCTGAACCCAATATTAATACTGTGGCATTAATCGGTTCTTGCAAGATAATATTCACTGTGTATAAAAATACTCTGCTTTTTGGCAAGTACTAATAGGACAGTAGTGAAATATTGTATATTAAAGAGTGGCTATCATTGCTAAGTCTTGTTAATGAAGGTGGATGTTTAGGTGATTATATAATATTGTATGTTGCTGTAAGTAAATTTAGTAACTAAGTAAGTGCATAAGCATAAGGTTTTTGGTGACAGAGGCTATAAGGCATAATGGCAGCCTCTCCTGTGGATATATTGGGGTTAAACCATGCATTGTGTGGAGATCTCATAACTAAGATCTCAAGTAAATGGCAAAAGAGAACTAAAGATATGATTACAAAATTGCTAAAGGAGGGGACATTTGATTTGGCTTTGTGTGGTGAAATGGTAATGTTGGCAAAAAAAATTACAAAACTGCAGCTGGAGAGAAAAAGCGTGTCCAGAGTGAGTTGAAAAGACAGCAGGAGAGAGACGCCCTGGCTCTGTTTAAGAAAGATGGGGATGAGTTTGTAAGAAGGAAAAAGCAGGTGAGGAGAAAGTTAAGGAAAGTTAGGAAAGTGAGGCACAGAGTAACATGGGGGAAGCGTTAGTTACACCTCCCCCATATGTGCAGACAGAAGGTCAATTCCCAATGCTTAAGGGAATGGTTGAAGTTTCGGGAGAAATGCAGATGGAAGGTTGTGTAGATTGAGATGAACCTTCCATCTGCATTTCTCCAGCAAATTTATATCTTTTTATGAGGAAGCCGTGTGTGAAGTCTAGAAAGAGACAGGATAGGTGGATAGAGAGAGAGGAAAGCACACCGTTAGATTGTTATAAGGAAGTAAGGGCAGATCTACAAAAAGTGGAGAAAGTTGTATGGGAAGGAAGATGATAGAGGGGGAAGAGGGGGTGCATGTAAGTAGAGAGAAAATAGACAGGAGCACAAAAACACCAGGACAGTCAAGAAGTCAGATAGATACAACATTAAGGACTGGACATAGGCCATTGTACAGTAGAGAGGATGGGGGGTGAGGAGGAGTTGTCATGTAACATGGTTAGTTGGAAACATGGATGGAACACTGGGAGACTTAGGAACCTAGCTCCACTATTCCCAATTTTAATTAAAGGTGCATGGGGACAATATGTACAATGGGCAACGCAAGATCTCGAGGGACTTGTCAACCGCCTCCCTAACATTCATGAGGGTGCAGGGAAATGGATTAAGGTCTTGGACGAGGAGACCTCAGGCAAGCTGTTGTCGGTTGGAAATATGAAAGCTCTTCTGGCAAAAACCGTGGGGGAGGAAAGATGGAGAACGTCCTTCGTGCTTCTGATTTTTTTTTTTTTTTTTTTTCAAATTTTTTTTTATTGAACAATTATCATACATAAACATATAAACAACAGTGAATTAAATGTATTATAGTATTTATAAATCAAAATGAAAAGAAAGCTGAAAAAAACTCCCCACCCACCCCAAACATACACTAAAACCTACACAAACACACACACACACACACACACACACACACCCATGTTCATCCTTTGGCTCAAACCAATCTGTGTGAAATAGATTGGTCATGCATACACTGATGCATGACCCAGTTTAGATAATCAATCATTCAGGCAGTACCTGTAAGTTTGCAAAATAAACAATAAATGGTTGCCATTTGTGAAAAAAAATATTAGTAGACCCTCTCAGTGTATATTTTATCTTCTCTAGTTTAAGAAAAAATAATAAATCTTTAATCCACTGAGTGATAGAGGGACACTTGACAGACTTCCAATGTAAAAGTATGGAACGTCTAGCCAACAATGATGAGAAGGCGATAATGTCTTTATGTGCGGAACTCAATGGAACTGAATCATCTGTAATGCCGAATATAGCAGTTAATGGACATGGCTTCAACCGTACCCCAAGTATAGTGGACATAAGATTGAAAAATCCTGTCCAAAAGTTGTGCAGGTTTGGGCACAAAAAGAACATGTGACTTAGATTACAGGGAGAGGCGCGGCACCTGTCGCATCTATCCTCAACATCAGGAAATATTTCAGCTAGCCTTGATTTAGAATAATGGATTCTGTGCAAAACCTTAAACTGAATAAGACTGAGACGGGCGCAGGAAGAGCTGGAGCGTATTCGGTCTATGGCTTTCTCCCAAGATTCTTCACTCAACTGCAATCCCAGTTCATTTTCCCAAGCAAATCTGGTTTTAGAGATTTTACAATCACTAAAAGATAAAATAAAATTATATATTCTTGAAATCACACCTCGCTGATACGGATTAAATGTGATCAGACTTTCCCAGGGCTGCTTGGGAGGTATAGAAGGAAAATTGGGAAAACACTTGGATACAAAGTTGCGAACTTGAAGGTAGCGAAAGAAATGAGCAGCAGGCAGCTCATACTCTGAGGACAGACTAGCAAAACTTTGAAATACTCCATCTTCATATAAATGATAAAAGTCTGTGATGCCTTTGTCGTGCCATGATAAAAATGCTGAATCTAAAAGTGATGGGGGAAACAAATGATTTTTATTCAATGGACCCATTGCTGACGCAGATCCAAATTTAAAGTGCCGTCTAAACTGATACCAAATCTTCAGTGTATTAAGTACCACTGGGTTATCAGTGTATTGAGCGGGTTTGATTGGAAAGGAAGTGCAAAGTAGAGCTAATACACAGGATGGTTTACAAGACAATAACTCTAATTTGCACCATGGGGATTCAGATGAGTTTACCCAAAAATTTTATTTTTGAATATGTGCAGCCCAGTAGTAAATTTGAAAGTTAGGCAGAGCTAGTCCACCACTAAGTCTACATCTCTGTAGTAAGGTCTTACGGATTCTAGGAGGGTTCCCAGCCCAAAGAAAAGAGATTATGATTTTATCCAAGGAATCAAAAAAATACTTAGGAAGAAATAAAGGAAGTGATTGAAAAAAGTAGAGAAATTTAGGAAGAATGGTCATTTTAACTGCATTGATTTTCCCGGTTAAAGAAAGAGGCAAATTGCTCCACCTTTGAAAATCAGATTTCACATCGGAAATAAGAGAGGAGAAGTTGGCATGAGAAAGGTCAGATAGAGAACGAGTCACTGTAATACCAAGGTATTTAAAGCCTGAACAATTGAGTTTAAAGGGCAGGTTTAGATGCTGAAGTTGTAAAGCACTACTATTGACTGGGTAGTATTCACTCTTGTGCAAATTTAGCTTATACCCCGAGAAAGAACCGAAGTTATCCAAAATAGTTAAAATAACAGGAATAGAGGTTGCAGGATCAGTCACGTATAACAACAAGTCATCGGCATATAAGGATAATTTTTGCTCCAACCCATTACGAATAATACCTTTAAAAGCAAGAGAAGATCTAAGCTTAATAGACAATGGTTCAATAGCAAGGGCAAAAAGCAATGGTGACAGGGGACACCCCTGCCGGGTACCACGTCCAAGAGTAAAATAATCAGAGGTTATATTATTTGTGTGAACACTAGCTTGCGGGGATTTGTAAAGGAGGCGAATCCAGGAAATAAATTTATCGCCAAACCCAAATTTCTTTAATACTGCAAACAAGTATTCCCACTCAACCCTATCAAAAGCTTTCTCAGCATCCAGAGAGATTACAACCTCAGGAGATACCGATGTGTGTTTGGAGTAAATTATATTAAAAAGTGTACGAGTATTAAAAAACAAATGCCGTCCTTTTATGAAACCGGTCTGCTCCTCAGATATAACATGTGGTAATACATCCTCTAAACGGGATGCAATTAATTTAGCCAGCACTTTCACATCAGCATTTAGCAATGATAATGGCCTATATGATCCACACTGAAGGGGATCCTTTCCCTTATTAAGGAGAAGAGCAATTGAGGCTTGGTTTAAAGTAGATGGTAAGGAGCCCTGGTCTAAGGATTCATTGAACATGCCAAGTAGCAATGGTGCCAATTTATCTATAAACTTTTTATAAAACTCAATTGGAAAACCATCTGGGCCTGGAGCTTTATTGGACTGCATTGCCTTAATTGAGACCATGACTTCTTCAAGGGCGTGCTTCTGATTTGAACAAGGCTGTAGATACAAACCATATGGATGGAACTGTCCTTGATGCTTGCTGCCCTGCCGTGTGGAAGGCCTTGTGTGCAGAGTACACGGCTAGAGTTGACCCAAAGGCATTAAAGGGTGATCAGTTGGAGATGTGGTCGGTTTAAACTCAAGATCACACAAAGAGTTCTGTGATCACATCTCACATGCTGCTGAACTGTACAGGAAAATGAGCAGAAGTTGAAAGCTCAAGAGAAAGAGCTACAACGAAAACTAGCTCAGTTACATCTTGAAGAACTGACTAAGAAAAACAAGAAAAAGGTCCAAGAGACCCTAATTACAGCAGAGCAAGTGTCTGGGGGGGCCCCAGGCAATCCTTCACCCATGATCCAGCCAGCTGCAGTCACAGCGATGGCCGCACCAGCAGCACTACCCCCAAACTCACACCAGATGTCTGCAATGTTTATCCACAAAGGCAGAAAGAGTGGAGAACTAATCAGCGCCAGAGGGGACAAAGAGCCACTTATGCTAACTTTCCACCAGGCGTATGCTGGGGGTGTGGACTGACTGGACATAACCGATCAAGTTGCCCCACACATCCATGGCCCCAGCTCCCGAGGGGTGCGATGGGAGGGGAGTGGCAACAGTCTCCTCGAGATCAAGCTCAAGGCCCAGTAAACCCATAGGGGGTCCAAAACAGGGGAGATTCAGTTACCTATTTTAAAACTAATGCTGAACAGGAACCCTTGTCAGTAGATACAGGAGCAATTCGTATATTTAAGTCATGCCTAAATTTAAGTCATCTCCCCATGCCTGGAAAAGTTGCAAAGGCAGTAGGATTATTGGGACAATAGCAGTTAATTCCTATGACTGCTCCAGTCCGTCTACAAACTAGCGACACAAGTGTGACTATGCCTGTATTAGTTTCAAGTCAGACCCCGGTTAATTTGTTGGGCAGAGATGCATTGTATAAATTAGGATTGCAAATATGGTGTTCCCCAGAAGGGGTGTATGTTGACATGAATGGTGAAAAAATCAAATGGTAATGACTGAGCCACAAGCAAATGTGTTTTGGATAGGACAGCTAGAAAGGGATGTAAGTAAAGTAATTCATAAGTGGGGAAAGTTCATTCAAGCACAGATTCCTGAAGCACAATTACCTACTTCAGACTTTCACTGTACAATGGTGTATGATCCAACTAAGGATGCTGGTTTAGAACAAACATGGCAGGAAGAAACAAAAGAGCACAAGGTGGAACTAATTACACAAGTACATCGTCATATGTCGGCAAGGAGCAGCTATTAGCATAGATGAGTGTGATTTTGTGAAAAGGTGGTTCAATGTAACTGATTCTGTTCCCCATGTGACAGTGTATGTTGGAAGAAATTGCCAATCAAAGGACTTAGGACTAATGATGAAGAGAGCTACAGAAGTCCAGTGGGAGTCAACCATAAACCCGTTGATTTTCATTTTGCAGATAAAAACCTCTATCAAAGTATTGTGTGGCAATAACTTGATTGGTGTTCCTCAGGAAGTTGTTATTAGCCACAAGTCACAGACGCAAATGCCATCAGCAACTGAAGTAGTTGAGACTGTTGAGCGTAAGCTATATAGGGAAATAGAGAGTCAGGTCCCACCTGAATTATGGTTTCAGCATGGTGTAGATATAGGCCTAATTGAATCAGCCAATCCAATTCAAGTAAAACTCAAAACAAATGTAAAACTGCCCAGACTAAGACAATATCCTCTGTGACCTGAGGCAGAAGCTGGCATATAGAACACTATGGAAGGCCTGGTAAAAGAAGACAACCAGTTGCTGTAGTACTCCAATTTTCTCTGTGATCAAGCCAGGTAAAAATAAATCGTGTCTCGTGCATGAATTACGGGCAATTAATAGTATAACAGAAGATTATCCAGTAGATGTTCCAAATCCACACACACTGCTAACCAATGTCCTTCCTGAAGCCAAATACTTCACTGTAATTGATCTTTGTTCAGCCTTCTCCAGTATTCTAGTAGCGGAGGAGTGTAGATATTTGTTTGCGTTTACTTATGCTGGACAACAATGTACTACCGGCGAATGCCACAGTAGGTACGACACTCACTGCACATATTCAATCAGGTTTGGAAGCTGATTTACTGTAGAAGATTTAATGAAAGGAAGTAGCCTTCTTCAGTTTATGGAAGATTGTGTGATATGCTTGACATCGTTAGAAGCAAGCCATAGGGATTCCCTTAAGGTACTCGGTAAGCTAGCACAGGGAGGTCACAAAGTATCCAAAGCTAAACGGCAATATTGCAAGCCTCAAGTTGAATATTTAGGACGGTTAATTCCACATGGTACAATAGCCATAGCACCTACCCAATTAGAAGGCATAAGTAAAGCACCTTTGCCACAAAGAGTTAAACAGTTGATGACCTTTTTAGGTTTAACAGGCTTCAGCACTGACTGGATTGAGGAGTGTACAATAAAACAGCTCCACTGAGGGAGGTAATGAGAGGAGAAGGTCTGCAAAATCTAAGTGCTCCATTAAAATGGAACACAAATGCACTGTTAGCATTCGAATCCATCAAAAAAGAGATGCAAAGAGCGCCCACCTTAGGTATACCAGGGTACATCAAACCATGCTACTTGTAGGTGGCTAACCGAGCTGATGGATATGCCTCAGCTGTATTGATGCAGGAAACCTGCAGTGGGAGGGAAAAACAGTCTCTAGCTTACTATGGCACTAGCTAGATAATGTAGTACAAGGTTACCCGCCATGTTATCAACAGGGTCTTACAGCAGTACATTATGCATATGGAAAAGCATCTACATTGACTCTGGGTTACCCAGTAACCATTTATACACATCATAAGGTTGTGGAATTGATAGAACAATGGAAATTTGTTCTAACTCAAGCTTGCCTTCTAGCATATTCCTTACTGCTCACATATCCTGACATTGCGATCAAAAGATGTGACACAGTTAATCCGGCTGGATTAAGTCCTTTAGCATATGAAGGTGTGTCTCATGCTTGTCTGGCGAATTGATTGGCATTTACTAGGTTACATCCTGATCTTGACTCTAAACCAATATCTGAAGCAGAAGTTACTTATTTTGTAGAGGAGTCCAGTTTATAGGCCATTTAGGAAGTTACACTGAGTATACAGTAATAATAAAGGATGGAGAAGACTTCAAACCTGTCTTATCTCAGAGTTGTTCGCAACCGGGTTTTGCTCAAATTAGTCGAGCTCAAAGCTCTCACAGCCGTATGTCAAACAGCCAAAGGGCTAGTAGAAAGTATTTTCTTACAGATTCTGCCTATTCACATGGTGGGTGTCATATGTTTGGAGCAGTATGGAAGCAGTGAAGGTTTAAAAAGAGTGAAGGAACACCTATCCAGCATGCTGAACAGGTAAGCAAGTTAATGGTTGCTATGATGCTCATTAGATGTCAAGCTCACAAAAAAGGAAATGACTATGTCACTAAGGGTAACAACATAGCCGGCTTAGAAACAAAGCACGCATCGAGGTGTAAAGTGGCATTGATAGTACCAGTAATCCTTATAGAACCACAGCCTCAATTGGAGGATATTATTCGAATTCAACATCAAGCAGGTCCATACGAGCCCTCGATGTGGCTCCAGAGGGGAGCTCAGAAGGATGCACAAGGTGTGTGCGTTCACATGAAGGTTTAATCATTGCATCCACAATGCTGTTAAACATTTTGATCCCAGGTGCTCATGGATTTGATCATTGTGCCAGAGGAGAGGTTGTGAGGAAAATTAAAAACCAAGGGTATTGGTCTCCATATCTGCATTATATTGTTGATGAGTTCTTAGCTTAATGTGAGATATACAGTATGTGCTAAGCATAATGTCAGAAAAGGAACAGCGACACCTATTAGCCATATACCGGTACTAGACCTTTTAAGTACTTAATGGTGAACTGTGTGGACAGGGTGAAGGATGCTCGAGGAAAAAGGTACATGGTTGTAATAATTGACAGGTTGAGTAAATGGGTAGAAGCAATGCCATCTGCAGATGAAGAAGCAGGAACAGTTATCAAGTCCTTACAAGCGAAATGATTCCTAGATTTGGAATTCCAGAGATGAGTTTGGATAATAGCTCATCATCCGCAGTGGGATATTAGAAAGAATAAACTTAACTGGGTTGATGCTTTACCCCTTGCACTAATAAACTATCGCATGCAAACTAACAGAAATACACACCTAACCCGCATGAATCCATTACGGGTCGACCCATGACTGTGTTATATTGTATAGACCTCTCAATTGCAAATGAGGAAACTAATTGCAATATATAAAGTAATCTATGTGCAGGGAAAAGCACGGAGCCCAAGAGGAGAAAGACACACCATGCCCAGTTGTTCCAGAAGACCAGATGTATCTACAAATGGTAAAAGGAAGTAACACAAATTCAGGAGGGAATCCTAGCAGCTATTCCGTCAGCAGTTCAGGTGGAAGACTGAACCACGTGGTATCACTTGAACCGTTACACAAAACCTCCAGAAATAGGTACAGAGAAAGGAGAGAAACCGCTGACTGATAGAGCGGAAGGAAGAAAGAACATCCAATAGTAGCAAAGTGAACAAATTTAAACCTTATTGGGAAATAACCAACTATTGGCACAAGTTGGATACCAAATTGCACAGCGATGAACACTTCGCTGCCCCAAATTAAGTATGAAAATCTGCTTGAGAGCAGCATCCCATTTCTGATACAGACGCGACCGACTGACTGACTTTGACCAGTTTCCCCTTGACACAACTGACATGACAATCTTTTGTACATATTGTATGTGACTACAATTCATGTTGTATAATGTATTTCTGTATAATTAAACCTACATTACTTTCACAGATAAAACAGCAGTGGCAACAATTTATCCTAATTTCCTCAACAGGAAAAGTGCACTGGAAGGAGCAAGCCGTAAACAAATTATGCCAATGTGTAATGCCACTAAACAAAGTTCTCTTTTATTACAGGTATAGAAATTTAATTGGAGCAGCTGATGGGTGACTTTACCGTGTCTAATGAAATTTATGTTGTGTATATCTATATCTAACCAAAGGCTTTCTAAAAGTAACAGCATTCCTTAGCAACAACAGACAAGGACAAGTCTTCGGAGGCACATCTTCCATAGCAAAGGAGGGAAGACACGGGCCCATAATGAAGTGCTAGTAACCTCTCTTGTGGGCTCCAACTGACTCTCTACGATGCGCAAAGTATCTGGGTTGAAGATTCTTACATTACAACAAGGCTGTTTAAATTTATACCCACTTTTAAAATTGTAATGTGTTATGCATGTTTCATTTTTAGGTTGTATCATTCACCCAGTTAGTGTAAACCTAAAAAAAAAATTACTGTGTTAATTACATATTCATGTCGTGTTATTGTTACGGTGTTATGAAAAGTATAAGATCATGGAGGTCGAGTCTTTTACTCCTTTCTAGTCAAGAGCGGAAGGAGAGGTTTGGCCGATTCTCCACTAGAGTTCAAATACATAGGTTGGTCCTTGGTAGAAGTCCAGTGATTTAATTTAATCACCAGTTAGCGTAAGGAAGACTAACACATGAATTTGCACTCTAGATAAAACGGTTATTGTGGGACTTATAAGTACCAGAGGGGGGAGGTGTAGAAGAAATTTTTATCTTATTTTATGTGATATACCCTACTTTTAAGGAATAAAAGATACCCCAGCTTGAAATAATGGGAGGCTGGCGTGAGAAGCCGAGCATATAGGCCTCTTGGAATGTGCCTGTGTAAGAAATCCGATCTATACATTGAGGCACCTAGAACTGTGACATTTAATGAAACCCAGATGTTGTATGTAAAATCAGCGCGGGAAAACTGGCCGCCTTTGTTTGGGATCAGTATTTAAGCAAGAAGCCGTCAGGAGTCGGGGTGTGTTCTGCAGACCTCCCGACTTTATTGATCAACCAATAAAGTTGTAACCTTCTGAAATCAAAGCCTGAGTCTTCAATTAATTTCCACGACAATACCTCCACAGGTATGTCATCAGGACAAACAGCCTTTCCACTCTTCATCCTCTGTAATGCCCTCCTCACCTCACTCTTACTAATATTTGCTACTTCCTGCCACTCACCTCTTCTACTCTTTGTTCTCTTTCATTTTCCTCATTCATCAACTCTTTAAAGTATTCCTTCCATCTTCCCATCACGCTCCTGGCATCTGTCAGTACTTTTCCATCGTTATCTTTAATCACTCTAACATGCTGCACATCCAACTCTCTTGCCTTGCCTGTCATGGCCCCAACATTCAAATTCCCCACTAAAACTCCTAAACTCATGCCTCCTCTCCTTTGTCGACCAACAGTAGCCTAATTTCCACCAGGAGCCTGTAGGTGATATTGATGGTGATAGACCCGCCAGAGTGCTGCACAGAACTGGCATGAGCAAGCTCGAGGAGGTGTTTATCTTCATTAACTGGGGAGTGACCGGCATTACGCAACCGAAATTGCCCAATGGCCCGACGTACTGATGTACATTCTTGACATCAACCTTTAGCAGCAGGTTCTTGGGGAACTTCTAGACCCACTGTGAGGTACTGGGTCTTGGGGGCTTGCTCTGGGAACGTGGGTAGATGGTAGGCCAAACTGGCTGCAAATTGATCACGTAATCCTAGGTTCTTTGTGGGGGGAAGAGTGCAATTTCTGTCCCTACCTCTTTGAGAATACCTCCTATAAGTCCAGCTGTTTGTGAGACACTGGTGAAGGGGGGTGTTGGTGGATGAGATTGCTCAGACCCTATGATTCTATCTTCTTGACAAAGATGGCACGAGTAACCCACCCATTTCCACAAACGTACCGTGGCGTACTATGGAACGCTCACCACCTAGCATATCATACAGCAATTTGGCCTCCTCTGAACACACCAGACAAAAATGTCTCCAAACTCACACACGACACAAACATCTTACAAAACAACAACAACACATACACTGCACAAACACACACACATACACTGCACAGACATTAACTCCACAAATTACACTGTAATTACCTAAAGACACTCACAAACTTGACATACATATCCTAAACACACCCCACACTCACACACACAGACACACACTTCACACACAGATGACATAGACACGACACACACAAACATACATACACATACAGTACTACACAAACTACATATACTACACACACACATATACTCACACACATGTGCACACACACTATAAACAAACACTGACACACACAAACTACTCATCCTACACATACCGTACACATCCTACACACACACGCATCAATGCCTAGTACACATCCTATACACACCCTATTTCTCCTGCACAAATGAAGACCGGGCCCAAGCATCTGCGCCATTGCAGTCGTCACCATGCAATCACTAGCAATGACACATAGAAAGAGATGTCCAACCCCGACGATGACTTAAACTTAAGTCCTATTTAGTGACATCATTGTCCAGTGGGTTTTATGGGTCTCAACATGCTCAAAAGTCACTCAGGTTGTGCGGTGCATCTGGGTGCCTATGACCAACACTTTCATGCTTGGGCCCTCTCATCATTGCTTTCAAATATATTTCTTCTTTTTATTTTTTTAAAAGGCTGCAGGGCCAACTCCTAGGTTTTCATCTTCTGACAGAACTTCTTCTTGGACTTCCAGACTGTCGTATGGTATGCGCCAGGCTGAGACCCACGAGTGTTCAATGTACCCACCAGAGGGCTGCACAGTACTGGCTTGAGCAAGCTTGAGGTAGGGTTCATCTTCATCGACCAGAGAATGACCGGTGGTTAGCAACCAAAATGAATGCTAGTTGTATCTTATATGGCCCGATGTACTTCTTGGCATACACCTTCAGCAGGAAGTTCTTTGGGGAACTTTCAGACCCATTGTCCTGGGTGAGTCTCCGGGCCTAAGGGCTCTTGCTCTGAGAAGATGGGTAGACGGTGGCCAAATTGGGGCCTACAGGGAGCAGCTTGATCATCCTAGGTTCTTTGTGGGGCTGACAGTGGACGTTTTGGCCCTACCTCCTTGAGAATACCTGAGAACTAGTCTCTCCTGTTGTGGGTGGTTCAGATAGCTCTATGTGACTCTAGTATGCTCTAGATAGCTCTAGTATGACCCTAACTGCTTGACAAAGTGTCATGAGTAAACCATTAATTTCAAGAAACATACTGCGACGTACTATGGAATGCTCACCATTCTGCATTCACACTCATCATACTGCCCTTCAGCCTTGTCTGCATGATTTTCATTGCTGGGGGATTTTCATTCTTTGTGGCTCTTCGCAACAGTCGCAGCAAACAGCAGCGATAAGCTGAGTTGGCCAGATTTGGAGTTCCAGGAATTTTCCTACTGCATGGTAAATCTGTGACACCTATCATGTCTGCCTAGATGTGAAATGCCTAGTTACAGGTTTATGTTCTTGATCAACTGACCAGTGTTTACAGTTTGATGATTCTGGGAACCTGGTTCTGAAGCAGGTGAAAACCTGGCCAATAGAAACCTGCACTGTTGTTTTGAGAATACTTTTAGGAAGGCTCGGCCATCTGGAGGAGAACCTCACTTGGTCCCTCAACACGACAGCTCCTTGCACATGATAGCATCCAAAACATCTTCTCTTCCTGAGATGGCTGAGGATGGCTCAGCTTCCACTACCGATCCTTACCACTTTCTATAAAGGGACTATCGAGAGAATCCCGAACAGCTGCATCATAGTCTGGTGTTCCTCTCGGACCGCAAGACCTTACAGCAGATAGTGAGAACAGCAGAAAAGTTTTGTTACTCTTGTTTGCACATTTGCACGAGCACTTTATGTTGTCTCTTTTTTTTCTATAGAACTTAGTTTTCTGTTAACTTAAAAATGTCAATCTGTCTTGTCACAGCTAGGCAGCTAATTAGGTTGCTTAGTTAGCTAGTTAGTTTTTGCTCATTCATGATGTTAATTTATGTTGTATGTAGGACCTTGCTCCTAGAGGAACGTTGTTTCATGTCACTGTGTACTAAACTGTATATGGTTGAAATGAAAATAAAAGCCTACTTGAATTTGGCTCAGTTAGCCTAGCTTTTGAACACATAAAGTGAACAACAAGCTAAAGCCCCATGTTTTGTGTCCACCCGCATGTAAAAACCTACACCTAGACATTGTGGCACGCCCATTCCTGGGATGCTGGGATCCAGTCAGCTATGTCTCTCCGCTACAGAAACATTACCTCACACCGTGTCATTTCTAGGCTGACCCGCCATAAGAAGTACTCAGGCCTCCGACCTGCATTGGGGGAAGTGTACGTCGATACACCACCATTTCCCCATGTATTTGCTGCCTCTCTTCTGTCCCTCCTCATCGCTTACTGAATGTATCCACATTATTTTATTCTATAAACTATAAACAAAAAGCTGTTTCTGTATTCATGTTTTTTTTATTTTCTTATTTCATATTTAGTTTCTTATTCATACTCTATTAATTTATTAGTATAGTCATATTCTTTGTTTGAATACTCTCTTTTTTATGCCTGGGTCATGCACGGTTGTCAAAGCATTTCTCTGAATATCATTTTGTGAATGATTGTGTATTTGACAAATAAAATTGGACATTAAATTGAAACCAAATTCACATTTATTAAACATGATCTATTAATTTAGCAACTTCGTCATTCATTTTAACATTGCTTCCTTTTTAACTGTATGTAAAATACATAGGGGTGTGAATCAGCTTTCATATAAAGTGAAAATAAGATTTGTGATATTAAAAAAGTGAAAGAAAAAATGTAAAATAACAACTTTTTATTCTTTGTTATGTTTGAGTATGAAACCTGAAAAAAATCTTGTTTCGCATGTTTTACATGAGCATGCATTAGTTGAGAGAGACAAGCGCTTTCCTGACAGCGCTACATGGGCAAACGCTTTATCTCAACATGAGAAGCATAAATGTGAAAAGAATCATTTTCAAAAAAGATCATTTCCAACACTTTTATGGCAAACATTTCGAATAACATTTTTTTGTTATTCGTTTTCAGGTTTTGAGCATATATAAAGCATATAAATTAATTTTGTACGTTTATCATTATTATTCATTAGTTGTGTGAGAAAACCGCTTTCCTGAGCTCGTACAGCCCTAAGAACGCAGCAAACGCTTTATCTCACCATGACACGCATAAAAGTGAAAGGAAGGATAATTTCCATCACTTTCATGCATTATGACATTCAAGTTGAGTAACAAATTTTCTGTTAGTGTTTTTCACGTTTTGAGCATAAAAAGTGCATATCAACTCATTTTGTGTGCTTCACTTGACGATGCCTTAGTCGTGTGAGAAAACCGCTTTCCTGAGCTCGTACAGCGCTAAGAACACAGCAAACGGTTTATCTCATCATGACATGCATAAAATTGAAAGGAATGATGATTTCCAACACTTTCATGCATTATGACATTCATGGTGACTAACAAATTTTTTTATTAGTTTTTATCACATTTTGAGCATAAAAAGTGCATATAAACTCATTTTGTGTGTTTCACATGACGATGCCTTAGTTGTGTGAGAAAACCGCTTTCCTGAGCTCGTACAGCGCTAAGAACGCAGCAAACGCTTTATCTCACCATGACACGCATAAAAGTGAAAGGAAGGATCATTTCCAACACTTTCATGCATTATGACATTCATGTTGATTAACAAATGTTTTGTTAGTCTTTTTCACCTTTTGAGCATAAAAAATGCATAGCAATACGTTTTGGGTGTTTCACTTGATGATGCCTTAGTTGTGTGAGAAAACTGCTTTCCTGAGCTCTAAGAACACAGCAGACGCTTTTTTTAAACTATTTTTTGTTAAACCTTTTCATATTTTGAGCATGAAAAGTGCATAAAAAAGTGCATTGTGTGTTTTACAAATCCTATTCTACACACACAAATGCTAAATACATTAAACATACATTAAAGATACTGCACACAGACCCAGACGAGACACACACAAAAATGCAACACATAAATACATATTAACTCACACACAAAAACACACACACACACACACACACACACACACACACACACACACACACACACACACACACAGAAACATACACACATATACACCCACACACACACACACCCACACACACTACATTCATTATTATAATAATTATTATAATTATTCATTTTATAGTACTATTCTGCATGAAAAACCACTACACACCTGAACCATACATGAAACATACTGCAAACACAGACCCATACGACACACACACACCACACAAATATACACACACACACATACCTGTTTTTGCTACCTGGTGAGGACACATGACTTTTTGCTACCTGGTGGGAACCACCCTTTCTGAGTGGTCTATAGACAAGGCAGAAACTGATCCACACTCCATTTACAGCCCTTATTACAGATATCACTTGTAAACCTGAGGCTGAGCCTCAGAAGACTGACCTGACTTTTTACAACCTGCTGGGGACCCCGTCAGGTAGAACGTCCTGGTGGGGACCTGTGACGTAATGTTTTCATATGCTAATTAACGACATCACTGTGTATGTTTAAAAACATCCCAGTGGGGACCTCACCCCAAACTTGTTAAATAAACACATACAGATCAACAGGTGCCTCCATGCCAACCATCCCAGACCAATTCTGCCAGTAATGTGATGATTTTTCTTGACTACAACATCTAGCCGTGCAAGAAAACATGCGAGCTACGTGAGACGTGATTAATAAGGTAAGCCATCTTTCACTAATGTTGTAAAATAGAGAAAGAGCGACAGAAATAACATTTAAGTAGCATATTCTTCACCTTGGACCTTAACCTTGAATATAAGCACAACTGTTCTTTTCTGCAGTAGGCAAACCAGGCCACCACTAATCACATCTGTATTGCACATACATTCAAATGCAAATCAATTGTATTCAAATAAATTGTTCTTTGACAAAAAGTAGCTCTGACTAAACTTTATTTGTCATTTCTATTAGACAAACATTTTGGCTTTAAAGTGCAGCAGTGTACTGTAGAAATACTGAACACATTTAACTTAACATGTTCTTTAACATGTTCAGTCTAAACTGAAAAGATTTTTTTTGCAAAAACAAATAATTCCATTTTAAAAAATGTTCAAAAACCATATGTGTTGGTTAACTGTATTTTTTACCCCAATCTTTTCACTGTGCATTCCAATTAATGTGTCAAACTATAGTTGGGTTATTTTTGTTGGGTTAAATAATTTTTGAAAATTCTCAAAAATAGAATTATGCTTTTCAAATACACTCTTTAGGTTAAATAAAATTTTCCATATGATAATGAGATTTTTTTTTCAGAAGAGGAGAAGAGAAGAGGAGGAGAGAAGAGGAGAAGAGAAGAGGAGGAGAGAAGAAGAGCAGAGGTGTACAAATGCATGAACTTTAGAGATCTCACTGTTGTAATAAAAGTTCAAACACATCTGTAACAAACGCAGCAAAAACATCTTTTAGCACATAGTGCTCGACTTTCCTGAACAAGAAAAACTGAGACATGATTATTTTTTCCTTTTCTCACATTCCCTCTTGAATGCTGTGATTCGGTTCTTGATATAGAACTTGACTGATTCCAAGGTTCTGTGTTTAAGCAATACCGGCGCTGACCTGATGCAGTCTTCACACTGCCTTTTCCCCGGTACCCTGCCAGATGTGATGCAGTCCAATAATTAGTTCTCGACTGCCTTCACCTCCTCTTCTGTCCACTTCCTTTTTGGGCATCTTGACACACCTAAAAATGACAATAATTTTACATCAACTTTAAAGAGACAGTGTTTCACCTTACTTTAAAAAGCTGAGTGTAGAGTACGCAACAGAGGTAAAGTACACTAGAACATCTGCATTCAATACTAAGTAGGGCACCAGACCATTACTCTTGATACCCATGAGATTTTACTTTCTGTACAATGTACAGTAGCTCCTAACTAGATCACCAGGACATTGTAGATGCAGATTACAAGGTGTGTGCATGCGTCACACTCAGGCTGTGTACTTGATCTAAGCTATTAGAGAGTATGTGGCAGGTGTAGCCGTCCACTCCCTGTGTATCAGTTGTATAGGTAAGTAAATACTGCATGCATACAAGAAAATTGTGCATTAACTAGATTAACAGGGGCACTTTAAAACAATCTCCATCATGGATTTTTGTAAATGTGTAATGTAGCTGTATGTGAATGTACACTAACCGCACATCATAAATAAAGAAAGAAAAAGTTGACTCTGCTCAAGTCGTTTTTAGATTGAATCCCATTTCACAAAGTTCAGAGTTGTTCTACATAGACATCCCACAAAACTTAAAGCCCCAGACACTAGAACTCATTTGTGTGAATAACCACATAATCACAAGAGACTGGGCCATCTAGCCAACAAGAGAGCAGAGTAGTCCAGTGAGTGCAGTCCTAACTCTTTACCTGAGCTTGAAGGACTCTCTCTCTCTCCTTTGCCGAGAATGAACATTCTTCTGGAAGATAAAACAAATAATCACTTTTTTTCCCGCACTTTAAACAAAAGCTACAGTACTGATTTCCAAAAGAAAAAGTTTGACTTTACCTGTAGATGCTGAAGGTGCTTGACTTGTGTCAGGGACGGACGTGGACAAGGAAATGACCCAATAGCAGAATTAGATGCTTTAGAATAGCCTTTTATTTATGCACCAGGGAAAAAATGAACAAAGGCTGGGAGAGCAGAGTGTGTGTGTATGCGTATGTATGTACGTATGTACGTAAGTGTGTGTGTGTGTGTGTGTGTGTGTGTGTGAGAGAGAGTTTAGGTGTGTGTGTGTGTTAGTGTATGTACGTATGTATGTGTGTTTATGTTTATTTGTCTGTGCGCGCGTGTGTGTAACGGTCCAGCAGGGGTATGTCCTAGAGCGCACGCGGTGATGACGTCAGGGAGTCCTCCGCGAACCCGGAAGTAGCGCGTGCGAGAGTATCCTCGGAGATAGTCCGGCGAATTATTTTTCTTTTCTTTCCTCGGCGCTGTTTCGCTGCGCGAACTGAGAGCGGATGTCCGAGTCTTTTGTTCTGCCTTTGCTGGGGTGCCGGAGGCTGGTGAATAACGTGAGCGTCGTACCGGGAGGGCAGAAGTGTGGAACGCCGAAGAGTTGACTCGGATCCGAGGTGAGTGCCGCTGAACGGAGATGCAGCTGAGAGCACAAACGAATCCGGGGCGATAGCCAAAATCGACATCCAAAAACACAGTCCGGGTCATACACGATGATCAGTCCAAAAAACGAGCGAGGTACCAAGGGCGAAGACGAGAGAATAAATCCAGGTAGGGTAAGCAGGGGTCGGCAACGAGAAAGAATACAATGACTTAGATTAGCAAGGAAAGCACGGGGCACACGAGCGAGACACTGCGGCGCTGAGTGACACACTCGGCGCGCTTATAAAGCCAAGGGTTGATTGCTTGATTCGATACAGGTGTGCTGTGATTAAGAGCGGAGCGCGTAAGGAAGAACTCAGAAATGGATTATGACTCATGAGTCTGGCTAACTCGTGACAGTACCCCCCCTCCTAGGGACGCCACCTGGCGTTCTGGCTGGTGCGTTGGGGTGTCGCCGGTGGAAGTCAGCAATAAGGGCCGGGTCCAAAATGAATCTAGAAGGAATCCAGCTTCTTTCTTCTGGGCCATAACCTTCCCAGTCTACAAGATATTGGAGACCTTTGCCTCGGCGTCGGGACTTCAAAAGCTTATGCACCGTAAAGGCTTCACTTCCATCGATAATTCGGGGAGGAGGAGCTGGGTGGGTGGGTGGACTCAGTGGGCAAGAAACCAGAGGTTTTATTTGGGAGACATGGAAGGAGGGATTTACTCGACGCATGGTAGACGGCAGGAGAAGTCTAACAGTACAGGGGTTGATGATCTTGGTGATAGTGAATGGACCAATAAACCTGGGAGATAGCTTGCGGGAGGTCGTCTTGAGGGGAATGTAGCGAGAGGACAACATGACTCTTTGGCCCACGCGGTATATCGGTGCCCTGGAGCGGCGTCGGTCGGCTTGTTGCTTAAAGGCCAAAACGGCTCGACGGATCCTAGACCTCGCATTCAGCCACGTCCTCCTGCAACGACGAATGAAAGCTCGAGCAGACGGGACTGAGACTTCTGTCTCCTGAGAGGGAAACAGCGGAGGCTGGTAACCGAGGCAACACTGGAAGGGGGAGAGACCCGTGGCCGATGTGGGCAGGGAATTATGGGCATACTCAACCCATGGGAGCGTCCGGCTCCAGGAATGGGCATCTTTGGAGGTCATGCACCGGATGGCCGTCTCCAGGTCTTGATTGGTCCTCTCCGCCTGACCATTTGTCTGCGGGTGGTAACCTGAGGATAGGCTGGAGGTAGCTCCGATTAGCTTACAGAAGGCAGACCAGAATTGGGCGGTGAATTGGGGACCCCGGTCTGATATGATGTCTGTTGGGAGCCCATGCAGCCGGAAAACGTGGGTGATTAAGAGTTCGGCAGTTTCCTTGGCTGTAGGGAGGCCAGATAAGGGTACGAAGTGGGCAGCCTTGGAAAAGCGATCGACCACCGTGAGAATGCAAGTATTCCCCTCTGAGTTGGGGAGTCCGGTGACAAAGTCGACGGCGATGTGGGACCAGGGCCTGTGAGGGATTGGAAGAGGTCTAAGGGAACCAGCGGGAGGTTTGTTGCTAGTTTTATTCCTGGCACAAGAGTCACATGCACTCACGAAGCGGCGTGTGTCTTCTTTTACGGTAGGCCACCAAAAGCGCTGCTGGACCAGGGCTAACGTCCGTGAGGTGCCCGGGTGGCAGGCTAGTCTGGAGTTATGTCCCCACTGTAGCACGTGGGATCGTTCTGCTTCAGGGACGAAAAGTCTGCCTGGCGGTACCCCAGGGGGACTGGGTTGCTGATGAAGAGCATGCTTGACCCGTGACTCAACCTCCAGTAAGGCCGCTCCTACCAGGCATTGGGGCGGTAAGATTGTGGCGTCAGGTGCTGGATCATGGGGTGGAGAGAACTGCCGAGATAGCGCATCTGGTTTGACGTTTTTCGACCCCGGGCGATAAGACAGGGCGAAATTAAAGCGCGAAAAGAACAGAGACCACCTTGCTTGCCGGGAGTTCAGCCGCTTGGCCGTCCGGAGGTACTCCAGGTTCTTGTGATCCGTCCAGACTAGAAAAGGGGTTTTGGAACCCTCAAGCCAATGTCTCCATTCCTCCAGAGCGAGCTTGACCGCCAGTAATTCTCGATCACCGATGTCATAATTCCTCTCAGCGGAAGAGAGTCGATGAGAGAAGAAGCAACATGGGTGCAGCTTATCATCCTTAGGGAATCTTTGTGATAAGATTGCTCCAACTCCGGTGTCCGAGGCATCCACTTCGACCACAAATTGAAGAGAAGGGTCTGGCTGAAGAAGGATAGGGGCTGAGGTGAAACGCCTCTTTAAATCAAGGAAGGTCCTAGCCGCCTGTTCTGACCACATGAACGGAGTCTTGGATGATGTCAAAGAGATTAGCGGGGCAGCCACCAAGCTGTAGTTGCGGATGAACCGCCTGTAAAAATTGGCGAAACCCAGAAAGCGTTGAAGCTCCTTACGGGTTGTTGGGACAGGCCAGTCTGTGACCGCTTTCAGCTTGACAGGGTCCATCTGAATCTTGGACGGGGCTACAATAAAGCCCAGGAAAGAGACTGTGCTACTGTGGAACTCACACTTCTCAGCTTTTACATAGAGCTGATTCTCGAGGAGCCTCTGAAGTACCTGGCGTACATGCATCTTATGTTCTTCGATGGAGCGTGAGAAGATGAGGATGTCATCTAGGTATACAAAGACAAAGATGTTGATAAAATCCCTGAGGACGTCGTTGACGAGGGCTTGAAACACGCCTGGGGCGTTGGCCAACCCGAAGGGCATGACCAGATACTCGTAGTGGCCTGACGGAGTGTTGAATGCGGTCTTCCACTCGTCCCCTTCCCTGATTCTGACCAGGTGATAAGCACAACGCAGATCCAGTTTCGTAAAAACTTGGGCCCCCTGCAGGAGGTCGAAGGCAGTGGACATCAGGGGCAGAGGGTAGCGGTTCTTGATGGTAATGTCATTCAACCCTCTGTAATCAATGCAGGGACGTAGGGTACCGTCTTTCTTGGCCACGAAGAAGAAGCCTGCCCCAGCGGGTGATGATGACGGCCTTATGATGCCCGCGGCTAATCCCTCCGAAATATACTTATCCATGACCTCCCTTTCCTGGGGAGAGAGTGAAAAGAGGCGTCCTCGGGGTGGAGCTGTGCCGGGTAGAAGGTCGATTCCACAATCATAGGGACGATGAGGAGGGAGAGAAATGGCCCGCGATTTGCTGAACACGGCCTTGAGATCAATATAATCGTGTGGAACCCCAGAGAGATCCGGGAACTCATCGCTGGCTGCTGAGGCGAGGGTAGGGCAGAGAGCAGACTTCAAGCAGGAGGCCAGACAGAGAGAGCTCCATCCCAGGATGGTGTTCTTTTGCCAGTCTATGTGTGGGTTGTGGCGGGTAAGCCATGGGCGCCCGAGAACCAGCTGAGAGTGAGCTTGATGCATGATGAGGAAGGAGATCTCTTCTGTGTGATTGCCCGAGGTCCTCAGAGTAATAGGAATGGTTCGATGGGTGATAGGCGGGAGTGGTGTTCCATCCAGAGCGTGGACAGATAAAGGAGCCTTCAAGGGAACAGTAGGGATGCGCAGTTCCTTGACTTTCGTGTCACTGATCATGTTCTGGTCGGACCCAGAATCAACGAGGGCCTGGGACACATGGAACTGACTCCGGAGAAGAAGTGTCACAGGCAGGGCGGGACGACCTCTAGGCAGCAGCTCTTGGGCGCCCCCCTCCAGTGTGCCTAGGTCTGGCTTTTAACGGGCACTGTAACCGCAAATGCCCGACCTGGCCACAGTAAAGGCATGCTCCGGCCCGAACCCGTCGCTGTCGCTCCTCCGGTGAGATCTGGGTGCGCCCGACCTGCATTGGTTCAGCCGGGGGGCTGGCTTGCCTGACCGGAGCAGAAGAGGAGCTGGCTTGGAGACGGGGTTGGTTCGAGAGGCGATACCGTTCTCTAAGGCGCGAGTCTATCCGGCCCGCAAGGTCCATCAGAGCGTTCAAGTCTTCGGGGAGCTGCTGGGATGTTAGCTGGTCCTTGACCGACTCAGAGAGCCCGTTCATGAAGGTGTCATACAGGGCCTGGGTGTCCCACTGAGTGGCAGCTGCCAGGGTTCGGAACTCAATGGCGTAGTCATAGGCAGACCGGGGACCCTGACGCAGTTCCAGTAGTTTTCTGGCAGCCTCCCTCCCAACATGGGAGCGGTCGAACACTCTCCTCATCTCCTCAGTGAAAGAGTTGAAGGTGACACAGCAGGGGTCGTTAGCGTCCCAGACGGCAGTTCCCCATTCGCGGGCTCGCCCTATGAGGAGGGTTATGATATATGCCACTTTGGAGCGTTCAGTAGGGAAGGTCGAAGGCTGGAGTTCGAGCAACAGAGAACATTGTGATAAAAATGAGCGGCAGGTACCAGGATTTCCGTCATAGGGCTGGGGATTGGGCAGGCGAGGTTCATGCCGAGCTGGGGGTGAGAAGATGGGAGTGCGGAGCAGACCTGTTGAAACTGAGTCGATAACTGGGATAGCGACTGGGATCTGCAGTAGGCTCTGCTGCTGAGAATAAGGATTGCACCTGTTGGGCCAGTTTGGCGCATTTTGGCCTCCGACTGACTAGTGGCGCGAGAGTTAACTTGGTTCGGAGGCTGGGCCTGGAGTGGGAGGCGTGCTGGGTCTGACATGGCCGCAGTGTACTGTCAGGGACGGACGTGGACAAGGAAATGACCCAATAGCAGAATTAGATGCTTTAGAATAGCCTTTTATTTATGCACCAGGGAAAAAATGAACAAAGGCTGGGAGAGCAGAGTGTGTGTGTATGCACGTATGTACGTAAGTGTGTGTGTGTGTGTGTGTGTGTGTGTGTGTGTGTGTGTGTGAGAGAGTTTAGGTGTGTGTGTGTGTGTTAGTGTATGTACGTATGTATGTGTGTTTATGTTTATTTGTCTGTGCGCGTGTAACGGTCCAGCAGGGGTATGTCCTAGAGCGCACGCGGTGATGACGTCAGGGAATCCTCCGCGAACCCGGAAGTAGCGCGTGCGAGAGTATCCTCGGAGATAGTCCGGCGAATTATTTTTCTTTTCTTTCCTCGGCGCTGTTTCGCTGCGCGAACTGAGAGCGGATGTCCGAGTCTTTTGTTCTGCCTTTGCTGGGGTGCCGGAGGCTGGTGAATAACGCGAGCGTCGTACCGGGAGGGCAGAAGTGTGGAACGCCGAAGAGTTGACTCGGATCCGAGGTGAGTGCCGCTGAACGGAGATGCAGCTGAGAGCACAAACGAATCCGGGGCGATAGCCAAAATCGACATCCAAAAACACAGTCCGGGTCATACACGATGATCAGTCCAAAAAACGAGCAAGGTACCAAGGGCGAAGACGAGAGAATAAATCCAGGTAGGGTAAGCAGGGGTCGGCAACGAGAAAGAATACAATGACTTAGATTAGCAAGGAAAGCACGGGGCACACGAGCGAGACACTGCGGCGCTGAGTGACACACTCGGCGCGCTTATAAAGCCAAGGGTTGATTGCTTGATTCGATACAGGTGTGCTGTGATTAAGAGCGGAGCGCGTAAGGAAGAACTCAGAAATGGATTATGACTCATGAGTCTGGCTAACTCGTGACAACTTGAAGATGTGCTGCCAACTGAAGATTCCTCTGAAAGAAAGAAAATAAGACTTAATAAGACTTTACACCATTATTATTACACCCGACAGTATTTTTTAAACTTCAGCAGAACTAAGGAAAGTTTTTTAGAGCAGGGGAGTTACCAAAGCCCGCTTGAATGCTGTAGGAAATGTTTCAGAAGAAAATGAAACATCACGTTTGATTGTTGACACAATGGTAAAAGTTAGTGCTAGTAAGAATGGGGTCCAGAGGACATGCAGTAGAATGGCCACAAGTCAGTGAGCAGATGATGGAAGTGATGAGCAGAGAACTAGTTACTAAATGGTTGCTTCTTTTTTGTTTGGCTGAAAAAAAGGGGCAAACACTACTTTCAGATGGTGCCAATCCCCCATGGGTGAGGCTGGCCGAGTGAGCAGGTTTGGTGAATAGAGGACACAGTCTGTCCAGACATGAGCATAGTGTAGAGCAGAAGTGACCAGTGAGAAGAGAAAAGAACATAATGTAGAAAACCTGGTTTTACCTGGTTTTGTGACTTGCACCTTGACATATGCCTCCAAAGCGCTTTTCTCCTGAACAGTCCTTGGCAGTTTAAACAGTGCATGTAGTCTTTAACACTGACGTGTTTCGCACTGGATTGTTGACGGGGCACCAACACTCCTTTACCAACTTTAAGAACATCTGTGTTGTGCGCACGGTTCCCTTTGTTCCTCAAAAGGTCCAGATTGAGCATCCTTTCTTTAGACCCCTTTGGGTAAGAAAGAGCTTTTGCTACATCCACTTTGTTCTTATGAACCTGGGCTAAGTATCTTGCCATTTTACAGAACGACTTGGAGCAGTAAAGGCAATATTGCTTTTTGTTGTTTATTCTTTGGCCATATGCAGTCTTTTTTATTTTTAGGACTGAAACCTCGCAGTCGCTGTTACTGCCTAAATTAGCCGTTGTCTCCTTACCTCCAAGTGGAGAACATTCTTTTACTGCATTCACAGAAGATGAGAAAGCATCAATATTGTCAGAGAGACTCTCAGATTATTCTGAATCTGTCTCTGAATTAGGGACATATTCATCCTCGCTGTCAATGCTGCTTTCATACGAAGTGGAGCTAAAGTTCAGTGAGGTCTTTGTAAGCTGTAAATACCAAATTTATAACAAGCATAAATTCACACAATATTGGTTCAGTTGCATGTTTATGTTCCCTCATCTAGTTTACAGATCTATTAAAAGTTCACTCAGTAGTGGGTATGTCCCCAAATCCTTTAAATTAGCCGTTATTAAACCGCTAATCAAGAAACCTGACCTTGACCCCTGTCTGCTTTCTAATTACAGGCCAATATCAAACCTTCCGTTTATCTCCAAGATTTTGGAAAAGGTAGTATCACAGCAGCTATGTTCACATCTACACAGAAATAGCATAAATGAACTGTATCAGTCAGGATTTAGGCCTCATCACAGTACAGAGACAGCACTTGTTAAAGTAGTAAACGACCTCCTATGGGCCTCTGATCAGGGTTGCGTCACTATACTTGTGTTACTGGACCTCAGTGCAGCTTTTGACACCATTGATCATAGTATTCTCCTTCACAGATTAGAAAAGGTAGTAGGAATTAAGGGAACTGCCCTCTTGTGGCTCAGATCCTACTTGACTGATCGTTATCAGTTTGTAGATTTAGATGGTGTCAGGGGTGTGGCTGAACGGGAGTGAACCCAATTGCAGACAGAAAGCCTTTCTGAAAGCTTTAGTTCGAAGGCACAAATAAGTCTCAATGTGCAGGCTCAGCAGGAGCACAAATACGGCAGGGAATGAAAAGCTTGTGACGGCGAAACACTCCTGTCTGATATCCACATACGCAAAAGTGATCACAAGTCTGCACGCACACACAGAGATTGTGGGGAATAGCACTAAACGAGGTCGGAGGAACAGGCAGGGTCGGTAACAGTTGTCCAGCAGTGAGAAAAAACAAATCCGGAAGCACGTACCGAAAGCAAAGTCCGTAATGCAGGCGAGGTCATACACAGAAGCAAATCCAAGCAGTGATAATAATCCAGAGGGCAAGGCACGAGACAAAATCCAGGAAGACAGGCAGGGTCATACACAGAAGTAGAAATAACTGGAAAAATCGCGAGTGACAGATCAAGAGGCACGCAAGCAGGTGCATGGGATTAATTAGCGGAAATCATGACCTGGATGTGCTTGGCTGATTGGGCTGGCTCGTGACAGTACCCCCCCTCCTATGGACGCCACCTGGCGTTACCGATGGGGCTTCTGGGTGTTGTCGATAAAAATCGGCAATGAGAGAAGGATCCAAGATAAATCTGGATGGTACCCAGCTTCTCTCTTCAGGGCCATAACCTTCCCAATCCACTAAGTATTGAAGCCCCTTACCTCGTCGCCGTGCTTTCAAAAGCCTGTGAACAGTGAATGCCTCACCACCATCGATGAGCCGGGGGGGAGGAGGAGGGCGGGCTGGTGGATTTAGTGGACATGAAACTATGGGTTTTATCTGGGAGACGTGGAATGAGGGATTGATGCGACGCATCGTGGATGGCAAAAGTAACCTGACTGTACATGGATTGATGACCTTGGAGATGGTGAAGGGCCCTAAAAACCTGGGAGATATCTTGTGGGAGATCGTGTTAATGGGGACATTACGGGTGGAGAGCATGACTCTCTGCCCAACGCGGTATCTTGGCGCAGTTGATCGGCGGCGATCTGCTTGATGCTTGAATAGTGTTATTGCATGGCGAAGTCTAACTCTTGCACGCTGCCAGGTCCTTTTACAACGTCTTACAAAGGCTTGAGCCGAGGGAACTGCCACCTCCTCCTCTTGGGGTGGAAATAGAGGGGGTTGGTAGCCGAGACAACACTGAAATGGTGAGAGGCCCGTGGATGATGTTGGTAATGAGTTATGTGCATATTCAATCCACGGTAGCATTCAACTCCACGAGTGTGCGTCTTGGGTGGTCATACATCGAATCGCTGTTTCGAGGTCCTGGTTGGCTCTCTCAGTCTGGCCGTTGGTCTGAGGGTGATAACCGGAGGAAAGGCTGGGGGTAGCACCGACGAGCTTACAAAATGCTGTCCAGAATTGGGCGGAGAATTGGGGTCCACGATCAGAGACAATGTCTATAGGAATTCCGTGAAGACGAAATACATGAAGGATAAGTAACTCCGCCGTTTCCTTGGCCGAGGGAATTTAGACAGGGGAACAAAGTGAACTGCTTTGGAGAAGCGATCGACAATTGTTAAGATGCATGTGTTGCCATCAGAGTCGGGGAGTCCAGTAACGAAATCTAGTGCGATGTGGAACCATGGTCTGTGGGGAACTGGGAGTGGTCTTAGGAGGCCTGCTGGGGGTTTATTGCTGGTCTTATTACGAGCACAGACGTCACAGGCAGATACAAACTGGCGAGTATCTTCTCTAATAGAAGGCCACCAGAAGCGTTGTTGGACCAATGAGAGAGTGCGGGCTCCACCGGGGTGACAGGCCAATCTTGAACTGTGTCCCCATTCTAGGACTTGTGGGCGGGCCTGTGGTGGAACAAAGAGCCTGCCAGGCGGTGTTCCTGGTGGGCCGGGTTCCCGGTCTAATGCTTGCTTGACCAGAGTTTCGACATCCAGTAAGGTTGCTCCTACAAGACATTGTGGTGGCAAAATGGTCGGCGGAGGGGAATCATCTGTGACTGAAATGAATTGGCGAGAGAGGGCATCAGGTTTGATGTTCTTGTTTCCTGGTCGATAAGATAGGGAGAAGTTGAAATGGGAAAAGAACAATGATCATCTGGCTTGGCGAGAGTTCAGACGTTTGGCTGACTTGAGGTATTCAAGATTTTTATGGTCTGTCCATATGAGAAACGGGACTTCTGTACCTTCGAGCCAGTGTCTCCATTCCTCTAATGCCAATTTTACCGCGAGTAGCTCCCTGTCACCGATACCATAATTCCTCTCAGGGGTAGAAAGGCGGTGAGAGAAGAAGCAACAAGGATGCAATTTACCATCGGTTGGAGACCTCTGAGAGAGTATGGCCCCCACACCGAAGTCTGAGGCATCTACCTCCACTATGAACTGGAGAGCAGGATCCGGCTGCGTGAGGATGGGAGCAGAGGTGAACCGGTCCTTCAGTTCTGTAAATGAGTTTTCTGCCTGATCAGACCAATGAAAATCAACCTTAGTGGAAGTGAGAGCAGTTAGTGGGGCTGCTACTGAGCTGTAGTTCCTAATAAATCGGCGGTAGAAGTTGGCAAACCCAAGAAAACGTTGTAGGTCCTTTCGGGTCGATGGTCTCGGCCAGTCGGTTACCGCTTTGAGTTTAGCTGGATCCATTTGGATCTTAGATGGGGCGATGATAAAACCAAGGAAAGAGACGGCCTGACAATGAAATTCACATTTCTCTGCCTTTACGTACAATTGGTTCTCAAGGAGCCTCTGAAGAACTTGACGGACTTGCAGCTTGTGCTCTTCCAGTGAACGGGAGAAGATCAAAATATCATCTAAATAAACAAATACAAAGATGTTCAGAAAGTCCCTGAGAATGTCATTTACCAATGATTGGAAGACAGCTGGTGCATTGGCTAGTCCAAATGGCACTACGAGGTATTCGTAGTGTCCTGATGGGGTGTTAAAAGCTGTCTTCCACTCATCCCCCTCCCTGATCCTGACCAGGTGGTAGGCATTACGCAGGTCAAGTTTCGTGAAAATGAAGATCAAAGGCCGTGGACATCAGGGGAAGAGGGTAACGATTTTTAATGGTGATCTCATTAAGACCTCTGTAATCAATGCATGGTCATAAAGACTTGTCCTTCTTAGCCACAAAGAAGAATCCTGCCCCAGCGGGGGATGAAGAAGGGCGGATGATGCCAGCAGCAAGAGATTCAGAGATATACTTCTCCATAGCATCCCTCTCATGTGAGGATAATGAGTATAACCGTCCCCTAGGAGGGGTCGTGCCTGGGAGGAGGTTGATAGCACAATCATAGGGTCTGTGGGGGGGCAATGAGAGGGCATGTGACTTACTGAAAACCTGCTTGAGGTCTGAATAATCAGGCGGAACAGCTGAGAGATCTGGGAACTCCTCATTGACGGAAGATGTTGTTGGCGGACAATGAGCAGCCTTCAGGCAGGATGCTAGGCACAAGGGGCTCCATTCTTGGATGGTGTTTCTAGCCCAGTCAATTCGTGGGTTATGACGAACCAGCCATGGGCGACCGAGAACCAAGGATGCGTGTGCGTTGTGTATGACAAGAAAAGAGAGCTCCTCAGAATGGTTACCAGATACTTGAAGGGTTACTGGTATTGTACGGCGAGTAATGGAGGGAAGAGAAGTACCGTCGAGGGCCCGAACGGCTAACGGAGGGTCAACAGCTTGCGTTGGGAGGTTGAGATCCTTAACCTTGGAGGCGGAGATCAGATTTTGGTCTGAGCCGGAGTCAATTAGTGCAGAGACCACATGAGGTCTACCTTCTGTGACAATGATGGTAGGCAGAAGCGGGCGTGAACTGGGGGATTGATTCAAGGTTGGCCCCTTCAGAGACCCTAGATTAACTGGAGAAGTATTTGCTTTCAAAGGGCACTGGAGACGATAGTGACCAATCTGGCCACAATAAAAACAAGAACCGGATTGAAGCCTTCGCTGACGTTCCTCCGGGGAGATCCGGGTTTGGTTCACTTGCATGGGTCTTGGGTATGAACTAGGTTCAGGCCCGGATACTGGGTGCAGGCTGGGAGGTGACCATAGTGGTGCTGAAGGTCTGGAGGGGAGCTTGGATTGAACATGGCGTCTATGAGTTAGCCGAGCACCGAGACCGTGGATGAAGGCATCGTAGAGTGCTTGGGTGCCCCAGTTTACAGATGCAGCCAGAGTGCGGAACTCTATGGCATAATCATATGCAGAACGGGAGCCTTGATGGAGCTCCAGCAGTTGTCTAGCGGCGTCCCTGCCGGAGTGGGTGCGATCGAACACCCTCTTCATCTCGTCAGTGAAAGTTCTGAGAGTTGCACAGCAAGGGTCATTAGCGTCCCAAACTGCAGTTCCCCATTCACGTGCCCGGCCAGTGAGGAGGGTGATTATATAGGCCACTCTTGAACGCTCCATGGGAAAAGAAGAGGCTTGAAGCTCCATCAACAAAGAACATTGTGACAAAAAGGAGCGGCACGTTCCGGGTTCGCCACCATATGGTTGTGGGTTAGGGAGCTGGGGTTCATGACATACAGATTGAACTGCGGTAGAAGGATGATTAGTTAAGAGTTGCTGTAGTTGTAAGGTGATAGAGGAGAGTGTCTGGGTTACCTGCTGAATACTTTGTTGATGAGAGTCTAACAGGGCTCCTTGCTGTGAGAGTGCCTGTTTCAATAGATCCAAGTCTGCTGGGTTTGCCATGGCCGAAGTATACTGTCAGGGGTGTGGCTGAACGGGAGTGAACCCAATTGCAGACAGAAAGCCTTTCTGAAAGCTTTAGTTCGAAGGCACAAATAAGTCTCAATGTGCAGGCTCAGCAGGAGCACAAATACGGCAGGGAATTAAATGCTTGTGACGGCGAAACACTCCTGTCTGATATCCACATACGCAAAAGTGATCACAAGTCTGCACGCACACAGAGATTGCGGGGAATAGCACTAAACGAGGTCGGAGGAACAGGCAGGGTCGGTAACAGTTGTCCAGCAGTGAGAAAAAACAAATCCGGAAGCACGTACCGAAATCAAAGTCCGTAATGCAGGCGAGGTCATACACAGAAGCAAATCCAAGCAGTGATAATAATCCAGAGGGCAAGGCACAAGACAAAATCCAGGAAGACAGGCAGGGTCATACACAGAAGTAGAAATAACTGGAAAAATCGCGAGTGACAGATCAAGAGGCACGCAAGCAGGTGCATGGGATTAATTAGCGGAAATCATGACCTGGATGTGCTTGGCTGATTGGGCTGGCTCGTGACAGATGGTGACCATTCCTCATGTTCTCAAGTGGAGTTTGGTGTTCCACAGGGCTCAGTTTTAGGCCCACTGCTTTTTTCCCTTTACATGCTTCCTCTGGGCAACATAATTCGTAAACATGGTAGTAGTTTTCATTGTTATGCTGATGACACACAATTATATGTCTCAGGAAAACCAGATGAGAAAAACCAGTTTGCTAAAATTGAGCAGTGTGTGCAGGACATACGAGATTGGATGTTAATTAATTTTCTTCTGCTTAATCCTGATAAGACAGAAGTTCTAGTCATAGGACCACAAATAGCTAGAAGTAAGCTTTCTGATCACACTGTAACTTTAGATGGCCTTTCTGTTCCATCAAGTGCAACAGTTAAAGACCTCGGTGTGATTATAGATTCCAGCCTTTCGTTTGAAGCTCATGTAGATAATATCACCAGGATAGCTTTCTTTCACCTTAGAAATATTGCCAAGATAAGAAACATATTGTCACTAAATGATGCAGAAAAACTAGTTCATGCTTTTATCACCTCTAGGTTGGACTATTGTAACGCCTTACTGTCTGGTTGTTCAACTAGGTGTATAAACAAGCTTCAGTTAGTACAGAATGCAGCAGCGAGAGTCCTCACTAGAACCAGAAGATACGAGCACATCACCCCTATCTTATCTACACTGCATTGGCTCCCTGTGAAATTTCGCATCGATTTTAAGATACTACTTTTGACATTTAAAGCACTAAATGGTCTCGCGCCACAGTATTTGAGTGAACTGTTAGTGTCTTACGATCCGCCACGCCTACTTCGATCAAAGGATGCAGGCTGCCTGTCAGTACCACGTATTATTAAAACTACAGCAGGGGGCAGAGCTTTTTCTTACAAAGCCCCAAAGTTATGGAATAGTCTTACTGTTAATGTTCGGGACTCAGACACAGTCTCAGTGTTTAAGTCTAGGCTAAAAACTTATTTATTTAGCCAAGCATTTTTGTAAATAGATTAACCTTAGGTAAAGGAGCAGATCTGGGGGACTCATGGACGTAGAGTATTCTGGTGAACTGGTATGTTTAGATGCTGTCCTCCCCACTCTCATTGTTCACTCAGGTTTGTTGACGGTGAGGTGATTGGTTGCTTTACATCTCAGGGAGCCCTCATGTTTGTGTTTCCTTCTGGCTCTCCCTTTTAGTTATGCTGTTATAGTTAGTCCTGCCGGAGTCCCTGCTTGCACTTTGCACTAATATACATTCACCTTATACATGTTGACTGTGACCAGACCTAACTGCCATCTCTCCTTATTTTCTGTTCTCTCCTTTTCTGCTCTCTCTCTCTCCCTCTCTCCTTTCCCTCTCTCTGTCTCTCTGTCGAGCTATACATGTTCGCTCCTGAGTTGCCAGTGATCCAGACCCCTCTGCCCTCTGAAGCCGTCTAACCCGTCCTGGAGTCCTGCTTCTGGTTGGAGATCCCGTCACATGGATGCCCCGTGTGGTCTGCCTGGATGCGCTTGGTGGCTGGGGATGGTTTCCATGAAGACTGTCCTATCATCGATTGATGCTCTGGGGACCTGTGACTTCAGTTGTTCGATAGCTCAGGACTGGAATCTCCTACAGTCTACCTGAGCCTCCGGGAACAAACTGGACTCCTTTTAATTTAAATTTTAACACATCTCCTGTTACACTGAACTTCCAGTACACATTATTATGCTGATCATTCTCTGCTATCCGTTATCACCCAGATGAGGATGGGTTCCCTGTTGAGTCTGGTTCCTCTCAAGGTTTCTTCCTATTACCATCTCAGGGAGTTTTTCCTTGCCACCGTCGCCCTCGGCTTGCTCATCAGGGACAATCTTATCATTTTGATTCATACACATTGCATAAAAACTTACTTCTTTTTATTGTGTAAAGCTGCTTTGCGACAATGTCAATTGTTAAAAGCGCTATATAAATAAAATTGAATTGAATTGAATTAAAAGGTTACAAAATTATAAGCTTAATAAACACCAAAGACTTTTGTGGAAGACTTCAAATTAAACTCGTTTTCTTTAAATTTGAGTCAAACATAGACTAGTTTATACTTCTAACATTAAACTAATACTTTAGCTTTCTTTGGTTAACAATAGATTAGTCTACTTAGCAAAATGTCTCCAAAATCACACCACAATTGCCATGTAGTTAATGTCATGTTTAAGCTTTGACAAAAAGGACCTTTTTATAAATATAAATATAAATGCTCCTAGACATGATAATAAATGAGACTGTTAACAACTTCAGCAATACAAATGATACTGCAGACTAAATGTAAACTTAAGACAAAATGATCAGCACACGCATGTTATGAACATAAGAAACTTACAAATACGCTGTCAGTCCTCTTTAACTCTGGGACATCACAGGCTCTTGGTGAAGCTGAAGAACTGGTCCCTTCTAAAATTATTGTATCGGCATCACTGTCTGTGTCCTGAACAAACAGAAATATCATCAAATATTTTTTATACAGCAATGTTCCATCTCTAAGTTTACATGTGGGGACACTCACTTTTTTACCCACTTCACTGATATTACTCTTAACATTCTTACTCAATACATTTTTAACTTGTTGCAAGAAAACTGTATCTTAAGTATTGCTTCTTTTGCTTTAGAGGAAAATTAAACAATATAAAAGAGATAGGATATAAAAAGATATTGAAACATAACTGCTAATCAAGCTGAATTGCAACAAATAAAAAAAATCAATAAATATAACAAAAAAACAAGTATTGTGATACATGGCTGTGATATGTAAAAAAATATATTTTAATGACCATGATATGACACTATTGTCTATTCGAGCCCCACCTCTCCCAGAGACAACAAGCACCATAAACACAGGAGTCTGGTTCTGCTTTACCTGACAGTAGCCTGTGATTCACTAAGCTCAATTTATTTATAGTTTTTTTCCTTTTTTCATAGACTTTTGTGACTTTTCATAAATTCAGTTTACAAATTAACAAAACTAATGTAATAAAACTAATGTTTCATATTAAAAGAAAAACAAACCTTTAATTCAATTGAGTTTCCTGTATCACAGGCCACTGTCAGACAAAGAGCAACCAAACTGATGTGTGCTTTACAGTGTCAACTCCAGCAGGAGCAGGAAAGAAGGGACATTATGAAAGAAATACTTACCACTGGTTTCTCTGTAGACAGTAACTGTTTGGCTGGGAGCTCGGGAACATCTGGAGACACAGAACTGTCAGGATTTTCCTTTGAATCCGCCTGTTCAGGTCAACAGAAATAGTCTGTTGTCATAAATAGATAATAAAATAATAGAAATAAATAAAATATAATAATACAATAACTTAAAAATAATAAATGCATTTTTACCAAGGATCGTTCTTCGCAAATCTGTTGTAGGTCAAGGATGTCTTGCTTGAGAGGAGATCGGACCTGGTCATCTGGGGCCTGGAAGGGCATGGGGGGACAAACACTCGATGTTTCTTTTGCCTGAAATAAGAATTTAATGCACAACTGTAGTCATATAAATCATTCAGTTTCACGTTGCAGCTTCACATGCTTTAAGAAGTGTATAGGTGTCAGATCCCTGGGCCGATCTCTTCTTCCCTGATGTTCTATGTTTACATATCTGTTCTAGCACATGGTGTTTGTTTTTGTTCGCCCACTAGCTGTCCGCGTCTGTCACGATAATCCCTCCCACTTCCTCCCTAGTTTAGTAAGATGATTTCACTCACCTGTTCCACTCGTTTCCGTCGTGATTGTTTGCGTTATTTATTCCCTCCTTGTCTGTTGTCTGGTGTCGGTTCGTTGTTTCCATGTTGGCAGCCGTTTGCTGCTTCCTGTCTGGTCAAGCCCAGTCCAAGTTTTGGCTCCTGGTTAATTCTTCCCGTTTATGTTTTCTTCCTCCTTTTTTTCTCCTTTTTTTTAATCTCCCTTTGTCTTCCAGGCTGGTCCGGCTTTTGTTTTTGTCCGCGCTTTCCGACGGCGCCCCGCCGGCCAGCTCACGCTCTTCCTCGCGGCCGAGCAGTGCAGCGCATCGCGCCCCTATCGCCCTCTGGTGGCCGTGGCAGGAACTACCGCTGCACTTGGAAAGTGAAAGCCGTTTTTTCCCTCTACGGAGTAGTTTTTTTGTTTTTGTTTTTGTTTTTTGGGACTAAGGCGCTTCCTGCTACAAGGGATATTTTGTTGTTGTTTTTTGCCTTGGACGTTCTGTGGACTATTTCAATAAATCATTGGAATTGACCTGCACCTGTGTCCGTTCTGATTACCCTGACAGAACGAACCGACCAAGATGGACACAGCAGGTACGGATCCCGTCAGGTCGGCCGTGGCCCAACAGGGGGTGCTTCTGGGCCAACATGAGAGCCGACTGACCAGCACCGCGAGAGAGGTCGAGTTCCTCACCAACCAAGTGGCAGACCTCACTGCTCGTATCCAAGTACTCCAGCGAGAAGGCGCCCAAGGAGCTTCGGCCCACCCTTCCTCCCGTCCAGAGCACGAACCCCGTTGCCACAATCCACCTCCCTATGATGGGGACCTCAATTCATGCCGAGCGTTCTTGACACAGTGCTCAGTTGTATTTGCCTTCCAGCCACGCACGTTTGCGGCAGAGGAGACAAAGGTGGCTTTCGTTATGACTCTCCTAACGGGCAAGGCGCGAGAGTGGGGAACCTCAGTCTGGGAATCTGGAGCCCCATGCTGTCTCTCATTTGACGAGCTTCGGCAGGAGATGATCAGGCTCTTTGACCGGTCTGCCAGAGGGCAGGAGGCAGCGGACCAGCTCGCACGGCTTCACCAGGGAGGCCGCTCAGTCACGGAGTTTGCCATACAGTTTAAGACTCTAGCAGCCTCCTGTGACTGGAATGAGGGAGCCTGTCGGGCCATGTTCCGGGCCGGGTTGGAGGAGGACATACAGGATGAACTGGCCACTCATGACTTACCTCGTGACTTCGAAGAGCTCATAAACCTGGCCCTGCGCATCGAGGTTCGCCTCCATCGTCGGCACCGGCGCCAGCTGATCCGCCTCTCTGGCAAGGTGGAGGGCCCCCACTCACCTTCAGCAACTCCCGATCTACCAGATCCCGAGCCCATGCAGCTGGGACGTCTTCGTCTTTCACCCCAGGAGAGACAACAGCGTCTGAGGCCTGTGCCTCTACTGTGGAAAACCAGGCCACTTTGCAGCAGTCTGTCCGGCAAAAGCCAAAGCTCACCGGTGAAGCGGGGGATCCTGGTGAGCACGATACCTTTTTCACAATCCCCCTCCTCACGAACCCTTTTGCCTGTACTGGTCCAATACGGGGGAACTTCAGAGTCCTGTTCGGCGTTGGTCGATTCAGGGGCTGAAGGGAACTTCATGGACAGCTCGATAGCCGCACGGTGGGGTATCCCAGCCATCCCACTCCCTGAACCTATCCCTGCCCGATCCCTAGACGGAACTTTGATTACCACAGTTTTCTGTCAAACCCCAAAACTTAGCCTGGTAGTCTCAGGCAATCACCGTGAGGTCACCACGCTGTACCTTCTGGACTCCCCTTGCACTCCCATAGTTTTGGGGCACCCCTGGTTGGTACAGCATGGCCCTCATGTGGATTGGTCCGGAAATTCTGTGTTATCCTGGAGTCAAAACTGTCTTGCTTGTGTCTTGGTTCTGCCCCTTTTTCTGGTCCTGTTTGTCCTGTGTTGCAGGTGGAGGAGGCTGATCTGTCCGGGGTGCCGGCGGGGTACCATGATCTGCGTCTGGTGTTCAGCAAGTCCCGGGCCATGTCCTTGCCTCTTCATCGTCCTTATGATTGTGCTATAGAGCTCCTCCCAGGCACTTCTCCGCCCAAGGGTCACTTATATTCCCTTTCAGGTCCAGAGAGAGAGGCCATGGACAAGTATATTAACGAATCCCTCAAAGCCGGCCTCATCCGTCCCTCCTCCTCCCCTGCGGGTGCAGGGTTCTTCTTCGTCAAGAAGAGGGACGGCTCCTTGCGTCCCTGCATTGATTATCGTGGACTGAATGACATCACTGTTAAGAACAGGTACCCCCTGCCGCTTATGTCTTCAGCTTTCGAACTCTTGCAGGGAGCCAAGGCCTTCTCCAAGCTTGACCTGCGCAACGCCTACCACCTTATCCGCATCCGGGAGGGAGATGAGTGGAAGACAGCTTTCAACACACCCACGGGACACTTTGAATACCGGGTCCTTCCGTTTGGTCTGACCAATGCACCCGCTGTCTTCCAGGCCCTGGTCAACGATGTGCTGAGGGACATGGTAAACCGATTTGTCTTTGTGTACCTTGATGATATCTTGATATTCTCCCCCCCTTTGCAGGTACACGCTCAGCATGTCCGCCAGGTGTTGCAACGACTACTAGAGAATCAGCTATTTGTAAAAGCGGAGAAGTGCGTCTTCCATGCAAGGTCAGTTTCGTTCTTGGGGTTTGTTATTTCGGCGGGTGAGATCGGAGCTGACCCTGCTAAAATAAGGTCTGTAGCCGAGTGGCCAACTCCTGACTCTCGGAAGGCTCTGCAGCGGTTCCTGGGGTTCGCCAATTTTTATCGGCGCTTCATCCGGAACTTCGGCCAAATTGCTGCACCCTTAACAGCACTCACCTCTCCTAAAGTACTGTTTAGATGGAATAATGAGGCCCAGGAGGCCTTTGATAAATTAAAATCCCGGTTTATCTCTGCTCCTGTTTTGTCTACTCCAGATCCTGAACAGCAGTTTATTGTTGAGGTGGATGCTTCGGATGTCAGAGTAGGTGCAGTCCTATCACAACGCTCTCTCTGGGATGGGAAAGTACATCCTTGTGCCTTCTTCTCCCACCGCCTAAGCCCCACGGAGCGGAACTACGACATAGGTAATCGGGAGTTGTTGGCTGTCAGACTAGCCTTGGGTGAGTGGCGTCACTGGCTTGAGGGCGCAGTCCAACCGTTTGTAGTCTGGGCCGACCACAAGAATCTAGAATACATCAATTCAGCCAAGAGGCTTAATTCTAGACAGGCCCGCTGGTCCCTTTTCTTCAGTCGTTTCAATTTTTCCCTCTCGTACAGACCTGGGTCCAAGAACACAAAGCCTGACTCCCTCTCCCGTCTGTTTGAGACCCCTGAGAGGGAGGTTCCAATTGACACCATCCTGCCCAAAGGCGTAGTGGTGGCCTCCCTCTCATGGAATGTCGAGAGAGAGGTCCAGGAGGCCCAGCGCAATTCCCACATACCGAGGGGGGTTCCAGTGGGCAAGTTGTTTGTTCCTGTGGTGCTGCATCCTAAAGTCATCCAGTGGGGTCACTCGTCTAGACTAGTGTGTCACCCAGGAGTTCGGAGGTCGCTGGCTTCCATCCGCCAGCGATTTTGGTGGCCTTCCATGGCCAGGGATGTCAGGCAGTTCGTGGCAGCCTGCTCAGTTTGCGCCCAGAACAAGTGTTCATCCTCGCCTCCCGTTGGTCTGCTCCGCCCGTTACACGTTCCTGCCCGCCCATGGTCACATCTAGCCCTTGACTTTGTCACTGGCCTCCCCGAATCAAAGGGCAACACCGTCATTCTCACGGTGGTGGATCGCTTCTCCAAAGCAGCTCACTTCATTCCTCTCCCCAAGCTCCCCTCTGCCAAGGAGACAGCTCAGGTGGTGGTGGACCAAGTATTCCGGATTCATGGTCTTCCGGTTGATGTGGTCTCTGACAGGGGCCCACAGTTTGTCTCTCGGTTTTGGAAGGAATTTTGCAGACAGATCGGGGCCTCTACGAGTCTGTCATCTGGATTCCATCCCCAGACCAATGGGCAGTCTGAGCGGGCTAACCAGGATTTGGAACGTGCTCTCCGCTGCCTGGCATCACATAATCCTAACTCTTGGTGTCAACAACTGACCTGGGTAGAGTATGCCCATAATACCCTACCGGTTTCTGCAACAGGTATGTCGCCTTTTCAGTGTTCAGTTGGTTATCAACCCCCTCTGTTCCCTTCACAGGAACCCGAAGCGGCGGTCCCGTCTGCTTTGGCTTTCGTTCAACGCTGCCGGCGCACCTGGAGAAAAGCCAAGGAAGCCTTGGTCCGGGCTAGTAGACGGACCAAAGCCGCAGCTGATCGCCACCGGACTCCTGCCCCACACTATGTTTGTGGTCAAAGAGTATGGCTCTCTACCAGGGACTTGCAGGGCTACGGTCCGGAGGAGAGGAGTTGGGTTCCGGCCCGGGATGTCCTGGACCGGGCGCTGATCGTGGACCTCCGTCGGCGACAAGGTAGGCCCCTCCCTGGGGACGCCTAGTGGCGCCCTTGAGGGGGGGGGTACTGTCAGATCCCTGGGCCGATCTCTTCTTCCCTGATGTTCTATGTTTACATATCTGTTCTAGCACATGGTGTTTGTTTTTGTTCGCCCACTAGCTGTCCGCGTCTGTCACGATAATCCCTCCCACTTCCTCCCTAGTTTAGTAAGATGATTTCACTCACCTGTTCCACTCGTTTCCGTCGTGATTGTTTGCGTTATTTATTCCCTCCTTGTCTGTGGTCTGGTGTCGGTTCGTTGTTTCCATGTTGGCAGCCGTTTGCTGCTTCCTGTCTGGTCAAGCCCAGTCCAAGTTTTGGCTCCTGGTTAATTCTTCCCGTTTATGTTTTCTTCCTCCTTTTTTCTCCTTTTTTCCCGTGTTTTAATCTCCCTTTGTCTTCCAGGCTGGTCCGGCTTTTGTTTTTGTCCGCGCTTTCCGACGGCGCCCCGCCGGCCAGCTCACGCTCTTCCTCGCGGCCGAGCAGTGCAGCGCATCGCGCCCCTATCGCCCTCTGGTGGCCGTGGCAGGAACTACCGCTGCACTTGGGAAGTGAAAGCCGTTTTTTCCCTCTACGGAGTAGTTTTTTTTTTTGTTTGTTTGTTTGTTTTTTGGGACTAAGGCGCTTCCTGCTACAAGGGATATTTTGTTGTTTTTTTTTGCCTTGGACGTTCTGTGGACTATTTCAATAAATCATTGGAATTGACCTGCACCTGTGTCCGTTCTGATTACCCTGACAATAGGGGAATAATACATGATTTTATTTGAATATTTAATTGTCTGTCTAAAAGGTATGGAGACAATAGTTTTGTACATATGTTCATATCATAAAGAAATATTTTACATATGACCAAATTTTTCTTAACAATACGACATGAACAACTTAACCGTAATATTCTACAGACTAATGTGTGCAATGATTTAGGCTACTTTAATTTCCATGCATGAAATGTAAAAAAAACGTAAATTAAAAATAAGATGAAATAATGAAGTTGAAATCACCTTCTGTCTAGCGAAGTGTCTCCTGGCACATTCATCATGGTGCTTTCTCAGTCTGGTGATGCGGCGTTCAAACCTGCTGATGTTTTCGTTAGCTTGATCTGGTCTGTGCCAAAGGCAAAATTCAATCATTAACTATACACATACTGTAACATATGTAGAAGAAATTTTTATCTGATTTTATGTGACATACCCTACTTTTAAGAAATAAAAGATACTCCAGCTTGAAATAATGGGAGGTTTGCGTGAGAAGCCGAGCATATAGGCCTCTTGGAATGTGCCTGTGTAAGAAATCCGATCTATACATTGAGGCACCTAGAACTGGAAAATTTAATGAAACCCAGATGTTGAATGGAGAATCAGCGCGGGAAAACTGGCCGCCTTTGTTTGGGATCAGTATTTAAGCAAGAAGCCGTCGGGAGTCGGGGTGTGTTCTGCAGACCTCCCGACTTTATTGATCAACCAATGAAGTTGTAACCTTCTGAAATCAAAGCCTGAGTCTTCAATTAATTTCCACGACATTTTGGCGCTGCGAGCAGGGTGGAAAAGGGGCAAAGGTGACTGATCAGCATGGGCTTCTTTGGCAAGCAGCACAAACAGGTGGCCACTTACAAAGGTAAGCAACTTTTGCTTATATGCTTAGTTTGTGTTGTTTGCTGAGGATCACCCATGGTGGTAAGAATGCCTGATAAAGACCTCTCCAAATTAAGTAATTTTTTAATGGGCTTTGTTTTCAGAAGGAAAATGCATGCATCAGCTTACTAACCGTTGAATGGTAGTATTTGAATAGTAACTGATAAAATAAGCATTGCATTGGTCTGTTTTGCTGTCAAGAGGGCTTTGATAGATGGCAGTAATAGCAGGTATGAGGTAGCGCATTTGAAGGTCTGTCTGTGTTGCTAAGAGGGCTTTGATAGATAGCAATGCATACCGGTAGATAGACGCTGTATTAATTTGTACTCATTGTCAAGAGGGCCTAGACGGATGGCAGTGGAGTAGGTTAATAAGGAATTGCGCCTAATTAGTAATACTGCTTGTGTGAGGATCCACAGTAGTTAATATAAATATATCCCTTTTTATAAGGAACGTACAGGTGTATGTCAATTGTTTTGGATGCTGCTGATTAACCCGTATCGTATGAGTGTAGCAGCTTTATTAATATTTTTTTATGTGGAACGTACAGTTGTACGTCAATGGTTTTGTGTGCTGCTGATTAATGGATTGTATGTGGTTATAGCAGCAAATTTATATCTTTTTATGAGGAGCACTGCTTGGGTGCCATTAAGTTGTAAGCAATTGCATTGTTTGTGTTTAATTAATGTTGTACTGTCCAATACTGTCTGATATTGTCTGAGTGAATGAGAGCTCTATGTGTGTCTGAGTGTGTGTGTCTGAGTGGAAGGGAGAGAAAGAGAATCTGGCTGAGTGAACCCCCGAGGGAGTTGTGTGTGCAATCCACCAGAGGGGGGGTCGGCTTGCGCCAGACCGGAGACGTGTGTGTGAATGAGCCCTTATAGGAATAGATAAATTAGCAGATCATGTTGAAATAAAGGGACAAGTGTGTGTATGAGCCCTTCTAAGACAATAAATAAATAAATAGCTAAATAAAATAAAAGGGACAAGTATGCTTGAATGAGCCCTGATTAGGACCGGGGACAAAGTATGCGTGAATGAGCCCTAATTTCTAGGAAATAAGGGACACAGGATGAACGTATAAGCCTAGAAATAAAGAGATCGTGTGGAGTGGTGAATGTGTGGTGAATGTGTCTGAACCCAATATTAATACTGTGGCATTAATCGGTTCTTGCAAGATAATATTCACTGTGTATAAAAATACTGTGCTTTTTGGCCGGTGCTAATAGGACAGTAGTGAAATATTGTATATTAAAGAGTGGCTATCATTGCTAAGTCTTGTTAATGAAGGTGGATGTTTAGGTGATTATATAATATTGTATGTTGCTGTAAGTAAATGTAGTAACTTAGTAAGTGCATAAGCATAAGGAAATACAGGAATATCCTGGTTTTTAGTGACAGAGGCTATAAGGCATAATGGCAGCCTCTCCTGTGGATATATTGGTGTTAAACCATCCATTGTGTGGAGATCTCATAACTAAGATCTCAAGTAAATGGCAAAAGAGAACTAAAGATATGATTACAAAATGGCTAAAGGAGGGAACATTTGATTTGGCTTTGTGTGGTGAAATGGTAACGTTGGCAAAAAATTACAAAACTGCAGCTAGAGAGAAAAAGCGTGTCCAGAGTGAGTTGAAAAGACAGCAGGAGAGAGAGGCCCTGGATCTGTTTAAGAAAGAAGGGGATGAGTTTGTAAGAAGGAAAAAGCAGGTGAGGAGAAAGTTAAGGAAAGTTAGGAAAGTGAGGCACAGAGTAACATGGGGGAAGTGTTAGTTACACCTCCCCCATATGTGCAGACAGAAGGTCAATTCCCAATGCTTAAGGGAATGGTTGAAGTTTCGGGAGAAATGCAGATGGAAGGTTGTGTAGATTGAGATGAAGGTTATAGGAAGTGTGTGAAGTCTAGAAAGAGACAGGATAGGTGGATAGAGAGAGAGGAAAGCACACCGTTAGACTGTTATAAGGAAGTAAGGGCAGATCTACAAAAAGTGGAGAAAGTTGTATGGGAAGGAAGATGATAGAGGGAGAAGAGGGGGTGCATGTAAGTAGAGAGAAAATAGACAGGAGCACAAAAAACACCAGGACAGTCAAGAAGTTAGATAGATACAACATTAATGACTGGACATAGGCCATTGTACAGTTGAGAGGATGGGGGGTGAGGAGGAGTTGTCATGTAACATGGGTAGTTGGAAACATGGAAGGAACACTGGGAGACTTAGGAACCTAGCTCCATTATTCCCAATTTTAATTAAAGGGGCATGGGGACAATATGTACCATGGGCAACGCAAGATCTCGAGGGACTTGTCAACCGCCTCCCTAACATTCATGAGGGTGCAGGGAAATGGATTAAGGTCTTGGACGAGGAGACCTCAGGCAAGCTGTTGTCGGTTGGAAATATGAAAGCTCTTCTGGTAAAAACCGTGGGGGAGGAAAGATGGAGAACGTCCTCCGTGCTTCTGAGGCTGTAGATACAAACCATATGGATGGAACTGTCCTTGATGCTTGCTGCCCTGCCGTGTGGAAGGCCTTGTGTGCAGAGTACACAGCTAGAGTTGACCCAAAGGCATTAAAGGGTGATCAGTTGGAGATGTGGTCGGTTTAAACTCAAGATCACACAAAGAGTTCTGTGATCACATCTCACATGCTGCTGAACTGTACAGGAAAATGAGCAGAAGTTGAAAGCTCAAGAGAAAGAGCTACAACGAAAACTAGCTCAGTTACATCTTGAAGAACTGACTAAGAAAAACAAGAAAAAGGTCCAAGAGACCCTAATTACAGCAGAGCAAGTGTCTGGGGGGGCCCCAGGCAATCCTTCATCCATGATCCAGCCAGCTGCAGTCACATCGATGACCACACCAGCAGCACTACCCCCAAACTCACACCAGATGTCTGCAATGTTTATCCACAAAGGCAGAAAGAGTGGAGAACTAATCAGCGCCAGAGGGGACAAAGAGACACTTATGCTAACTTTCCACCAGGCGTTTGCTGGGTGTGTGGACTGACTGGACATAACCGATCAAGTTGCCCCCACACATCCAGGGGCCCAGCTCCCGAGGGGTGCGGTGGGAGGGGAGTGGCAACAGTCTCCTCGAGATCAAGCTCAAGGCCCAAAACAGGGGAGATTCAGTTACCTATTTTAACAACTAATGCTGAACAGGAACCCTTGTCAGTAGATACAGGAGCAATTCATACATTTAAGTCCTGCCTAAATTTAAGTCATCTCCCCATGCCTGAAAAATTTGCAAAGGCAGTAGGATTATCGGGACAATAGCAGTTAGTTCCTATGACCGCTCCAGTCCGTCTACAAACTAGCGACACAAGTGTGACTATGCCTGTATTAGTTTCAAGTCAGACCCCGGTTAATTTGTTGGGCAGAGATGCATTGTATAAATTAGGATTGCAAATATGGTGTTCCCCAGAAGGGGTGTATGTTGACATGAATGGTGAAAAAATCAAATGGTAATGACTGAGCCACAAGCAAATGTGTTTTGGATAGGACAGCTAGAAAGGGATGTAAGTAAAGTAATTCATAAGTGGGGAAAGTTCATTCAAGCACAGATTCCTGAAGCACAATTACCTACTTCAGACTTTCACTGTACAATGGTCTATGATCCAACTAAGGATGCTGGTTTAGGACAAACGCAAGGTTGAGTTAATTACACAGTACATCGTCATATGTCGGCAAGGAGCAGCTATCAGAGTGTGATTTTGTGAAAAGGTGGTTCAATGTAACTGATTCTGTTCCCCATGTGACAGTGTATGTTGGAAGAAATTGCAGATCAAAGGACTTAGGACTAATGATGACGAGAGCTACAGAAGTCCAGTGGGAGTCAACCATAAACCCGTTGATTTTCATTTTGCAGATAAAAACTTTATCAAAGTATTATGTGGTAATAACTTGATTGGTGTTCCTCAGGAAGTTGTTATTAACCACAAGTCACAGACGCAAATGGCATCAGCAACTGAAGTAGTTGAGACTGTTGAGAGTAAGCTATATAGGGAAATAGAGAGTCTGGTCCCACCTGAATTATGGTCTCAGCATGGTGCAGATATAGGCCTAATTGAATCAGCCAACCCAATTCAAGTAAAATTCAAAACAAATGTAAAACTGCCCAGATTAAGACAATATACTCTGTGACCTGAGGCAGAAGCTGGCATATAGAACACTATTGAAGGCCGGGTAAAACAAGACAACCAGTTGCTGTAGTACTCCAATTTTCTCTGTGATCAAGCCAGGTAAAAATAAATTGTGTCTCGTGCATGATTTACGGGCAATTAATAGTATAACAGAAGATTATCCAGTAGATGTCCCAAATCCGCACATACTGCTAACCAATGTCCTTCCTGAAGCCAAATACTTCACTGTAATTGATCTTTGTTCAGCCTTCTCCAGTATTCTAGTCGCTGAGGAGAGTAGATATTTGTTTGCGTTTACTTATGCTGGACAACAATGTACTACCAGCGAATGCCACAGTAGGTCCGACACTCACTGCACATATTCAATCAGGTTTGGAAGCTGATTTACTGTAGAAGATTTAATGAAAGAAAGTAGCCTTCTTTAGTTTATGGAAGATTGTGTGATATGCTTGACATCGTTAGAAGCAAGCCATAGGGATTCCCTTAAGATACTCGGTAAGCTAGCACAGGGAGGTCACAAAGTATCCAAAGCTAAACGGCAATATTGCAAGCCTCAAGTTGAATATTTAGGACGGTTAATTCCACATGGTACAATAGCCATAGCACCTACCCAATTAGAAGGCATAAGTAAAGCACCTTTGCCACAAACAGTTAAACAGTTGATGACCTTTTTAGGTTTAACAGGCTTCAGCACTGACTGGACTGAGGAGTGTACAGTAAAACAGCTCCACTGAGGGAGGTAATGAGAGGAGAAGGTCTGCAAAATCTAAGTGCTCCGTTACAGTGGAACACAGATGCACTGTTAGCATTCGAATCCATCAAAAAAGAGATGCAAAGAGCGCCCACCTTAGGTATACCAGAGTACATCAAACCATTCTACTTGTAGGTGGCTAACCGAGCTGATGGATATGCCTCAGCTGTATTGATGCAGGAAACCTGCAGTGGGAGGGAAAAAACAGTCTCTAGCTTACTATAGCACTAGCTAGATAATGTAGTACAAGGTTACCCGCCATGTTATCAACAGGGTCTTACAGCAGTACATTATGCATATGGAAAAGCATCTACATTGACTCTGGGTTACCCAGTAACCATTTATACACATCATAAGGTTGTGGAATTGATAGAACAATGGAAATTTGTTCTAACTCAAGCTTGCCTTCTAGCATATTCTTCACTGCTCACATATCCTGACATTACGATCAAAAGATGTGACACGGTTAATTCGGCTGGATTAAGTCCTTTAGCATATGAAGGTGTGTCTCATGCTTGTCTGGCGAATTTATTGGCATTTACTAGGTTACATCCTGATCTTGACTCTAAACCAATATCTGAAGCAGAAGTTACTTATTTTGTTGAGGAGTCTAGTTTAGAGGCCATTTAGGAAGTTACACTGAGTATACAGTAATAATAAAGGATGGAGAAGACTTAAAACCTGTCTTATCTCAGAGTTGTTCGCAACCGGGTTTTGCTCAAATTAGCCGAGCTGAACGCTTTCACAGCCGTATGCCAAACAACCAAAGGGCTAGTAGAAAGTATTTTATTTTACAGATTCTGCCTATTCACATGGTGGGTGTCATATGTTTGGAGCAGTATGGAAGCAGTGAAGGTTTAAAAAGAGTGAAGGAACACCTATCCAGCATGCTGAACAGATAAGCAAGTTAATGGTTGCTATGATGCTACCAAAATGATTGGCTGTCATTAGATGTCAAGCTCACAAAAAAGGAAATGACTATGTCACTAAGGGTAACAACATTAGAAACAAAGCTGTTTCCGGCTTAGAAACAAAGCAAGCATCAAGGTGTCAAGTGGCAGTGATGGGACCAGTAGTCCTTATAGAACCACAGCCTCAATTGGAGGATATTATTCGAATTCAACATCAAGCAGGTCCATACGAGCCCTCGATGTGGCTCCAGAGGGGGGCTCAGAAGGATGCACAAGGTGTGTGCGTTCACATGAAGGTTTAATCATTGCATCCACAGTGCCGTTAAACATTTTGATCCCAGGTGCTCATGGATTTGATCATTGTGCCAGAGGAGAGGTTGTGAGGAAAATTAAAAACTAAAAATTAAAAATTAAAAATTAAAAAGGGTATTGGTCTCCATATCGGCATTATATTGTTGATGAGTTCTTAGCTTAATGTGAGATATGCAGTATGTGCTAAGCATAATGTCAGAAAAGGAACAGCGACACCTATTAGCCATATACCGGTACTAGACGGACCTTTTATTTTTATTTTTATTTTTTTTTTTTTGATTTTTTCCCCGATTTTCTCCCTAATTTAGTCGTGTCCAATTCCTCCCCGTCACTAGGGGGCTCCCACATTAAGGCTACTACTACCACTCAGCCGGGAGGGCCGAAGACTATCACGTGTTTCCTCCGAACCACGTGACGCCAGCCGACCGCATCTTTTCGAACTGCTCGCTCGCGCACCGTTGGGGGCGGCGTAACACACTCGGAGGACAGCGCTATCCGCTCCCTCTGCTGCGCGAGCTCACAGACGCCCCTGACTGGCTGTAGAGCCGTGGTTAATGTCAGAGCACAATGTACCTCTCATCCCTCCCCTCTGAGAGAGCTCGGCCAATCAGCTCTCTCTAGTCCTCCGGCTGCGAGAGGTTACAGCACCACCCGGGATTCGAACTAGCGATCTCCGGATGATAGGGCGAGCGCTTTACCCACTGCGCCACTCGGAGGCCCAGACGGACCTTTTAAGTACTTAGTGGACAAGTGAACTGTGTGGACATGGTGAATGATGCTCGGGGAAATTGAGAGGTTGAGTAGATGGGTAGAAGCAATGCCATCTGCAGATGAAGAAGCAGGAACAGTTATCAAGTCCTTACAAGCGAAATGATTCCTAGATTTGGAATTCCAGAGATCAGTTCGGATAATAGCTCATCATCCGCAGTGGGATATTAGAAAGAATAAACTTAACTGGGTTGATGCTTTACCCCTTGCACTAATAAACTGTCGCATGCAAACTAACAGTAATACACACCTAACCCGCATGAATCCATTATGGGTCGACCCATGACTGTGTTATATTGTATTGACCTCTCAATTGCAAATGAGGAAACTAACTGCAATATATAAAGTAATCTATGTGCAGGGAAAAGCACGGAGCCCAAGTGGAGAAAGACACACCATGCCCAGTTGTTCCAGAAGACCAGATGTATCTACAAATGGTAAAGGAAGTAACACAAATTCAGGAGGGAATCCTAGCAGCTATTCCAACAGCAGTTCAGGTGGAAGACTAAACCACGTGGTATCACTTGAACCGTTACACGAAAACCTCCAGAAATAGGTACAGAGAAAGGAGAGAAACCACTGACTGATAGAGCGGAAGGAAGAAAGAATGACCAATATCAAATAGTAGCAAAGTGAACAAATTTAAACCTTATTGGGAAATAACCAACTATTGGCACAAGTTGGATACCAAATTGCACAGCGATGAACGCTTCGCTGCCCCAAATTAAGTATGAGAATCTGCTTGAGAGCAGCATCCCATTTCTGATACAGACGTGACCGACTGACCGACTTTGACCAGTTTCCCATTGACACAACTGACATGACAAACTTTTGTACATATTGTATGTGACTACGATTCATGTTGTATAATGTATTTCTGTATAATCAAAACTATATTACTTTCACAGATAAAACAGCAGTGGCAACAATTAATCCTAATTTCCTCAACAGGAAAAGTGCACTGGAAGGAGCAAGCCATAAACAAATTATGCCAATGTGTAATGCCACTAAACAAGGTTCTCTTTTATTACAGGTATAGAAATTTAATTGGAGCAGCTGATGGGTGACTTTACCGCGTCTAATGAAATTTATGTTGTGTATATCTATATCTAACCAAAGGCTTTCTAGAATTAATAGCATTTCTTAGCAACAACAGACAAGAACAAGTCTTCGGATGCGCATCTTCCATAGCAAAGGAGGGAAGACACGGGCCCATAATGAAGTGCTAGTAACCTCTCTTGTGGGCTCCAACTGACTCTCTACGATGCGCAAAGTATCTGGGTTGAAGATTCTTACATTACAACAAGGCTGTTTAAATTTATACCCACTTTTAAAATTGTAATGTGTTAGGCATGTTTCATTTTAGATTGCATCATTCACCGAATTAGTGTAAACCTAAAAAATGTTAATTACATATTCATGTCGTGTTATTGTTACTGTGTTATGAAAAGTATAAGGTCATGGAGGTCGAGTCTTTTACTCCTTTCTAGTCAAGTGCGGAAGGAGAGGTTTGGCCGATTCTCCACTAGAGTTCAAATACATACGTTAGTCCTTGGTAGAAGTCCAGTGATTTAATTTAATCACCAGTTAGTGTAAGGAAGACTAAAACATGAATTTGCACTCTAGATAAAACGGTTATTGTGGGACTTATAAGTGCGCCAATTAACTGTTTGCTATCAAATTAAATATTAAATACTATGATAACGTGACGTTTTTCTCTCTTTTGGGAAAAAAGAGAAAAAATACGACAAAATAAACATTTAATTCCCACTAACGCACTGACTCCGTAACGCTGACATTAACTTGTTATTACCGTTACCTCTGAACTTTATTATGAATATGAGACACGCGTTAAAGAACGTGCTGCGCGCTCTGAGGTCGCGTGCAGACACGCGCGCCTCCAGGTGAATCCCTTCACACAGCCCTGTAACAGTGCGGTCAGACTGTATGTACATGTTCTGTATGTACAGAACATGTACAGTGTACAGTGCTGTCGAACACTATTTTTGTACAGAATGATCCAGAAAACCCGAATGTAAAGTACCGCACAAAGCAGCGCGCGCGTCAGTGAACCTCGACCCCGTGCTCACCTACAATGAACCCGAATAATCGCCTAAAGTTACCTTAATTAGAAGCAGTAATTCACTGTTTACCTGCTCTACCTCATCATAGTACGACTATAAACAGAATTCACATTCACCACCATATTCATTTCTCTATCATAAGTCTTACCTTAATTTGTCCATGATGCTTCCGCTGAAACCGTGAAGATGATGCGCGCGACGTCGTCACCTCATTTCTGCGCACTTCAATTTGTCCGAGCCAAACTTCTTACGAAATAAGATGGCGTGCCGCGGCATACCGCGTCGCGCATGCAGGGTCGCAGACGGGAGGGGGAGGGGAGGTCGCGGTGGGGACCCGGTCTGTCCGGTGCACACACACTTTTGTAGATTTCCATCGAGCTCATCAGGTGAATGCACACGGGAGGGGGAGAGGAGGTCGCGGTAGGGACTCGGTATGTCCGGTGCACACACACTTCTGTAGATTTCCATCTTACAGTCTGTCATGCGTGGTGTTTGGTGAATGTAAACGGGAGGGAGATTTGTTACAGGCAAAGTCATTTAAAAATAAAATAAAAAAATTCAAATACATTTATTAAAATTTGTATTTTTAAATTCTGAATTCTGAAGATTTAAATCAATTTAAACTATAAATTTCATGGACACAAAATGAAATATTGTTTTTATATTTAATAACAGTTAATGTCTTTATGAACCAAAATGAAAAATCAACAGATTAATGTGAAAATTATCAATTTAAAAGTTTTCTGTTAAATAGTTTTTATAATTTTTGAATTGATTTTAAACCTGACACGGACACTGCAGAACACCTGGACACAGTGATTAGTGAGACTGTGCCCTCCTGCTCCTGTAAAAACGTCAACACATTCTCACTCACAAGTCGTCTGATACACACGCCAGATACGGTCACTGTGCTGAAACCAACATGCCCACAGCGATGTGGAACTCTCTTAAAAGCACTTAATGTGAAAATGACTTCTGTATTAGGAAAAAACATTTACAGGTGTTCAAATTTGGAAATTAAAACACCAGATGAATACTAACATGACATATCATAGTCTGTCATTATTTATTTAGGACGCTGTGAACATAGGAATTAACGGATAATCACGAAGTGTGAGCACCTCTATAAAAGCAGATGTACTGGCAGTTTGAGTGTCTGGAGCCTTCAGGTGTGTGTAATCACAATGACAAGAAGAAACGACATTAACAAAGACAATTAGAGAAGCAATTGTTGCTGCATGTCAGTCTGAGACGGATTATTATAGACTAGCAAATCTACAACAAAACAGGTGAAAAAGAATCAAGGCATTACAACAGTCGAGTCAAAGTCCAGATCTCATCTGTGAGAGACTGATAAAAACCATACAGAAGACAATCAGGATTCTTCTTCTTCTTTGTCTTTCGGCTGTTCCTTTTCAGGGGTTGCCACAGTGAATCATCTGCCTCCTACCTTGATCCTATCCATCCTTGTTGTCCCTCCCAAAGAGAACCTCAACACCTTCAACTCCGCTACCTCCAGCTTTGCCTCCTGTCTTTTCTTCAGTGCCGCTGTCTAGTCGTAGAGCATCGCTGGTCTCACTACCGTCTTGAACACCTTTCCTTTCATTCTTGCTGATACTCTTTTATCACACAACATACCTGAGACGTTTCTCCACCCGTTCCAATCTAACATACTGCACCACTCTAACATCCTTCTCTGCCACTCCAGACTTCTTCATACAACACCACAGCTCCTCTCTCGACACCCTGTCGTATGCTTTCTCTGAATCTACAAAGACACAATACAACACTCTATTACCTTCTCTGTACTTCTCCATCAGCATCCTCAAAGCAAATACTGCATCTGTTGTACTCTTTCTAGGCATGAAACTATATTGCTGCTCACAAATGCCCACCTCTGCCCTTAACCTAACTTCCACTACTCTTTCCCAAAGCTTCATTGTATGGCTCATCAGCTTTATGCCTCTGTATTGCCACAGCTCTGCACATCTCCCTTGTTCTTATAAATCGGCACCAATATACTTCTCCTGGAATCCTCTCACTCTCCAAGATCTTGTTAAACAAACTAGTCAGAAACTCTACTGCCAGCTCTCCTAAGCACTTCCATACTCCACAGGTATGTCATCAGGACCAACAGCCTTTCCCCTCTTCATGCTCTTCAATGCCCTCCTCACCTCACTCTTACTGATTTTTGCTACTTCCTGCTCCACAACACTCACCTCTTCTACTCTTTGTTCTCTTTCATTTTCCTCATTCATCAACTCTTGTCATGCGCACTCCTAACACGACCGGCACTAGGACCTGGAAGTAGTCCGGTCGTTATTCAGGAAGCATAAAAGGAGACAAGATGGCTCTACACATTGCTCAGTCATTGAGTTTGCCCATGCTATCGCCGATGCTGTGTCCGTCTAATCGTGAGTACTCACTTTCTTGGGTTTTGTTTTCGATTGAGTGTGTGTTATTAGAACGCGAGTTTATTTGTGTAGACTCTTGCTCTCGCTTCGGGAGAGTTCTAAAAATAACAGCGTGGTTATCCTGCCTGCTCGCGCTACTTCCGCGTTTGGGTTTACCATCCACGCTACAGGGCTAACTGCTAGTCTTCTGGTCCATCTCCGTGTGTTTATGACAGAATGACTGAGCCAACAGCAGTAAACCCAGCGGATTACGCTCACCTCTGCGATGTGGTTGCCCAACATGCTAAGCTGATCGATCAGCTCTGTAGTGAAGTTGCGGTTCTCCGCAAAGGCATCCAAGACGTTGCGGCCCTGCGCCGCGAGGTGGCGGAGCTAAGGCAGGAGAACGTGACCCTCCGCGGGGCAGGCGCTCAGCCGGCAGTTGCCACGCCCGTCGCAGCGGTTGTTGCGCCGCCACCACCCTCCCCTACTGATGTCTTCATAGCTCTACCAGATAAGTGGGATGGCACGGATGGGAAATGCAGTGTGTTTTTAACATCATTGGATCTTGTGTTTGAGTTTAATTCCACCAGATACTCCACAGACCGACTGCGCATTGCACTTCTCGTCTCGTTGCTATCCGGGCAGGCAGCTGAGTGGGCCACGGCGGTCCTTCGCTCGGATTCAGATGTCGCATATTCATACACAGAGTTCACCCATCAACTAAAACTAACTTTTGAACATCCTGCTGCTGAGGTGGAGACCGACTCCAAGTTATATCATCTGCGGCAGGGAGGCTCGTCTGTGAGTCGCTACACGGCAGATTTCCAAACCCTGGCTGTCCAGACCAACTGGGGAGACGCCGCCCTCCGGACAGCCTACTACGAGGGACTGGCTGCATGCATCAAGGACGAGCTCGCTGGACGAGAACTTCCAGCTACGTTGGAGGGCTTAATTCAACTCGCCCTCCGAATCGACCAGCGCCTGCTCGCCCGAACCAAGCCAGCTCCTCGCACCCTGCCATCCATCACGCCATCACTGCCCCATTTAACATCCCGACCCTCCTCCTTCTTCTCTCACACGCCTGTTCCTGAAGCTTGCTCCTCATTTGCAACTGCACCTACCAGATCAGTCGGTTCTCCACCTCCCGCCGTGGTTGACACCGGAGCCGGGGAACCTGTGCAATTAGAACGCGCCTCCTTAACCGCTGCAGAACAGGAACGCTGCTTCAGAGAAGGTCTCTGCGCATATTGTGGATCGGCAGCACACCACAGAGCTGTCTGCCCTCTGCGTCCGGGAAACGCGCAGGCCCGGTGAGCAGTAGGAACGTAAACATCACCTCTGTTGATGGTCGGCCCCTCTCTTCCAGCCCTATCACCTCTCGAACACAGCCAATCACCCTCATCATCAACTAACACGAAGAACAGGTTTAATTCTATGTCACCTCCATCTCATCTCCTCCCATCATCCTCGGCCACCCGTGGTTGTTGCAGCATGACCCACTTATTTCTTGGACACAGAACCGGATTCTACAATGGGGGCCGACCTGCACTGAACTCTGCCTACGGGCCCGGGCTGGGACGTGTTCTAGGGAGCCCGAGGCCCCCGAAGTCGACACTAACAGCATCCCGACGCCTTACCGGGACCTGGCTGAAGTGTTTTGTACACGACGCGCCACCGACCTACCTCCTCATCGTCCTTACAACTTGGCAATTGACCTTCAGCCGGGTTCCGTCCCGCCCCGTGGCCATCTCTACTCACTATCTTCCACCGAGATGCAGGCGATGGAGGAGTATGTTTCCAGCGCCCTTCGTCAAGGTACCATCCGGCCCTCCTCCTCACCTGCCACCGCGGGGTTCTTCTTTGTAAAGAAAAAAGGAGGTGACTTACGTCCATGTGTCGATTATCGGGGGCTCAACGATGTCACCATCAAGAACCGACACCCATTGCCGCTTACCAACTCGGCCCTGGACGCCCTCTCTGGTGCCACCATCTTTACTAAGTTGGACCTCCGGAGCGCCTACAACTTGCGCATTAGAGAGGGTGATGAGTGGAAAACGGCCTTCATCACCCCCACAGGACACTATGAAAGCCTGGTCATCCCTTTTGGACTCTGTAACGCACCTGCTGCATTCCAACAATTCATCAATGATGTTCTCAGAGACATGCTAGGCCGCTGGGTGTTCGTCTACCTAGACGACATCCTCATTTACTCCCGGACTGTTGTTGACGAACATGTCCAACACGTCAGGGCGGTCCTCAAGAGATTGCTCGCCCATCAACTGTATTGTAAGTTGGAGAAGTGCGCTTTTCACGAGCGCTCCACCACGTTCCTGGGTTTTGTTATCTCGCCCCAGGGTGTGGCCATGGACCCGCAGAAACTGGAAGTTGTGCGTCATTGGCCCCTACCCAAGACCCTCAAGCAACTTCAACGGTTTCTTGGGTTTGCGAATTTCTTTCGTCGCTTTATCCGGGACTACAGTACGGTTGCAGCTCCTTTAACCGCCCTGACACGACCATCTTCTCACCCCTTCACCCTCAACTCTGCCTCCATCTCCGCCTTCCAGGAATTGTGTCACCGCTTCACCACCGCACCAATTCTCCTCCATCCAGACGCGAGCAAACCATTCGTTGTGGAGGTGGACACTTCGGATGTGGGCGCCGGGGCCGTTCTCTCCCAACGAGGTCCAGATCAGAAGCTGCACCCTTGTAGCTTCTTCTCCAGAAAATTTGACCCCACTCAGCAGCAATACGGGGTAGGGGACCGCAAGCTGTTGGCCAGAAAGTGGGCTCTGGAGGAATGGCGTCACTGGCTCCAGAGCGTCAGAGAGCCGTTCATCATCTGGACTGACCACCAGAATCTAATCACCATCCGAAGAATGAAACAGCTTAACCCTAGACAGGTGCGGTGGGCGTTATTTTTTGAGAGTTATAACTTCCATTTGTCATACCGCCCTGGGTCCAAGAACACCAAGGCCGACGCCCTCTCCCGACAGCATGAGGAAGACGTCCCCCGGGCGGAGCCCGCACCTGTCCTACCTCCCACCAGGATCATAGCACCACTACGCTGGGATCTGGAGACAAGGGTGCGCCAGGCACAGGCTGCGGAGACCGAACCGGCAGGTGTGCCGCCTGGTCGACTCTATGTACCCGACACCATCAGGACGGAGGTCATCCAATGGGGGCATTCATCTCTCCTCGCTGGACACCCCGGAACACGTCGCACACTTCAATTTATACAGCGCGCCTTCTGGTGGCCCACCATGACCAAGGATGTTCACGAGTTCGTCCAGGCGTGCCCAGTGTGCGCCAGGGCCAAGGATGTAAATCAACCATCTCCGGGCGAGCTTCAACCACTTCCTGTTCCCCGTCGGCCCTGGACACTTCACTGGTCGACTTCATCACGGGCCTGCCGGTTTCAAAAGGAAAGAAAACCATCCTCACCATCGTCGACCGGTTCTCCAAAGCTGTGCACTTTGGAGCCCGCTTCCCGGGCTCCCGTCAGCTAAGGAAACAGCCAAGCTGATATTAGAACATGTAGGCCGCCTGCATGGGTTCCCAAAGGACATCGTCTCGGACAGGGGGCCTCAGTTCACCTCACGGTTCTGGAAGGCTTTCTGCCGTCTGATCCATTCCACCTGGAGTCTGTCCTCCGGCTACCACCCACAGACTAATGGTCAGACGGAACGGACCAACCAACAACTGGAGCGCTACCTGAGGTGCTTTGTCGCCGACCGTCAGTGCTCCTGGGCTCGCTACCTCATCTGGGCTGAACTATCACACAACCTCCACGTTTCATCCGCCACCGGCTTAAGCCCATTTGAGGCATGCCACGGCTTCCAACCTCCGATGTTCGACCACCAAGAACCGGAGGTTGAAGTACCGTCGGCCCAACAGTTGGTCCGTCGGTGTCAACGGCTATGGAACCAAGCAAACCTGGCCATCAAACGCACCAACACCCGCTACATCAGTCAGCACCGCCGTCGACACCCACCGGGGCGATTGTACCACGTAGGTGACAAGGTATGGCTGTCTACAAAAAATCTACACCTGCAGACAGAATCCAGAAAATTATCACCTCGTTTCATCGGTCCATACCGCATCACCCTCCGAATCAACCCCGTCACCTACCGGCTCCAGCTGCCTGCGGCGCTCCGGATCCACCCAGTATTCCATACTTCTCAGCTAAAACCCTTCACCACTTCACCTATGATCCTGCCTCTTCTGGAATAAAGTATTCACTACTGCTATTTCCATCCTCTTTGTCCACCACCATCTGTCCTTCTACATTCCTGTCCTGAAGACCAAACCTGCCCATCACATTTTCATCACCTCTATTCCCTCTATTGGTGAAGTCTGCACCAATCACCACTCTCTCACCTCTGGGGCTCCTCTGCATCACTTCATCTAACCCACTCCAGAATTTCTTCTTCTCTTCTAAATCACATCCTACCTGTGGGGCAGAACCACCATCAACATTGAACATCATTCCTTCAATTTCCAGCTTCAGACTCATCACCCTTTCTGATACTCTTTTCACCTCTGGAACATTCCTAACAAACTCCTCTTTCAGGATAACTCCTTCTCCATTTCTTTTCCTATCCACACCATGGTAAAACAACTTGAACCCTGATCCTAAGCTTCTAGCCTTGCTACCTTTCCACCTGGTCTCCTGGACACACAGTATGTCCACCTTCTGCTTTCAAACACGCCTTCCTCCTCTCCTTTTTTGACCAACAGTAGAAAACAATCAGGATTATTACTGCTAAAAGTGAATCTACAAGCAGCTGAATCAAAGGATGTCCTAACCTTGTCACACGACTTTTCCATCTTGGCTTTATTTTTGTGGAATAAATAATGACACACTGTGATATATCATGTGCTGTTGTTCATCTGAGGTTTTCTTTTCCAAATTTTAAGACCTGCCAAAGATAAGGGGTCTTGTTTATAAAACTCTATGGAGATTTCATCCTAAAAGTGTACATATGAACAAATGCCAGATTTTGCATATGCACAATTATTTTTTCATACTAAACCATAGGCCAGCCTCGATTCCCGTCTCTGTGTGCATGGAGTTTGCATGTTCTCTCCGTGCTTGGTGGGTTTCCTCCGGGTACTCCGGTTTCCTCCCACAGTCCAAAGACATGTAGGTTAGGTTAATTGGCGTTCCCAAATGGTCCGTAGTGTGGGAATGAGTGAGTGTATGTGTGAGTGTGTCTGTGCCCTGCGATGGATTGGCACCCTGTTCAGGGTGTACCCTGCCATGTGCCCTAAGCCTCCTGGGATAGGCTCCAGGCCCCCCGTGACCCTGAATACAGGATTAAGCGGTATAGATAATGAGTGAGTGAGTGAACCATATGCCAGAACCTGTGAAAAAATCCCTTTATAAATCCCACTCAGGGGAAGATTGTGTGAACATGCATACAGTATATTAGAATAGAGTTGATCTCATTCAGTTCCGCTGGCCAAATAATATTTTGTATGTTTTAAACAATTTATGAAGTTTATGATTAGGAGTTCGCTATTTTAGTGTAAAAATGAATAGGCCTATATTTATTGCAGTGTGAATATAATTGTCTCTGCATATCACTTTTTTTTTTCAAAGACAGTGACATTTTTCATAATGTTGTGGAGACGCTTTCACACATCAATAGCACTTCCATGCAGCTGTGGTTATACAGTAAGCTATTATCATTGGTCCTTGTAGTCACTGATACCAGACAATGAACCATTTGACCACCGAATCTATCCACCTTAATATCGAAGTGTGGAATATTGATCATTATTCTCACTAAGAAGTATGTTCTCATAACATGAGATGTGCAGTTTAGAATAAATATGAATTATTTTGCACCTACAACACTCCTTGCTGTCAGTAAGAGGGAAAGTCACCAAACTCATCCACTAAAGTATGTATAGGCTATGTGTAAATTCATAATCATGTCTAAATTCAATAATTAATTTGATTTCATCTCTGTGTAACAACTTTATGTAATTTCAGTGCTTATCTATATTAATGAGAGGTAAATATTTAATGTAAATGTGTATATTGACATAAAAACAGTTGTTTAATACTTTTCTCACTTGCTCACTGTTATTATTAAATAACAGTATTGTTTAAGGGAAATTAGTTTGTTTCTAAATATTCTATTAATCATTGTAAAAAAAGGCATTTTCTATATTTAATGTGTGGCTTGAAAAAGGATTGAATGCAAACGTACACAGACCCACTGATTATGTCAGAGATCACAGAAGATTAAGATCACAGAAGAAACACCTAAGATATTACCTTTGGATATGTTTAAACATGTCAGAGAGAAAAAAAGAAAAAAAAAAAGCCCACACACAGTTGTTCCAAAGTTGACCATAGGGGCGCTCTCCGAAACACACTTTATACACACACACAATTTTTGTCCGGTTAACGGACCCCATAGGGACCAAGTGGCATTTTCTGGGAAACACTGCCACCTATGTTAAAATGGCCATTTCTATCGTTTTCAATGGTTGTGCCTGTGGGGACCTAGAATCAGGTCCCCACCGCGCACAAGGTCCCCACGGTGTTGGTGTGCAAACAGGCCCAAGTCCTCACCGGGATATAAAAACAAGTGCACACACACACACACACACACACACACACACATACACGCGCACACACATACACGCACACACACACACACACACACACACACACACACACACACACACACACACACCCACAGACACACACATATACTACACAACTACCAAACACACAAACATCACACATGCTTTCTAGACACATATAAACACAGAACCACATACTTACATCCCAATCACACATAGCACACACAGAGTACACATCATAAATAAACACAACAAATCGGAACCACAGACAAACACACGTCTCACACACATCCTACGCATGTAGGATTCTACACACATCTACACAAATCGTAGAATCCTACTCAAACAATGACCTGCTCAAGCACCAGCACCATTACAGTTGCCATGAAACCCGTCTGACATTGTGTGACAGATAACAATGCCTAACTAGAAAGACACGTCCAGCCATTAAATTTATTTCATATTTGTTTAAGAGGTCGTAGCGTGCTAAAAAGTCACACAGATTGTGAGGTGCGACCAAGTGGCGATGACACAGTTGTTTGGCCCCGCTCATCGCTGCTTGTAATTATATTTCTTTCTTGTCTTTCGGCTGTTCCCTTTCAGGGGTCGCCACAGCGAATCATTCGCCTCCATCTAACCCTGTCCTTTGTATCCTCTTCTCTCACTCCAACTAACTTTATGTCCTCTCTAACTACATCCATAAATCCCCTCTTTGGTCTTTTTCTAGACCTCCTGCTTGGCAGTTCCAACCTCAGCATCCTTCTACCAATATATTCACAATCTCTCCCCTGAACATGTCCAAACCACCTAAATCTGGCCTCTCTGACTTTATCTCCAAAACGTCTAACATGGGTTGGCCCTCTGATGAACTTATTGTCAATCCTTGTCACGCCCAAAGAGAACCTCAACATCTTCCTGCTACCTCCAGCTCTGCCTCCTGTCTTTTCTTCAGTGCCACTGTCACTAAGCCATAGAGCACTGCTGGTCTCATCACTGTCTAGTACACCTTTCCTTTCATTCTTGCACAGCACAACTGACACTTTTCTCCACCCGTTGCTTCATTCCTCTGCTTTCCTGAACATACCTCAACCTCTCCAAATTTTTCTCCACCTGTTCCCTGCTCTTGCTACAAAGCACAATGTCATCTGCAAACATCATAGTCCATTGAGACTCCTGTCTAACCTCATCTGTCATCCTGTCCATCAGCAGAACAAACAAAAAGCGGCTTAGAGCCGATCCTTGATGCAGAGCCACCTCCACCTTCAACTCTTCTGTCACACCTACAGTACCTACAGTACCGTACCTCAAGCTCGCTCAAGCCAGTCCTGTGCAACACTATGGCGGGTTCATTGCCGCCAACATCATGTTTGGGCTCCCGCATGTATGCTCAGACGAGGAACACTCGTAGGTCTCAGGCCAAAACATACTATTCCCAGGTCTGGGAGTCCACCAAGAAGCTCTCTCTGAAGATGAAAGCCAAGAAGTTGGCCCTGCGCCCTTTTAAAATAAAAAGAAGAAATGAGTGTGCCCAAGCACCTTTGCAATAGGCTTACAGGCCCACCCTACAACCTTTGTGCCATTTGAGGATGCAAAGACCCATAAAACGGCCTGGCCACTGATGTCACTAAATATAGCATAAGTTCAAGGCATCTTCATAGTTGGACGTGTCTTTCTATGCGTCATTGCTAGTGATTGCTTGGTGGCGACTGAAATGCCTCAGGTGCTTGGGACGGTCATCATTTGTGTAGCATGTGTGAGGTGTGTGTGTGTGTGTGTTTGAGTGTGTTTAGGACATGTGTGTGTGAGTGTGTGAGTGTGTGTGTCTAGTTTGTGTCTGAAGTATGTATTTGTAATGTATGTGTAGTGTTTGTGTATGTCTATAGTGTGTATAGTCTGCAATCTGTCTAGTGTATGTGTGTAATGTATTTATGTTTGTGTACAGTATGTCTCTGTGTATGTCTCTGTGTATGTTTGTGTACGATATTTGTGTGTGTGTGTGTGTGTGTGTGTGTGTGTGTGTCTGTGAAGGATGTGTGTATATTCTTTCTAGGAGTCCCCTTATGGCACAAAAATAAAAAGCACACTGTCAATACTGCTCCTATTGTTTTGTAGTTAAAAAACGTGGACATGCAGCAGTTGTTGGGATGGTTAAAAAGAAATATAATTAGATGAAAACATCAGATAAAATTATGTTAAAATAATTCTTTTGTAAAAAAAACTTAACAAATGGCTTTTGGCTAGACTAGATTGTGTCATGCGCACTCACCGCGACCGGCACTAGGACCCAGAAGTAGTACAGTAACGATTCAGGAAGTATAAAAGGAAACAAGATGGTGCCGCACATCGCTCAGTCATTGAGTTTTCCAATGCCATCTCCGATGCTATCTCTCCAATTTCGTGAGTACTCAACATTTTGTGCCATTTTCCTGCTTGAGTGTGTGTTGTTAGAACGAGGGTTTAATTGTGTAAACTCTTGCTCTCTGCGTGAGAGTGTTCTAATAATAAATCAAATAGTTATACTGCCTGCTCGCACTGTTTCCGTGTTTGGGTTTATCCTCCACGCTACACGGGCTAAACTGCTAGTCTTCTGATTCGCATCCGGTTGCCGTGTGACAGAATGACTGAGCCAGAAGTAAACCCAGCGGATTACGCTCACCTCTACGATGTGGTGGACGGACATGCTAGGCTGATTGTGCAGCTGCGCGGTGAGGTCGTGGCTCTCCATCCAAAACAGGTCGCGGAGCTGCGGCAGGAGGAACGCGGCTACGTCGCCACCCCCTCCCCCCTCCGATGTGTATTTAGCTTTACCGGAAAATTGGGACGGCACAGATGGGAAGTGTAATGTTTTTTTTAACCACACTGGATCTTGTATTTGAGTTTAATTCCACCAGATACGCCATAGACCGGATGCGCATTGATTGCCCTTCTCATCTAGTTGCTGTCAGGGCAGACAGCTGAGTAGGCCACAGCGGTTCTTTGCTCCGATTCGGACACAGCACATTCATATAATGAGTTCACCCATCAACTAAAACTCACTTTTAAACATCCTGCTGCCGAGGTGGAGACCAACTCAAAGTTATATCATCTGCGGCAGGGAGGTGAGCCGCTACACGGCGGATTTCAGGATCCTCGCCGTTTAAACCACTTGGGGAGACACCGCCCTCCGGACGGTCTACTACGAGGGACTGGCTTCCCGTATAAAGGACAAACTCACCAGACAAGAGCTTCCCGCTACTTTGGAGGGGCTGATCCAACTCGCCATTCGGATAGACCTACGACTGCTCTCTCATCCGAGGCCAGCCCCCCAGATCCTGCCGCCTGCCACTTCATCACCATCTCCGACCACGCCACGACCCTCCACGTTCCTCGCCTACAATCCAGTTCCTGAAGCCCGCAATTTTTCCACTGCCACCACCACCGGACCTGTCGGATCTCCACCTCCCGCTGTGGTTGACACCGGAGCCGGGGAACCCATGCAATTAGGACGCACCTCCATGCCCGCTGCAGAGAGAGAACGACGTTTCAGAGGAGGGCTCTGTGCATATTGTGGGTCAGCATTCTCAACATCACAGAGCTATCTGCCCTCTTCGCCCGAGAAAACGCTCAGACCCGGTGAGTAAGGAGGGCGACTCGCCGGGTTCCCTCCACCTCTCTGCCACCACTACCAACGTTTCCCATCTCACAGTGCAAGTACACCTTCAGTTTGGCCACAAACGGGTCCTTCAATGGGGCCCGACCTGCACCTAACTTTGAATACGGGCCTTGGCTGGGACATGCTCTAGGGAGTCCGAGGCCCCCGAAGTCGACACCAACGCCATCCTCGTCGCCTACCGAGACCTGGCTGAAGTGTTCTGCAAGAGGCGGGCCACTCACCTTCCTCCTCATTGCCCCTACGACCTGGTGATTGACCTTCAGCCGGGTTCAATTCCTCCCCGCAGCCACCTCTACTCACTCTCTGCCACCGAGATGCAGGCCATGGAGAAGTATGTCACCGACACCCTCCGCAACGGCACCATCCGGCCCTCCTCCTCACCTGCCGCCACAGGGTTCTTCTTTGTCAAGAAAAAAGGTAACGACCTACGTCCGTGTGTCGACTATCGGGGGCTCAACAATATCACCATCAAAAATTGTCACCCATTGCCTCTTACCAACTCTGCCCTGGACACCCTCTCTGGCGCCACCATTTTCACAAAGTTGGACCTATGGAGCGTCTACAACTTGGTGCACATCAGAGAGGGCGATGAGTGGAAGACGGCTTTCATCACCCCAACAGGACACTATGAAAGCCTGGTCATACCTTTCGGACTCTGTAACGCCCCCGCCGCCGTTCAGCAGTTTATTAACAACATCCTATGAGATATGTTAGGCGGGTGGGTTTTTGAAGTGCGCCTTTCACAATCGCTCCACCACGTTCCTGGGTTTCGTCATCTCGCCCAAAGGTGTGGCCATGGACCCGCAGAAACTGGAAGTTCTGTGTCATTGGCCCCTACCCAAGACCCTCAAGCAACTTCAACGGTTTCTTGGGTATGCGAACTTCTACCGTCGCTTTATCCGGGACTACAGTACGGTTGCAGCACCTTTAACCGCCCTGACATGACCATCATCTCACCTCTTCATCCTCAACTCTACCGCCATCTCTGCCTTTCAGGAACTGTGTCATCGCTTCACCACTGCACCAATCCTCCTCCATCCAGATGTAAGTAAGCCATTCGTTGTGGAGGTGGACGCTTCGGATGTGGGCGCTGGAGCCGTTCTCTCCCAACGAGGTCTAGACCAGAAGCTACATCCTTGTAGTTTCTTCTCCAGGTAATTTAACCCCACTCAGCAGCGATACGGGGTAGGGGACTGCGAGCTGCTGGCCATAAAGTGGACCCTGGAGGAATGGCGACACTGGCTTCAGAGCACCAAAGAGCCGTTCATCATCTGGACCGACCATCAAAACCTAATCACCATCCGGAATCTAAGACAGCTCAACCCAAGACAGGCGCGGTGGGCTCTTTTCTTCAAGCACTACAATTTCCATCTGTCATACCGCCCGGGGTCCAAGAACACCAAAGCCGATGCCCTCTCTCGACAATACAAAGAGGACATTCCCTGGGCGGCCCCCGTGCCTGTCCTCCCACCATCCAAGATAATTGCACCTCTCCGCTGGGAGTTGGAGACAAGGGTTCGCCAGGCACAGGCTGCAGAGATGGAACCGGCAGGAGTGCCGCCTGGACGATTCTATGTGCCTCGTGACGTCAGAACAGAGGTCCTTCAATGGGGCCACTCATCCCCCCCTCTCCGGACACCCCGGCACCAAACGCACCCTCCAATTCGTCCGGCGTGCCTTCTGGTGGCCGTCCATGGCAAAGGACGTCGAGGAATTCGTCCAGGCATGCCCAGTGTGTGCAAGGGCTAAAGACACCAACCAGCCAACACCAGGGGAACTTCAACCACTCCCGGTTCCCCGTCGGCCCTGGACACACATTGCCATTGACTTCATCATGGGCCAGCCGGTCTCCAAAGGGAAGGATACCATCATGACCATCGTCGACCGATTCTCCAAAGCCGTGCACTTGGTGGCCCTCGCCGGACTCCCGTCAGCTAAGACCACAGCCAAGCTGATATTAGAGCATGAAGTCCGCCTGCATGGGTTCCCAAAGGACATCATCTCGGACAGAGGGCCCCAGTTCACTGCCCGATTTTGGAAGGCCTTCTGCCGTTTGATCAACTCCACCTGTAGTCTCTCATCCGGATACCTCCCTCAGACTAATGGTCAGATGGAACGGGCCAACCAACAACTGGAGCGCTATCTGAGATGCTTCGCCGCCAATCGTCAGCGCTCCTGGGCTCGCTACCTCATCTGGGCTGAACTCTCCCACAATCTCCACGTTTCGTCCGCCACCGAGTTGAGTCCATTTGAGGTATGCCACGGTTTCCAACCTACATTTATCAAATTCCTCTAAAGTAGGACAAAGAGTAAACATGGTCAAATCAAAGGCAGCCATCTTGAAATGGGAAATTACTCACAACAGCTGGAACTCTCAATATAAAGCTATAATTGATAGTCTTTTGTGATAATCCCGAATGAGCCCCCACTTCTGTTATGTCCCAGTCTAGGGTTGGGCCGTACAGTAAATGATTGGTTCGAGGTTCTATTTTAAACTGTATGTTGAATGTGGGACACAGTGGTGTAAGATAACAAAAACTAGACAAATGCAGTAATTTACAAACAAGTGAGGTTTGTATTGCTTTACAAACAGCACATGGAAATGAAGACACAAACACAACACCAGGCTTAGCTTCAGGGTGAACCCAGGCCAAAATAACAAACAAAAAAGGTATCTGTATTTTTGAGGCTAACTTACCTAGCAAACAAAACACAAACAGAAATTCAGATGCCTTCCCTATCTCCGTAAACCAAAAACAGTGAACACAAAACCTTTCCCCAAAATAATGGGCCGCCACACCCCTACTACCGGTGAGTGCACAAACAAACAGTATTTACAAAGAGCCAGCAACCAAAACAACAGGACAAAGCAAAAATCGAGGGTCAAAAGGCAAGCCAAAAGTCAAAAACCAGAATACACAATCCAATCTCAAAATTTCACTATCACAACAAAACTCTCCAAAACAACCAACACTTTGCCTACACGCCTCCTCATTCCCGCGTCTATTTCCGGTTTATAAATGGTCCGCTGATGACGTCACTCAGGGCAGAAGCGCACGTGTGGAAGGTCAGGCAGCTTAGTGGTGGGCTAGCTCTTCCCAATTTTATGTTTTACTACTGGTCAGCAAATGTTCATAAATTAACATTTTGGCTCAATCCATCCAGTGCACTGTGGTGCAGATTGGAGGCAAGTTCATGTGTCTCTACCTCATTGCTTACTTCACCCCTATCTTGTAAAGTTACTTCCTTAACACATAGTCACACTATATAGTAACACACACTTAACCTGGTAGTCATATCCACCCTTCGGATCTGGGGTCAATTCAGACGACATTTCAAATTTATCTCTGCCTCATCATTAATGCCGTTACAGGACAGTCACATGTTTCCACCATCTACTACTGACCCTGTTTTCAGGCAATGGTACGGAAAAGGCATTAGATGCTTTCAAGACCTATATAAAGAAAGTACCTTTTGCAATTATCTACAGTTGTCTTCAGAACTGGGGCTGCCTGATTCCCATCTGTTTAGGTTTTTACAGGTTAGACATTGTGCTGCCACTCTGTTTCCTGGCTACCCCTCTTTACCTCCTATGCAAGAATGGGAAGAATTTTTGAAGTTTAACCCTCACCATAAGTCATAAATTTCAAGACTTTATGGTCGGTTATTATCTTTAGGGGGGAGTGTTATTGATAAAATTAGAAGAGCCTGGGAGGGGGAGCTTGGAAAGGAGTTTGAAGAGGAATGGTGGCCTGCTGCTTTGGACAGAATACGTTCTAGTACAATATGTGCTCGTCTGAGCCTTATACAATTTAAAGTCATACAAAGAATTCATTTTTCTATGGCCCGCCTATCTGCAATATATTCTGCTGTAGAGGACAGATGTGATAGATGTCAATCATCTCAGTGTACTTTAAGTCACATGTTTTTCACTTGTTCTAAACTGCAAAATTACTGAGTTAACTACTTTACAGTGATGTCCAAGGTGCTCAGGGTTGATATTGATGTTTGCCCTGCTATTGCAATTTTTGGGGTTCCACGGGTCTGGTCTCAGTTCAGTTCCAAACAACTGGACATTTTGGCATTTACCTCTTTAATAGCTAGGTGCCGTATTCTGATCCACTGGAAATCTGCCAAGCCTCCTAGTGCATCTCAATGGCTTATCGATACCATGTTCTTTCTAAAACTAGAAAAGATTAGATGCTCTGGGAGGAGTAGCTTTTTTAAAAAATGGCAATCTTTTATTTCATATTTACTTTCATACAGACAATGAACGGCTCTCCGGCGCCTTGGAGCCAGTGTCGCCATTTCTCCAAAGCCCAGTTTATGGCCAGCAGCTCGTCCCCTACTCCGGTGCTGAGTGGGATCAAATTTTTTGGAGAAGAAGCTACAAGGGTGTAGCTTCTGATCTGGACCTCGCTGGGAGAGAACCACCCCGGCGCCCACGTCCGAAGCGTCCACCTCCACAACGAACGATTTGGTGGCGAAGACCCATCTACCTAGCATGTCTCTCAGGACGTCGTTAATGAACTGTTGAAAAACTGCAGGTGCATTCCAAAGTCCAAATGGAATGACCAGGCTCTCATAATGTCCAGTAGGTGTGATGAAGGCCGTTTTCCACTCATCACCCTCTCTGATGCGCACCAAGTTGTAGGCGCTCCGGAGGTCCAACTTTGTGAAAATGGTGGCACCAGAGAGGGAATCCAGGGCAGAGTTGGTAAGAGGCAGTGGGTGACGATTCTTGACTGTGATGTTGTTAAGCCCCCGATAGTCGACACAGGGGTGTAAATCACCATCCCCCTTCTTCACAAAGAAGAACCCCGCGGCGGCAGGTGAAGAGAAAGGCCGGATTGTACCTTGGCGGAGGGCGTTGGAAACATATTCATCGCCTGCATCTCGGTGGTGGAAAGTGAGTAGAGATGGTCGCGAGGAGGGATGGAACCAGGCTGAAGGTCGATTGCCAGGTCGTAAGGGCGAAGAGGAGGCAGTTGGGTGGCATGTCGCTTACAGAATACTTTGGCCAGGTCCCGATAGGTGGCCGGGATGGCGTTGGTGTCGACATCGGGGACCTCGGACTCCCTAGAACATATCCCAGCCGGAGCCCATAGGCAAAGTTCGGTACAAGCCGGCCCCCATTGAAGGATACGATTCTGTGTCCAGGAGATGAGCGGCTCATGCTGAAGGAGCCAAGGATGTCCAAGGATGATGGGAGGGGAGGAAATGGAGGTGAGGTAGAATCGGATCTGCTCCTGATGTTTGTTGATTGTGACGGTGATCGGTTGGGTCTGGGAGGTCATGGGACTGGAGGATAGGGACCAACCATCTACAGAGGTGATCCAAACTGGCTGGGATAACGCCTCGACTTCCACCCCCAGTTCCTTGGCACAAGAAGAGTCAATGAAGTTACCTGCAGCACCAAAATCGATGAACGCGGTACTTCTGACCCGTGTGTGGCCAAACTGGAGGTGTACCTGAACCATGAGGCAAGAGACGCTGGGTGTGGTGGCGGAGAGATGCAGGGAGCCCGGTGAACTGTTCCCAGGGTTCACCGGGCCTGGCCGTTTCCCGGGCGAAGAGGGCATATGGCTCTATGATGCACTGCCGACCCACAATAGGCGCAGAGTCCCTCCCTGAAGCATCGTTCTCACTCTGCAGCGTTCAAGGAGGCGCGTCCTAATTGCATGGGTTCCCCGGCTCCTGTGTCAACCACGGCGGGAGGTGGAGATCCGACGGGTGCCATAGCGGTGGTGTTGAAAGCTGGTGGTCTTTGAAACGTATGAAGTGCTTGTAATTATATTTCAGTACATCACAGAAACAACTGAAACAAAGATCTAAAAGCAGTTTAGCAGCAAACTTTGTGAAAACTAATATGTGTGTCATTCTCAAAACTTTTGGCGACTGTACTAGAGACCAAAACCACTAGCAGTCAATCCCACTAGAGGTTAGCCTACTGGAGGCTAACCCTACATATGGGCTAACCCTACTAGCAGTCAAGGCCTACTAGCGGCTAAGCCCTCATGTGGCTACACATATCTAAACAGACAAGGGACAATACATACAAAGAACTAAACAAGAGGAAGACCAACACTGGAGACACACAGAACAGTACTTACACATGAGGAGACACAGCCTAACTAAACACTAAACAAGACAGCTCCATAAATGCACTAGCACAAGGAACATAAAGATAACAAACAATAGAGCCTTCTTTAAAACAATGATTACACAATATAACCAAAAACGATGCTCGACCCAGTTTCCCAGAACAAACTGCTATTTATAAGATGTTTAATGAGCTACCTTGGTTCAGGTGAGCACTCTCATTACCTGACCAAGGTGTCTTCTGGGAAACTGAGTCGACCAACAAAAACTACAAGACAAACAAACAAACAGTGCCCTCTAGTGGTGGTCCCTTACAGGCGTAATAAGAAAAATACGGAGTTTCGATGCGGAGCAAAAATCCTAAGCTGTTATCCTGCGTTGGGTTACGTGACGTCCAGTGTCATCTTTTTTTCCTGGTTTTAACACTCCTGGTAGCCATTATAAGAGGAGAATAGATGACCGTGGGGTAGAGTACAAAGTTATCGTATCCTAAAGATTTGATTTAACATTTAGAGACGAGTAAGGGAGTGAAGAAATTCGAAATTATCGGAGCACCTCTCTAACACGTCTACTTCATGTGGCTGCTAACCGGAAATCACAATGTTTATTTAACAGAGTAGAAATAGCCTCAACTGTTAGAGCGGTTGCAGTGTCATCTTTTTTCCCGGTTTTAACACGCCTAGTAGCCATTGTAAGTGAAAAATTGATGACCGCGGGGTAGAGTATAAAGTTATTATATCCTAAAGAGTAAATTTAACATTCAGAAACTAATAACGGAATGAAGAAATTTAGAATTGTCTGACCACCTATGTACCATGTCTACTCCATGTGGCTGGTAACCGAAAGTCCCCCTCGATAATATAATTTTAAATTGAGTTCCTTAGCTAAACTTAGCTAGCTAATAAATGTTGGTAATAAGCCAGCAAGTGTGCTCTTAACCTGTGTCAAACCTAGCTACTTTATTCCCACAAAGGGGGACAGACAGCGACTTCCCATGACATCTGTGGTTTACATGTAAGTTAACCTTTCACTTGAGTAACCTTTCACTTGAGTGAAAGGTTAACTTACATGTAAACCACACATGTCATGGGAAGTCGCTGTCTGTCCCCCTTTGTGGGATGCAAGTGCAAGGAATGGTATAGAAATACTTGTTTATTGACATTTTCTTCTAGCGACATCGGGGAGATTCAGCCAATCAGCAATTAAAAATGAACTCACTAGAGCAGGAAAGAGAGTCTGCACAGTGGCATCTCCAACTAGTGGTTCGGCTGTCTAATTGTAGTGTCACAGCACACCAGCACATGAATCAGCATGCCCAAACAGATATGCGGCTTCCAGTAGTGCGCCGACCCAAAGTCAACCTAGCTAAGATGCTTGATGACCTGGGATAATAAAACTCTACACATCCAAAGATCTGCTGATGCTTGCCAACACTGGCAATACGAATTAACAATACAAATATGTGCTGCCTAGGAAGGGTTCACCAAACCAAATTTGTTTGACTTCTGCACCTCCACTTATTTTTCTAACATAAAACTGTATAATTTTATAGCTTTCATTTTTATCCATTAGCCTTTTTTCTGTTATAGTTATCTTTGGATATTTCTTTCCTTTTTGTTTTCGATTTTGCATGCCTGCAGACCCAGCTGGGGGATTCATCTTTTATGTTTTGTTAATTAGTTTGGTCATTATTTATGTTAAAATAAAAAACTAATTTGTTCCACCTGCATTTGCGTCCGCCTCCTCTTGCAGCAGGCATGTCACAAGGACACTTCTTCATATTATCATCACATCATCACATTCATAAATAAATGAATACATTGAAAAGATAACATTATTATTGTTCCCATAATATATTCTTTCCTTAACCACAATCCATGATCCATCCTGCTACCTCCATAATCTTGGTGGTTGTTGCTTGAGAACTGAATGAATATATATATATATATATATATATATTTTTTTTTCTCCCTAATTTAGTCGTGTCCAATTCCTCCCCGTCACTAGGGGGCTCCCACATTAAGGCTACTACTACCACTCGGAGGCCCATAAATAATATTTTTATGTTGAACTTCATAGTAATCAAGAATTCTTTGAAAACTGGGAATATGTTTAATAATAATAATAATAATAACATTAATAATAATAAGATATGAAGAAGTTTTTTTTGTCAAGCAAAAGTATTTAAAGTGTTATGATTAGTATCATACTGTACATGCATACATTCATCAAGCACTTTAATAGAACACCAATACAACTTATCATTCATATCTAAGCAGTTCATTGAGTGGCAGCAGTGCATTACATGGAATCACGCAGCTCAGCAAAACTGGACAATTGAAGACTAGGGAAATTGTGGTTAAAAAATAAATAAATCTAATAATCTGCCTGAAGTCATGGTCTGGTACTGAATGGTAGACTTTACTGAGGTACAGAGGAAATGCCAGATACCTGCTCAGGCCAAATGTCGAGTATATCATAGTAACTTGATAATAAAATGCTCAATGTGTTTTTTCGTGGTTTACACGTAATGCGGATTTTGAATCTTCAGCTGCAGTCCAGCATCTTATTAAAGCAGTAATAGAGTGGTGGGCGTGTTCTTTATTTGAAATGTTTTGTGGGTGGTGTAGTTTTTTTTTATATGAAATGTTGTTCTGTACCCTGTTGTTGTACTACATCTCCCAGAATGCATTGTTGATTAGTAAAGGGATGGGCTGACCGCTGTAGGGTTTGTCTTCGCCGGCATACGACGGTCATTTGGCGAGGTTCATTATATCGGAGCTTTACTTGTTAAATTACCAGTCTGCTGGAGTTTTGTCTGTCCTAAAATGTCGGACGGTGGAGGAGACGACAGTGGCGGCACCATGGAGGTTTCTGCTGCTGTGCTGACGGTCGCTGATACCTCTGTTTTGCAGAAACACATCCGCAAACTGGTTCCTTTGCTGCTAGAAGATGGCGGCGAAGTGCCTGGCGCACTGGAAACCGCCCTGGAGGAGAAGAGCTCCGTTGAACAGATGAGGAAGTTTCTGTCGGATCCTCAAGTTCACACCATCCTAGTTGAACGGAGCTCTCTAAAAGGTAATTTAAAACTCTTTACATAAAATGCGTTAGATAAATCTTTGACAGTAAAATGTCAGTAGCTGAATAATGTATTTCAATTCAATTCTACATTCCTGCGCTGTAGAAATGATTATTCTGGACTTGTATATGTACTGGTGTGATTGATCTATTCCCTTGATGCATACAGCTAGATCTCAGACTATGAGCGGTGCTCAGTAAAGTTTTCCATGTCTGTGGCTGCGTTGCTTGTAAATCGTTAAAACTATAGGGAACACATTATTTATGAAATTCATCGTAAATAATAACTGGTGTAGCTGTGCAACGACTAATCATCATATATTTAATTCACTGTGTGTTTAGTAGTTTAGATATCAGGTATTTGTTTGCCAGGTATTTAAGTTCCTCAAGGATGAGTCAATCATTCATCATTTGATCAGTAAATTGTGATTGAGCAGGGGAAACAGTGATACAGCACTGTCATGCAGGCCTCGGATCATCATGCTATGGCAGATGGGGACAGAGAAAGACAGGGCGTGTCTCTTCAGCGCCAGCTCACCACTGCTTACTGCTTGACCGCTTTACCAAACGTTAATCAGAAACTTCATCCTGAAACTTAAATGTGTTTTTTATTAAATATTCGTAACGACATATACCCTGTGAGGCGATTATGTGCTGCGTAGATGTAACACTGATTTGAAATTAAGAGGTTTTGGTGCTGCCCCTAATATATAAGAGCAAAATATTTTTTTTGTCACTCAGTTTTTAAGCAATTTCCACTGTCCTATTGATGAGAGATCAACATGGAAATAGTGGAAATGGTAACTGTTGCAAATGGTCTAGGATCAAATGTGTAAGACACAGTTGGGCTTGGTTACAGCAGTGACGGGGCAGAAACTGGAATGATACAGACAATGCAGTCTTATTTGAGGTACTTTCATTTAGTTGCATGTAGGTAAAAATCCTTTCATTTATTACCATGGTGGAAACAAATTAATGAGCAGCAGGGATGGACTCATTTGAATTGGACACTTTTGAAAGTATAGCTGTGGATGATCACTAGTAATACACCAATAGCATACAATCGTTAACCTGCACTAACTAAATAGAGTAGGATATGTCTCTCTCTATCTCTGAATAAGGGCGTCTACCAAATGCAGTAGCAAAACAAGCCCTTACAGAAACAACTGGAGAATGTCAAATAGGGCTGAAACGATTCCTCGAGTAACTTGAGTAATTTGATTACAAAAAATGATTGAGGCAAAATCTTCTGCCTCTAAGTTTCTTTTAAATTAAGTTTAAAAGCTTGCGTTATGTTTTTGCGCAATTATTTGTTTGGAGTGACACAGCGCACTTCCGGATACAAGCCGCCAGAAATCACAGACGAAGAAGAAACGCTTGCGTCACCCACAACGCAGAAGGAGAAACAGTTGGCTGTGTATTGATTTGAGGGAGCATTCTGTTGCGGGCTGCGAAATGGAAGAGCGCGATTAAGAAAAACTTTTATCAATGAAATATGTTTTCAGCAACATTGCTTTAAAGCGCAGGACAAGCCTCAGTTCGGAACATGTTGACATGCTTACTTTACTTCATTGCAATCACATGCTCCTTTAAAGACTAGTGTGCACGTACACGTTCAAGAGAGAGACATTTATATTCTGATAAATATATAGACTTAAAACACAATGTATGGACTCTTGTTCCTGTCCATGGATTTTTGCATCCTAAATGTCATCACAAGGCATTCCAATAAGAAGTCAGTAAAGGCTTATGTTATGCCTGACATGTAGATTTTGAAACTTTTAGTTCTGGAAGTCAAGTTGCACAACGTTAGTGTTTTTGTGTAAATTTTTATTTTAATGTGTGCCTTAGTTTTTTTGATACTTAGTCATTTGAATAACTTTATTTTAGTTTTTGCATCTGACAAAAGGCTTTAAAATAAGAATGTATGGCACTGTAATGCACTTAATTCATCTGTCAACTTTAAGCTATTCCTGATATTGTGAATAATGACAATGTTTGTTTATTTTTTGATCAAATGTTGTATACATTTTAAAAAAATGGAGTCCAAGTTTGACTTGAACGCCTCTCATGCATGTATGCAAGTTCAAGTCAAACCGGGACTAAGTGTTCTTTATTTTTTTGAGCAGTATATTTTATATTTCTGTTTAATTAAGCTAAAGTACATTTTATCCGATTACTCAATTAAATTTTTGGTAGAATACACGATTACTGAAATATTCGATAGCTACAGTCCTAATGTCAAATCCCACCCTCGGACCTCAAGCCATTGGTCAATCAGTAGAAATCATATAAATGGCAAGCAGAATGGGAAGAATGTCAAAACAACAAATTATTTTAAATCAGCCCAGTGGTGGAGCAAAAGATGCCTTCACCCCTTCAGATTCAAGTTGTATACACAAGTTGCTGTATAGGCTAGGGGTGCTCCGATTGATCGGTCGATAATAGCTTTGGGATGTTTGATTGGCAGTCTCTGTGATGGCCGATATAGAAAAGCCGATCAGATGACGCAAAACCTGCGTGACATTTTTTTTGCGTGCTGCCAAAATGGCTTCTCCTGTCTGGCAATTCTACGTGTTGTGTGAAAAAGACAATACATTAGCAATCTGCAATCTGTGTAAAAAGCCAATTCCACGAGGCGGGAAGCACCCAAATCATTTTAACACCACAAACCTCATCAGATATTTGAAGGTTAGTCATGTAAAGGATCATGAGCAGTTTTCAAAGTTGGCTCACGCTAAGAGAGTGGGAGGGTTCAGCAACTTGCGCGCCGCCGCTCACTCAGCTGTCGGTAATACCCCTAACTCACCTATGCGGTTTCGCTCAGTGGCCGTAAGTACGGTTCATCATGATTCACAGCAAGTTTTGGCGCTGTGATTACGTTTCCATCTTGCATGTTTAAAAAAAAAACATTTAATTTTTTTGGCGGTCCTCGCGGATTCCTGTGGTCCTTGCAAACCTTTCGCCAACTCATGTCCTACTTGTCTGTTATTTAATTTAATTTTATACAATCTACAGGAAAGTTGTATTTGTCAAACTATAAGCTGTTCCCCATTACTAACCAAGCACAGACTGCTATGTTTTAAGTTGATGTGTTGCACATGTTGCTTGCCAATAAATACAGTTTTCAATTCATGATATTCCTTTTCTTATAATTTCAATACTTCATTTACATTGTTGGTAGATATAGTTTAATAAATAATGCTACATGATAAGGCTTCAAGTAGACCCTGTAATCGGGTATCGGTATCGGCTGATACAGCTTCTAGTGATCGGAATTCGGTGATCTGCCCCAAAAATCCTAATTGGAGCACCCCTAGTATAGGCCATAAGAGTTTGACCCATACGCATTTATTGAAGGGCGAGGAAGCTCCAAAATGTGAGCAGTGTAGCACTAATCTGACTATAAAGCATATACTTTTGACCTGCCCACGTTTTAATGCCAGCGAGACTACCAGAACAAACTTTAAAGAACTTATTCTGCAAGATGCAACCAGAAAAACTTTTACAATTTCCATCAAAAGTACATTTAAAGAATCTTGTATAAAATCTGTCCAAGGCCATGTTATAATGTGATAAATTATTTAACCTTATATAATTTTTTGTGCTACTGTTTAAATTGGTAGAATATTTAATATGCATTTGCCATTAAATAGCCTGTGAAGCTGATATGACAGTAAATCCTAATACAACCAAGCCAAATGCAGTAAATGCAAATCTATTTAATGATGTATTGAGAATTATGCATCACCACACTAACTCCAAAATCTATGTATTTGTCATTTAAATTTTTTTCATTTAATTCATTTGTTTACATTTGATGTGGTGAAATGCTGCCATTACTGTATGTTTCTGAGTTGCACACATTAACTATTCAAATATTAGCAGGCAGCTAATATGTGTGTATATGATATGCAATGTGCGAGCGTTTTGCAAAACAAACTAAATTTTAACTTAATAAACAACCGAGGTATTTATATACGAGTAGTACACACATGCTTTGTCTGCCGAGTGTCACATGATCACTGCTGAGCTGGTTCTTCTCCCTCGCGCTGTGGGATTGTGGGTAATCATCTTCCACACTTAGTTCAGTGTATATGCATAACTCAATTATAACTCAATTTGTATCAAAGGTGAAGTGCAGGTTAATTTGTTTTATTTTTACTTTAATTTTGTATGAATTATTTTCACATGAATATTTTTAGGTTGTGGAATGAATCATTAGAGTTTTCATTATTTTTTTTATCTATTACTTTGATATACGAGTGCTTTTGATATGCAAGCACACTTCTGGGAACAAATTATGCTCGCAATCCAAGGTTTAACTGTACATGTACTCATATTTGTGTTTATGTATGTGTGTGTAATGTGTATGCATGTGTGTTTGGATAAATATCTATATGTATGAATTTTTTCATACCATGATCACCCACCTAATATTGGGTACATCACCTAACACACCCCATTTGCTGCCAAAATAACCATAACATCTACCTGGGATATCTGGGACCAAGCTGTATGTAGCAGATTCTTTAAGTCCTGTACGATATGGGGTGGGGTCTCCCACAGAGGCTCAATCATACTGCATGCTGGTGCCATCTCTTCCCCAGATAAGTAACGCACACGCACCTGGTCAACAACATAATATGAAAGAAAACATGATTAATCAGACCAGCCTGGCTGGCCACATCCCCATTGAAAACGAGCCTGAGTGGTCTGCAGCTACTCAGCCACATATGCAAGAAGCTATGATCCATTGTGCGTTCTGAAACCTTTTTATCAGAACCATAATTATTTTTTTTCTTTTAGCAGTTTGAGGTACTTTAGCTCTTCTATTGGATCAAACTTCAGCCTTTGCTCCTCCAATGCATTAGTGAGACTTGGTTGCCCATGACCCAGTTACTAGTTTTCTCATTGTCACAGGCATTTACATGCAGTTAAGTTGAGGTATGGTTATAGCTTGACTAGGCCATTTAATTGGACTACTCTTCTTGTCCCATTATACAGGCCAGGCTGGTGAATTGATTTGATTTATTGACTGAAGCATGTGCCAGTCCCAATCCACTCAGTCCATACGATAGGTGGCGATATGCCCCGTTTCAGCTTGTTAGTATTGTATTTGTATGTGGTTGAGGTATTACGTCACAGACCAAAACAATTGACAAATTGCTATCAGCAACTGGTAGCATGTTGAGCAGTGAAAACATGGACAACTTTACAGCACTGTACATTTGTAAGAGCTATATGTTACATTTTTACAAATGACATGCACATTGTACCTTGAGTTTATGGTGATATCGGAAGACAACAGCTATATTGTTTAGGGCAAACGTGTTGTTAGCAGATGCAACGCTGGTCCACGTTTTGTTCAACTTCCGGGGTCAAAGCCAGATGAGTGAAGTGAAAAGCTTGACTCAATCAAATTATGTGTATGTTTGTCAAACTTCAATGAGAAGTTAGATTTAGTGTGCGTTCAGTTGTTTTACATTTATTTTAAAAGTCAGGTTTTACTCAGACTGATGCAATATCATATAAACATTCTTTTGTGGCGATACATTAATTGTCACACAAAACAATCCCCGTCTCTACTTTTGGTTGTTTGTTGGCTGGTCTATCTATCTATATATTTATTTATTTACAGAGGATGTAGGTGATGAAGGAGAGGAGGAAAAGGAATGCATTTCCTACACTATTAATATAGATATCCATTATGGGATTAAGTCAAACAGGTAAAATCCAAAAGTCCAATACATTATATGGTTAATATACAATTTATAACATGTTTACTAACTTTATATTATACTTCTTTTAGCCTGGCTTTCATTAAGAGGACTGGAGTCATTGATGCTGATAAGCCCATTTCAACTCAGGTCCGGGTTCTGACTCTCAGTGAAGATTCTCCATATGAGACATTGCATTCTTTCATCAGTAATGCTGTTGCTCCATTCTTTAAGTCTTACATCCGTGAGTCAGGTAAAGCTGACAGGTAAGACAATAATCCTGATGAAAGATACACATCAAACACTAGTGTGCAAGTTGTGGTCATGCAAAATGTGGAAGATCCAATGTTTTATTACTACTCTCACTCAGGCCTGGAATTTTGTTCATTTAGGGATGGAGACAAGATGGCTCCTTCTGTGGAGAAGAAGATTGCAGAGCTTGAAATGGGGTTGTTACACTTGCAGCAGAACATAGAGATTCCAGAGATCAGTCTTCTGATCCATCCCACCATTACCAACATAGCAAAGCAGTGCTATGAACGGGGAGAAAAGCCCAAGGTTACGGACTTTGGTGACAAAGTAGAGGATCCAACTTTCCTTAACCAACTCCAATCAGGGGTTAATCGTTGGATTAGGGAAATTCAAAAGGTGTAGATATTTGTTCACTAAAGTTCTTTTTCCAAATGCATTAGCAGTTGTTTTGTTTCTGGTGAACAGAAATTAAATGTTAATATCTATATGTTGTTTAACATTTCATGTTTAGGTGACTAAACTGGACAGAGATCCTGCCTCTGGGACAGCCCTGCAGGAAATCAGCTTTTGGCTTAACCTTGAACGTGCTCTCAATCGCATTCAAGAGAAGAGGGAGAGTCCAGAAGTGCTGCTTACCTTGGACATTCTTAAACATGGCAAACGATTTCATGCCACTGTTAGCTTTGACACAGATACTGGTGAGCTTGGATCATGGTGCATTTCATTTGCTGTTACATGTTTATGTTTTGCAGAATGTTACGGTTTTGTGATTTGTTCTCAGGTCTGAAGCAGGCTGTAGAGACAGTGAATGATTACAACCCTCTCATGAAGGACTTCCCACTCAATGATCTGTTGTCAGCCACTGAGCTGGATAAAATTCGTCAGGCATTGGTAGCCATTTTTACACATCTTCGCAAGATCCGAAATACAAAGTATCCCATTCAACGTGCTCTGCGCTTGGTTGAGGCAATCTCTCGTGACCTCAGTGCTCAGCTTCTCAAAGTGCTGGGCACCAGGAAACTTATGCATGTGGCATATGAAGAATTTGAGAAGGTTAATGTCTTTTTATTTTATCCTTATTTGTATTGATTTGGTGTTCTACTAGTAAACAATTGTTTTTCTTTTTCTTCTTAGGTAATGGTAGCTTGTTTTGAAGTTTTCCAGACCTGGGAAGATGAGTATGAAAAACTTCAGGTTTTGCTTAGAGATATTGTGAAGAGGAAAAGGGAGGAGAACCTCAAGATGGTATGGCGCCTCAGCCCTGCTCATCGAAAACTGCAGTCCCGCTTGGATCACATGAGGCGATTTAGGAGACAGCACGAGCAACTAAGAGCCGTTATTGTCCGTGTACTGAGACCTCAGGTAAATTATAATTATTATTATTTTTTGCATTTATTCATTTATTTTTCCTGTATGTGCTGGCTTGGCAGCGATTTCTCAATTTTATACATTGTTGATGTGTGCTTTTAGGTGTCTGCTGTCCCACAGCATGGCCAGAGTGAAACCGGAGAACCACCTGACATAAAAGTGGCTGAAGTCCTCTTTGATGCTGCAGATGCTAATGCGATTGAAGAAGTTAACTTGGCTTATGAAAATGTAAAGGAGGTAGATGGATTGGATGTCTCGAAAGAGGGGATGGAGGCATGGGAAGCTGCAATGAAGCGATATGATGAGCGCATCGATCGCGTTGAGACTCGCATCACAGCTCGTCTTCGTGACCAACTGGGCACAGCAAAGAATGCCAATGAGATGTTTCGCATCTTCTCACGCTTTAATGCTCTCTTTGTGCGTCCACACATACGTGGAGCCATACGCGAGTACCAGACTCAACTAATCCAGCGAGTGAAAGATGACATTGAGTCATTGCATGACAAGTTTAAAGTGCAATACCCACAAAGCCAGTCTTGTAAGATGAGTCATGTGCGTGACCTTCCCCCAGTTTCGGGGTCAATTATCTGGGCCAAGCAGATTGACCGGCAATTGACAGCCTACATGAAACGTGTGGAAGATGTTCTGGGAAAAGGATGGGAAAATCATGTTGAAGGACTGAAGCTGAAGCAGGATGGGGACAGCTTCCGTGCCAAACTCAACACCCAAGAGATCTTTGATGACTGGGCTCGCAAAGTACAGCAGCGCAACCTTGGCGTCTCAGGACGCATCTTCACAATTGAAAGCAGTCGTGCCCGTGGACGCACTGGGACCATTCTGAAACTGAAAGTTAACTTCTTACCAGAGATCATCACTCTGTCAAAGGAAGTCCGTAACCTGAAGTGGCTTAGCTTTCGTGTACCCCTGGCCATTGTTAACAAAGCACATCAAGCCAACCAGCTCTACCCATTTGCCATCTCACTTATTGAGAGTGTGCGTACATATGAGCGCACTTGTGAAAAGGTTGAGGAGCGGATTTCTATTGCACCATTGGTGGCGGGTTTAAAGAGAGAGGTTCAAGCCCTGATTACTGAGGGTATTGCTTTAGTGTGGGAGTCTTATAAACTTGACCCCTATGTTCAGCGCCTGGCAGAAACTGTTTTCAATTTCCAAGAGAAGGTTTGTGTCTTGTGTGTTGGTTCTTTTAATTAAGAACACTGTCCTTTTGACTTATTTTTTAAAATAATAACAGAAAACGCAAATGTGATGTGTTCTCTTCTATTGTATCTCTAGGTGGATGACCTTCTGTTGATTGAGGAGAAAATTGACTTGGAGGTTCGCTCTCTTGAAACTTGCATGTATGACCATAAGACCTTCTCTGAGATCCTCAGCCGTGTCCAAAAGGCTGTTGATGACCTAAATCTACACTCTTATTCTAACTTGCCGATTTGGGTCAGCAAACTGGACATTGAGGTAAGCTTTCTGTAAGCATCCCATGAAACGTGTGTGTGTGTGTATACATACATACAAGTACACGTATATAATACATCTGTGTGTGTGTGTAGATTGAGCGCATCCTGGGAGTACGTCTACAGGCAGGGTTAAGGGCTTGGACGCAGGTGCTGAGAGGACAAATGGAGGACAAAGCTGATGTGGACATGGACACTGAAGCGCCACAAGTCAGCCACAAGCCTGGAGGAGAACCAAAGATCAAGGTGGGGCATTTTTGGTCAGGGATGTAGAGACTGCTGCAAAAAAAAATTTTTTTTTTTTTTGGTATGTTTTTTTTATTACTACTACAATATAATGTCTTTCACATTTTCTTTGTACAGAATGTGGTCCATGAACTCAGGATTACAAACCAGGTTATATACCTAAATCCTCCCATTGAAGATTGTCGTTATAAACTCTACCAAGAAATGTTTGCCTGGAAGATGGTCATTCTTTCTCTCCCAAGGATACAAAGTCAAAGATACCAGGTTGGTATAACAATGGAACCTTTTTATCTTGGGTATAGAACAACATGACTGACTTTATCCCCCTGAACAGGTTGGTGTCCATTTTGAGTTGTCTGAGGAGGAGAAGTTCTACAGGAATGCTCTGACTAGAATGCCTGATGGTCCAGCAGCACTAGAAGAGGCTTACAATGCTGTAAAGGAAAATGTCTCAGAGGTGGAGCAATATGTCAAGGTAAAGTGCATCCCTTTATTTATATTGAGATTTTTTAATATAAGAAATAGCAATGTGTTTAAGTATTTGTTTATTTTTTTAAGCAAATTGAGAAAAAATATTGGCAAATATGTGCCTGGGTTAGAGATGTATGTGGCTATGATGTATGTGGCTTTCGACAGGATTTTGTGTAGGGTTTAAAATTGTCCCAAATCCACCCAGTTTGTGCCAGTCAGCAAGAGTTTTGGCCAGTTGATGTGCAGGTTGGAACATTAGATTGAAACCCTAGTTTAACTGTAGTGAGGATTACATATTTGGCTCCCTTAAATGGCATGAAAATGACAATGCTCTGGAACCTTGGGTCTAGGCGATGACAACATAGAGGTTCCCGACGACAAGTACTACAGCATAGAGAAAGACGGTCCCGACGACAAGTACCTGAGACAACTGGAATTTTTAGTAGAAAACAAACTAAAATAAGTGTAAACATATCAGGATTGCAGTAATGCCTAATTTCAGAAAAGAAAAGCCAAACACAATGTACGCGACGAAGGAAAGGAAGACAATTTACTAGCCGCTAACAACACAGAAGACGATCCACGTTTAGATATGGATGAAGAGCCTGACCGAGAAGCCACCATGGGCCTAATACTAAGTAAGATAAGAGAAATCAAGAAGGACTTTTTTTTTTTTGGATCAAAGTCTTTTTTTATTGGAAATGTAAACAAGTTACATATACATACATACATTATACACTATGGTCTATGTTATGTGGTCCATTGTAGGAGTTCTAGTTAGTATTATAACGGCTGAGTTCTGTACTAACTGTAGCTTTGTGTAGGAGTTTGAGGGGAAGCAAAAAAAAAAGAGCATTGCAATAAACTATGCGTGTGGTGACGAGCGTGTACTAAAATAGCAGCGCTCCTCATTGAGGGGGCCGGGCGGAGACGGTTAATGTTTCGGATGTGGTAGTATGCTGTCCTGGTGATATAGTTAATGTGTGCTTCAAAGGATTCAAGCTATTAACTTGTGTTGAAGGTGAGATTGTGAAACCATCAATACATAAAGAAAAGCTATTGGTCTTCAATAGAGTATTTTTAGTGCCCACAAGGAGTATTTCGGTTTTACTACTGTTGAGTTTAAGAAGATTATTTGAGAACCAAAACTTAATTTCAGCTATACAATTTGAAAGAGAAGATGGAGGAAGGTCGGAAGTAGGTTTGGAAGAAATATAGAGCTGGGTGTCATCAGCATAGCATAACCGTATCTTCTGAAAATATACCCCAGGGGCAACAAGTAGATGATTAATAGTAAAGGCCCCAAAACTGACCCCTGAGGGACTCCTGCAGTGATGGGTGAAGATGTGCATTTGGTCTGGCCAAGCTGAACAAATTGAGTGCAGTGAGCGAGATATGAAGAAAACCAAGCCAAAGAAGTAGCTACAATTCCAATGGACTTCATTCTTTCTAATAGAATATTATGGGAGATGGTGTCAAATGCTGAGGTTAAATCGAGAAGTATCAAAATAGACAGGAGTCCTGAATCAGCTGCTATCAGAAGATCATGGGATATTTTGACAAGGGCAGTTTCTGCGCCATGTTGAGGACGGAAACCTGATTGAAATTGTTCATATAAGTTATTAATTGATAGGTGGTTATGTACCTGTGCAGAAACAACCTTCTCTAGAATTTTTGATGGAAAGATTTGAAATTGGATGAAAATGATCAAAGTTGTTTGGATCAGCACCTGGTTTCTTGAGTATAGGAGTTATTAATGCAGTTTTAAAAAGATTGGGGACAGTGCCAGAAGTCAGAGTAGAGTGGACGATCTCCGTGATGAATGGTAAGAGAACCGGAAGACAAACTTTGACTAATTGAGTTGGAAGGGGTTTAACTGACAGGTAGTTGATTTTCGATTTCCAAATAACAGAAACGATCTCATCGGCTGTAGGTAGTTTAAAAGTAGAAAGAGGAAAGTTGAGTATGTGTGAAAGAGTGAAGGAAAAGGGACCTTGAGGAGGATCAGAGACAGAGATTTATGTATATTCTGTTTTTTCAGAAAAATAAGTGAGGAGTGTTACATAATTCAACTGTATGTAACTGTAAAGGTAGAGAATCTGGAGGTCTTGAAATATTTTTAACAACAGTAAAGAGAGTTCTTGTATTACTTCATTAAATGGGATCAGTTTTGAATAGTACTTGGTTTTCGCTGTGTTAATAGCGGTTTTGTATTGTTTCATATGGTCAGAATACATTTCTTTATGAACGACAAGTCCAGTTTTGATACACAAACGTTCTAGCCGGCGACCTTGAGCTTTTAGCCTACGGAGATCAGATGTAAACCAGGGGGCAGAATTAACAAATGAAACATCTGGATTTTATAGGCGCATGTATATTGAGTGATGACTGCAGCGCTTCATTGTAAATGAGATACCAGTCCATCCGGAGTTAAGTAGTCTTTCGTAAGGAAAGTAGTAAGATCAGATGTGAATGTCGTTATATCAATGTTCGTAATATTCCGAAATGTGATGGTACGTCGGTTATTGGGCTTTGCTAAAATTAAGCAGGCTTTAAAGAAAACCAGAAAATGATCGGAAAGTGTTAATAACGGAGGTGGTGAGACCAACGGGAGTAATACCAGAACAACAAACAAGGTCCAATGAGTGACCTTTCAGGTGAGTTGGAAAATTAGTATATTGCTGTATGTCAAAACTGTCAAGACAAGACAAAAAAATCCTTAGCACATGCCCTAGATTCATTATCAACATGTATTCAAGTTAAAAAACATTGATCATTGAAAAAGTTACTATTAACCTTACGAGGACTGTATACATTAACAAGAATGGTCGGAATAAAGTATAAAGTCATCCTTGTACTGCCAAGTCTCAGTTAAACACAAGAAGTTCACATAGTAAATCATGAAACACCGGACATTTAGTTGTGAGTGATCGCAAGTTCCATAGACCAATAAAGAGAGTAGCACTAGAAACAGTACATGTATCAGCAGACCTGATGGGATGTGCCAACATGTTATGGTCAACAGATTGTGTTTTTCTTGGTGGATGAGATTTTGAAGTCCAGAGCGTATTGCTCTTGTGTCGTCGAAGTTGTAATTCCGACGAGAGCCCCGGTGAACATATTTACGGCGAGGTATGTAAATAATATCCTTATGTGGAATCAGTGCTGATGGTGGCTGACAGTGACAAGACCGAATTTAAAGAAGTTCCGATGCCGTATAACGTAGTATTGAAGCTACTGGATTACAGATGAGTGAAAGGATGATCCAAGCAAATATAGCCAGGACGTGCAAGACAACAAGCCCATTCCAGCTAATTAGAGGCCCAGGGCAGTAGGTCACAGAATGGTGTCTCACTCATCTTAGAAAGCAGCTACAGTAATAAATAAACTCGGATGCTAGTCTGCACCTGGTATCCACCAATAGCGCGAACAGCCGACAGGTAGTTATAAAGCCTGTTTGATCAGGTGAAATAACACAATGCATTACTTTCTCCAGACGACGGGCCAAAACTTTTACTAAGATTTTCGTATCTGTATTCAACAATGAAATTGGATGATATGAACTACAGTCAAGAGGGTTCTTTTCTTTCTTTAAAATTAAGGAGATAACTGCTTGCTGCATAGTTGGAGGTAATGATCCAGAGGAAAAGCTTTCTCGGAAAAATAACGCCAACAGGGGATAAAGCTGATTGGAAAAGGGTATAAATTCTGAAGGATATCCGAAGTATGTAATCTGGTGATTTACCAGATTACATACTTCGTATTGCTATGGCTATTTCTGTATCGGCTATAGACTCATCTAATTGTGATGCTGTATCTTCACTTATTGTAGGAATACATAAATTTTCTAATGTTTCTAATGACCCTCTGTCGGTGTCAATAGATAAAGGAGCAGTACAAAGTGATTTATAATAGTGTAGGAAACAGCTATTAATTGTTAAATTATCAGTACACTTTATACCATGATAATTTTTTATTTCGGGTGTAGCTTGTTTAGCCAATCGCTGCCGCAGAAGATTGGCCAACAGTCTACCCGTTTTTGTGCTCATAAAATGAGGAGCGTGATTTTAAAACCAGATATTACACTTGTTTTGTGTAATTATTAAATTATTGTATTGTAATTATATATTGTGTAATTAAATTATATTCTGCTTGTAATAATAGGCGTTGTTTGAGTATAGTTGGTGTAGGTGGCACACTGCATATTGAATCCAATTCCTTTATCTTATCTGCTAATTTTGTAAATTGTTAGCTGGTTTTGTAAATTGTTCTTTTTTTGTTTTGCAGAAAATGAAATCTGCCCCCTTAAATATGCCTTTAAGGATTCCCAAACTGTTGAGGATGACATAGTTAGGTCCTGCACTCGGTATATGGATTGACAGAGTCAGTGGAGAGTGGTCTGATATCACTATGGCTTTATAATCTTAATCTGTTACAAGAGGAAGAAGCCTTTTATCTACAAGAAAATAATCTATGCGTGAAAAAGTATTATGTACTGGAGAATAAAATGAGTATTTTCTTGTAGTAGGATTACGGAAACGCCAAACATCTGCCAATCCATAGGCCTCCAGGAAACTCTGTAAAAATTTTGTTGATTTAGGTGTTTATTTTTTTTTTTTAGGGGAACTGCGATCTAAAACAGTGGAAAGAACGCAGTTTATATCAACTCCTGTATGATGACATGGTGGGTTGTCATATATTGGGATCCGAGACAGAAAGTTAGCAAAACATTAGCCAGAATAAGTGGAAGCCCCTATATTTTCCCATCTACACTAATATAGTGGCCAGCAGTATCTGCGTCTACAGTAGTTGCTACAAATGGAAAGTTTTTATTAATCAGAATAGCAGCTCCCCTCGCCTTTGAGCGGAAATTGGAGTGATATACTTGTCCCATCCACCCCTCCCTTAATTTAAATTGGTCACATGTGCGTAAATGGGTCTCTTGAAGAAAAACAATATCAGCTTTGAGGTTTTGCAAATGAATAACAGGATGGTTAAGAGATTTAATATTCCAACTAACAAAATTTATCAAACATCCATTAGCCTGTCTAGAAGAAACACCTATTTTTGTCATAATTTAATAGCAATAGTGAAACTGCAGATTTACAAAAAATTAAATCGAGCCATGAAAAAAAGAGAGCAATTAAAAAGGAGAAAAGACAGAGAAAGATTTTTAAAAAGTACTGCTGACTGACCTGAACCCTAACCTTTATGTGGATCCTACTGAGCAAAAAACAGGCTCTCACTGAACCATCTTATAAGCTTGGAACAATAAAATATATAAAAAGGTCTAAACATTAACTAGTCAACATCATCCTTACTATGGTTATGAAGCGTTAATTACAAATAACTTTGTACTGAAACTAAAACATGAACTTCAACATAACTACACTAACTTGTAAATAAACCACTATAGCTTTCCCCGGTCAGTACTTGGGATCCTTAACATAGTGCATCGCTTTGTGTTTACCGTCCATGTGCCCACGATACGAAATGTGAACATCCTTTAGGAGTTAAGGTCTGGCTTCTGCGGGAGTAATGACAATATGCTTAACATAGTGCATTGCTTTATCCGGATCTGTGAACATCTTGTCCTCGCCCTTATAAGTGGTACGGAGTCGCGCAGGATACAAAATGCAGAAGCGCACACCATCCTGTCCTCCATAAGAGTTTTCTAACTTCAGTAAATGCCGCACGAGACTTGGCCACACTCGGAGTGTAATCGGGAAATATGGCTATTTGCTCCCCGTTAAAGCGAAGTGGTCCTCGGAACCGGTCACGGCGCAGCACCTCCATACAGTGCTGATGGTAGTGTAACTTGGCAACAATGGTGTGCGGTTTCCCTCCTTGCTGCTAGGGTCCGGAACTTCTATACGAATGGTCAATAAGGAGGTCCATGTCCATCTGCAGAACTTCGGTCAGTAGTTTAGAAAGCGACTCGATGGAGTTTGACCTTCGTTCTTCCGGAACACCCAGGATTTTAATATTGCATCGCCGCATTTTCTCTTCCATGTCGTCATTTCGGTCATTTCTGCCTGCTGGCTCGTTATTGTAGTTTGCATTGTGACCACTTCATCCAACCACAGTAGCCTGAGACAATTGGTGGTTTCGGCCTTGACTGTCTATATAACTCACCCTTAATGGACTGTCTAATGGAATGACTGTCTGTGTAACTCACCCTTAATGGAGTTCAGTTCTCCGGTTAGTGCACTCCTCAATTCTTCTTTAATTACTGTTAAAATGTCACTCTTGAGGGATATAAAAAAATTTTAGATTTGGGTTCCTCGACGTCCATTTTTTCCTATTTTGAGGTAGATGAAGTAGCGGCTCGGCTTGTGCTCACTCACGGCGCTGAGTGCCGAGGATGTGCTGGGCCTAGTGCTGGATGAGCCACTGCATTTGTATTTTCACATGCTCTCAGCCATATCTGACACCAAGAAAAACTACTAAACTTGTCACCAAGTTATGGTTACATTTTGCAGACCAGTTAATGAAATAAACTAGAAATTTAAAAAATGATTTTAACATATTAAATGTTATTATTCAGCGAGAGCCTGAAAAAACATGTCCTACTTCATGATAGGCTCTATAGCTACCCCAGGGAGGACTTTAAACAGCAGTTAAACAGTGTAAGAGACAATATTAACAAAATCTGCAAAAGGGTGGAAAAAACGGAAGAACGCATCAACTCAGCAGAGGTGCGAATTCAATCGTGGGAGGAAGTTTTGGCGGAGTTGGTGAAACTACAAATGCACATGGAGGAAAAAATTACTGCTTAGAGGGGCGTTTGCGAAGAAACAATATCAGAATATATGGAGTAAGGGAAGGAGCCGAGGACAATGCAACATCTATGACCGGGTTTGTTAAAGACTTGTTAACAAAAGGACTGAAGCTCTCCTCTGCCATAGCGATAAACATAGAGAGCTCATATCAGGCTTTTGCCATGAAACTCCCGGCTCATGCTCCGCCAAGATCAATAGTAGTCAATTTTTATTTTTTATATATATATATATATATAATATATATATATATATAATATATATATATATATATATATATATATTAATATATATATATATATATAATATATATATATATATATATATATATATATAATTTTTTTATTTATTGTATTTAACAACAACAAAAAAGCAGAGCCAGATCAATATAAAGTCAACACCCACAGCAAACATTTAAAAACAATCTGTTAATATAAGAGTGACCATGGAAAACAAGGGCAAAACAGTCCAGTAAAGGAAAACATAAAATAAAGAGTCATGGTTGTTCAAGTAGATCCCACAAAGGGGCCCATATTTGCCAGAATAGTTCAGATTTGTTCTGTAAATCGTAAGTAAGTTTTTCCAATGGAAGATGATTACCCACTTGTGCCAAACACATTTTTAAAGTTGGTACACGAGATGATGACCATAAGATTAGTATACATTTCTTTGCCAGGTAGGTAATGAAATTTAATAAACAATTTAAATCAGAAGGAAGATCGTGATATTTTACATTTTAACAGGTATGTAGTTGGAGACATGGTGAATTTTCTCAACCAGATCATGCACTTCATACCAAAAAGTTTTAATTTTCTCACACTCCCAGAATAAATGCATCAATGTTCCCGTTTCTGAATTACATTTAAAACACAGCTGAGATACATTTGTATACATTTTGTGTAGGTGTCCAGGGGTGAGATGTTCTATATATGAATTTGAAGTTTTGCTCATGCACAGAAATGGAAGTGGATTTGTGAAAAACCTCCTCACGTATAGAGAGCCATTCATCATCAGTGAATGACTGGTCCATATCCTTTTCCCAAACCTTTCTTAGAGGATTCAAAGGTGAAGGGGTTTCTGATAAAAGGGAGCCATACAGATAATAAATCTAACCCTTCAACGCCCCTGGAAGCAGGAGACGATTTTCAATATCAGACATGTCAAAACGAATTTTGCCCTGTCTCATTTCAGATTGAACAAAATGATGTAGCTGGAGAAATTTGAAAAAATCTGTTCTAGGAAGTTGATCATCCCTTCTAAGTGTCTTGAAAGATTTGACATTATCTGTAAATAAACTGGCTAAAGTAAAAATACCTTTCTCCACTCAGATCCGAAGGCCAATATTGGCTAACGAAGCAGGAAAGTCGGGGTTCAAAATGATTGGGGATTGCATGGTTAAATTCCTGGGGAGGTGGAGATATTTTTCGACATCTTCCCAAGCCAAAAGGGTATTTAATAATAAAAAATTTTCAACTACCGGCCGGATCTCCTTAAAATTATTAATAAATGGATGAGATGTTAGTGTTCTCGGAGCACATACCAAGGATTCCATAGTGACCCGCAAGGAGCCTGTATCATTTGAAAACCATCTAAGCATTTGTTTGATCTGAGCAGCCCAATAGTAAATCTGTATGTTGGGCAAAGATCCGCCTCCACACTCCTTTGGCTTGAGAAGTGAATCTAATCCTGGGTTTTTTTATTATTCCATATAAATTTACTCATGTGTGTGATGTGTTCAGACCCTTAAAGTTAGAATTCAAATAACAGGGTATGCACTGTGCTTCCTCGTTTACTTTATTTCATTCATTTTAGTTGTGTTAATTTTTCCAAAAAAAGAAATTGGCAAAGAAGTCCATCTGTCCATATCCTGTTTAAGTGTTGTCGTTAAGGGCGAATAATTCTTGGAGAACAAATCCTTTAGGTCGGCGGTTATGTGTATGCCCAAATAAAGAAACCCAGAATCAGTGATGTGAAAGGGACACTGTAATTTAACATTCTGTGGGGCATTTAAAAACATGACTTGGACACCCCTATACATGTGAATAGCTTCTGCCAAGGGTTCGATGAACAAGGCAAACAGGAGTGGCGACAGGGGGCATCCCTGACGGCAGCCTCTATGAATTGAAAATTAAAATTTAAACCCCTTTCCCAGCTCAGCTCAATGAGCTCTAAATGTATATTGAGTTTCGTGTGCCTACTTGAAAGTGTGTATGAGCTATGCAGCAAAATCTCTTGTGAGGGCCCCTGACACTCCCAGGCATCCTGATGGCCGTAGATTCCAACCTGTCTGCCAAGTTTCATGAGTTTTTGAGCATGTTAAGCCCAAAAAAGTCCAAAAGCGTGGGAAAAAAAATCCTTAGGAAAACAAGAGGGTCCTGCGCACCTTATAGTGCTTGGACCCTAATAATAGCTTTCTTTGTGGCATTATATATTGTGCGTCACTGAATATAATGGCATTCAGTGACCTGTTCAGTGACATCACATTGAGTAACATCATAATGTGATGCGTTTTCTCCAGCATCTGCGGCCTATTGAACACACGTACACACACAACACATCACAAATGTTAACATTCACACACAAACACATCTTGCACACACACACGCACTCGTACAGCACATATGCACACATGCATACACACACATTGCAAATGTTAACACTGCCACGCGCACACACCTCTCTCACGACAAGCACAAACACACTTGTATCACAGTCTCATACAAATGCACTCTTGTACATCACAAATTTTAACACTCGCATCTCTCTGACACGCGCGCACTCAGACACGTCACTCACACACATCACACACATTACTAATGTTAACACACAGACTTGAACACCATATACAGTCGTGGCCAAAAGTTTTGAGAATTACATAAATATTGGAAAAGTTGCTGCTTAAGTTTTTATAATAGCAATTTGCATATACTCCAGAATGTTATGTCCTTCTTTGCCATGAAAATTAACTTAATCCTGAAAAAAACTTTCCACTGCATTTCATTGCTGTCATTAAAGTATCTGCTGAGATCATTCCAGTAATTGTCTTGTTAACTCAGATGAAAATGTTGACGAGCACAAGGCTGGAGATCATTATGTCAGGCTGATTGGGTTAGAATGGCAGACTTGACATGTTAAAAGGAGGGTGATGCTTGAAATCATTGTTCCTTCATTGTTAACCATGGTGACCTGCAAAGAAACGTGTGCAGCCATCATTGCGTTGCATAAAAATGGCTTCACAGACAAGGATATTGTGGCTACTAAGACTGCTCCCAAATCAACAATTTATAGGATCATCAAGAACTTCAAGCGCCAGCATGAAGACATCAACAAGTCCAGCAAGCGCCAGGATCGTCTCCTAAAGAGGATTCAGCTGCGGGATCGGAGTGCCACCAGTGCAGAGCTGCTCAGGCATGGCAGCAGGCAGGTGTGAGCACATCTGCACGCACAGTAAGGCGAAGACTTTTGGAAGATGGCCTGGTGTCAAGAAGGGAAGCAAAGAAGCCACTTCTCTTCAAAAAAAAAAACCATCAGGGACAGATTGATCTTCTGCAAAAAGTATGGCGAATGGACCGCTGAGGACTGGGGCAAAGTCATATTCTTGGATGAAGCCTCTTTCCGATTGTTTGGGGCATCTGGAAAAAGGCTTGTCCGGAGAAGAAAAGGTGAGCGCTACCATCAGTCCTGTGTCATGCCAACAGTAAAGCATCCTGAGACCATTCATATGTGCGGCTGCTTCTCATCCAAGGGAGTGGGCTCACTCACAATTTTGCCCCAAAACACAGCCATGAATAAAGAATGGTACGAAAACACCCTCCAACAATTGTTCTTCCAACAATCCAACAAGAGTTTGGTGAAGAACAATGCATTTTCCAGCACGATGGAGCACCGTGCCATAAGGCAAAAGTGATAACTAAGTGGCTCGCGGACCAAAACGTTGAAATTTTGGGTCCATGGCCTGGAAACTCCCCAGATCTTAATCCCATTGGGAACTTGTGGTCAATCCTCAAGAGGCGGGTGGACAAACAAAACCCCACTAATTCTGACAAATTCCAAGAAGTGATTATGAAAGAATGGGTTGCTATCAGTCAGGATTTGGCCCAGAAGTTGATTGAGAGCAGCCCAGTCGAATTGCAGAGGTCCTGAAAAAGAAGGGGCAACACTTCAAATAAGTGTCATGTAATTGTCGATAAAAGCCTTTGAAACGTATGAAGTGCTTGTAATTATATTTCAGTGAATCACAGAAACAACTGAAAGAAAGATCTAAAAGCAGTTTAGCAGCAAACTTTGTGAAAACTAATATTTGTGTCATTCTCAAAACTTTTGGCCTCGACTGTACACAAACATGCACAAACACAAGCACATTTACTCGTCCCACACACACAGACTGACACATGCACACGTCACATGTCTCTCTCCCTGACTCTCACACACACTAACGCACTCAACAAATATTTAGGGCCCATACTGACATTAGCCCTGTATAGTGTGTGATGTGTGCACGTTGTGCGGTGCAACCGAGTGGTGGTTGCACCGGGTGGTGGTGACTTTTCCGAAGTCTTAACACACAGGTTCTGCGGTGCCCCCGCGATGGCACCGTGTGCTTGGGCCCATCATCATTGCTTGCAACTATATATATTTTTTGTTTTTAAATCTGAATTGTGCAGCCCTTGTTCATAACAATACCATAATCATTTATATGCCTCTTGATTTTAGGTTTGGCTGCAGTACCAGTGTTTATGGGATATGCAGCCTGAAAACATTTATAATCGCCTGGGAGAAGACCTGAATAAGTGGCAAGCTCTGTTGGTGCAGATCCGCAAAGCAAGAGGAACTTTTGACAATGCTGAAACCAGGAAAGAATTTGGTCCAGTGATCATTGACTATGGCAAGGTAAACACATCTAAATCAATGATTATAAAATATAACAGAATAAATCTTGTCATATTAAGGAATACAATTACTGAATTGTTAACCGTTACCCCTAACAATTTAGGTTCAGTCTAAAGTGAACCTAAAGTATGACTCCTGGCATAAGGAAGTATTGAGCAAGTTTGGACAAATGCTAGGACAGAACATGCAGGACTTTCACTCTCAGATTTCCAAGGTACAAGAGGTTTTCTCCATTCTGAATACTAGTTTTGTAGTAATTATGTGCTTCTTTATAATATGTATATTTGTTGTGCATTTCAGTCGCGCCAAGAGCTGGAGCAGCATTCTGTGGATACAGCCAGCACGTCTGATGCTGTAACCTTCATTACATATGTACAAGCTCTCAAGCGGAAAATCAAGCAGTTTGAAAAGCAAGTTGATGTATGTATCATCATAGACTTCACTCATCATATTTCATATTTATCTACATATTTATTTTCACTGACTTTCTTTTGTTGTGCCCTGTAGCTTTTCCGAAATGGGCAACGTCTTCTAGAGAAACAGCGCTTCCAATTCCCTCCCTCTTGGTTGTACATCGACAACATCGAAGGAGAATGGGGAGCTTTCAGTGACATAATGAAACGCAAGGATACTGCTATCCAGCAGCAAGTGGCTAACTTGCAGATGAAGATTGTCCAGGAAGATCGTGCTGTAGAAAATCGCACCTCAGATCTACTCGCAGACTGGGAGAAAACCAAACCAGTTGCTGTAGGTTATGTAATTTAGTAAAAATCATTTGCATGTTGTTTGCTGTTACATTGGTCATTTTTTATGTTAGACATAAACATTTTCCCAATTTTTAGGGTAATCTCCGTCCAGAGGAAGCCCTACAGTCCCTCACCATATATGAAGGAAAGTTTGGGCGACTGAAGGATGATCGCGAAAAGTGTGCTAAGGCTAAGGAAGCTTTGGAGTTGACGGACACTGGCCTACTAAGTGGCAGTGAGGAGAGAGTACAGGTATCATCTCAACAGCCACATGCTGCTTGTTTTGTATTCTTTGTTTTTGCATAGTTCCAGTGTGTAGTGAAACTCTTTGTGGTTCTTGTAGGTTGCCATGGAGGAATTGCAAGATCTGAAGGGGGTATGGTCAGAGCTATCCAAAGTCTGGGAGCAAATTGATCAAATGAAAGAACAGCCTTGGGTGTCTGTGCAACCCCGCAAGGTAATATTGGCTAATATTTATCACCTTGCATTAATTGGTAGTCTGTTTCTTGTTATTCAAATTCTCTCTTTGTCTGTAGCTGCGTCAAAGTTTGGATGCCCTTCTCAACCAGCTGAAGAACTTTCCAGCACGTCTTAGACAGTACGCCTCATATGAATATGTACAAAGACTTCTCAAAGGCTACATGAAGGTTTGCAGGCATTGATGGATTTAAATCCATTTGTAAAGATTTTGTATAGATGATAGCTTTTACAAGACTTGTTTAAATGGATCCAAAATGTTTAAATGGATCCACAGGTGAACATGTTGGTGATTGAGCTTAAATCAGAGGCTCTGAAAGATCGTCACTGGAAACAACTGATGAAGCGTCTGCATGTCAACTGGGTGCTGTCTGAGTTGACACTTGGACAGATCTGGGATGTGGACCTTCAGAAGAACGAAATGGTGGTGAAAGATGTACTGCTGGTGGCGCAGGGAGAAATGGCACTCGAAGAGTTTCTCAAACAGGTCTTGAGTCCCTAACATTTCTATAGTTTAATAACTAAACAACACAACCTTTTGCTTAGAATTTATTTAACAAATGTTCTCTATAAACTTTAGATTCGAGAAGTCTGGAACTCCTATGAGCTTGACTTGGTCAACTATCAAAACAAGTGTCGTCTAATTCGGGGCTGGGATGACCTATTCAATAAAGTCAAGGAACATATAAACAGTGTGTCTGCCATGAAGCTATCTCCATACTACAAGGTGAAAAGTTGTTTTTTTGTTTTTGTTTTTTCCCCTTCTCCCCTTAAACTTTATTAGGGGAGTGTGTGGTGGTGTCTGGCACTAGGACATTAGTATTGGATCTAGATGGTGTTGTGGGGTGGGGCCTTCATGGATCAGGCTTGTTTGTCTGGCACATCCCATAAATGGCAGGTCAACCATTTTTAAACACTTTGTCTGCTAAGCCATGTGTTAGGTGTTCTTGTATCTGTCTGTCATGGCTAGCATTGACTTTGGCTTCTTTCACTTTTCTATGGGATCAGGCTGTGCCTGTTTGGCCTTTGGTCCCTGTAGGTGTGCTAGGTCCTTAGTTGCCTATCATACTGTTGACAGTGTTTAAATTAATAATATTCACCCTAACATCAGAGAATAGATCCAGAAAACAAAAGATGTGTCCCTTAACATATAAATTTTAATAATTTATATTATTTTGTGTAGATTTAAAATGGTTGTGAAATAGTTAAAAATATAAGCATGCAGTTCTGTATTTAGATAATAGTCTATCATTTTAAATTTAGAAATGAATATGCAATTTAGAAACATTCTGGCATCCCAAATTGGATAGGAGAAATAAAAGTTAGAGAAGGAATACAAATTCTGTGTTTTATTTATAATTTTTTTGTAGGTGTTTGAAGAAGATGCCCTAAGCTGGGAGGATAAGCTCAACCGCATCATGGCGCTGTTTGATGTCTGGATAGATGTGCAGAGACGCTGGGTCTACCTGGAGGGCATTTTCACTGGCAGCGCAGACATCAAACATCTTCTTCCTGTAGAGACACAGCGCTTCCAGAGGTAACAGATCTTAACACATCAGTGGTGTGCCGTTTTGTTTACTGGAGTAACTTAACTAAATGTGGTGATATGTTCAGCATTAGCACAGAGTTCCTGGCTTTGATGAAGAAGGTGACAAAGTCTCCTTTGGTCATGGATGTCCTGAACATACAGGGTGTTCAGAGGTCATTGGAAAGGCTGGCAGACCTCTTGGGAAAAATCCAAAAGGCGCTAGGAGAATATCTTGAAAGAGAACGCTCATCCTTCCCCAGGTATGCGTGTACCTTTTTAAATATGGGTTTGTCTGAATCGAAGCCTTTTTATAAGAGTGTGTAACTAGGGTGTTGTCCTTTTTAGGTTCTATTTTGTTGGTGATGAGGACCTACTTGAGATTATTGGAAACAGCAAAAATGTGGCCAAACTGCAAAAACACTTTAAAAAGATGTTTGCTGGAGTGGCCAGCATTCTCCTGAATGATGATAATACTGAGGTCCTTGGTATCTCCTCACGTGAGGGAGAAGAGGTAAAAAATAAAAGTTGTTCTCCAAAATATGTATATATGTATATATAAAATTTTCATAGCAAAAACTACTATATATTAAGCTCCTATTTTTTTTTTTACTAAACCTTGACATATTTTAGGTCCTCTACAAGACTCCCGTTTCTATCACAGAACACCCAAAGATTAATGAGTGGCTGACACTTGTTGAGAAGGAGATGCGGGTAACTCTGGCTAAATTGCTTGCTGAATCAGTCACTGAAGTGGGGGCCTTTAACAAAGGCACTGCTATTGATCTTGGAACCTATATCAACTGGATCGACAGATATCAGGTAACAAACACTTGGTCATTGTGCATTAATATCTGTTTAGTTTCATGTACAGGTTTTTTGGCACCAAGCTGTACGGTCATGAAAATTATCAAGCAATTTTATAATCACATTTTCCAGACTTGGAACATTTAAGGAACATTAAAAATATCAAAGCTTTGGAAAAGTATTGAGTTTTTTTTTTTGTTTGTTTTTAAATTCACATTTAGGGTTTTAATTAAAATCACTTGTATAGTAGGTAGGAGACCAGAATGTCCTTTAACGCCGCATTCGTTGCAGCAGCCCGACAGCGGGAGATTTAAATCAGTAGTCTCACACAGACAGACACACACACACACACACACACACACACACACACACACACACACAAACACAAATGCACTCAACATATATTTAGGGCCGAAACTGACATTAGCCCTGTAGTGTGTGATGTGTGCAGGTTGTGCGGTGACGATATAAATTCCCTAGGAGGAGTATATCAAAATCCATCGGGTGCGTTTTTGCGAACGACCCAAAATAACCGGCTTCCTGTTGAGTTGAGCCCAGGACATGCAGTGCGAAAGTTGTTCGGCTCAATGAACTCTAAATGTGTACCAAGTTTTGTGTGCCTATGTGTGTATGATCTATCCAGCTAAATCTCATGTCACGAGACTCTCAGGAATCCAGGTGGCAGCAGTTTCCAACCTGTCTGCCAAAATTCATGAGTTTTTGAGCATATTAAGACCCCTGAAATGTCCAAAAGGTTGGTGAAAAAAATTCCATAGGAAAACAAGACGGTCCTGAGCACCCTATACTGCTTGGGCCCTAAATATAGTTGTAAGCAACGATGACGGGCCCAAGCACCCTGTGACATTGCCACCCCGGGGCACCGCACAACCTGTGTTATTTGAGTGTGTGTTATAACTCGAAAAAGCTATCGCTACCCGTTTGCACCGCACAACCTGCACACATCACACACTATACAGGGCTAATATCAGTTTATGATGTGTGATATGCATGAGTATGTTTGTGAGTGTGAGAGTGTTAACATTGTGATGTGTGACGTCACTCAATATAATGCCAAACAGAAAGTTATTAATATTTTTCAGTGTAAGCTTAAGACATTATCACGGCTGAGCTGTTTGAGATATCAGAAATTCCTCCGCAATTTTGCATCCGCAATGTCTTTAGATCACATCGGCTGGGTTTGGTGGCGATCATATAAATTCCCTAGGAGGAGTATATCAAAATCCATCGGGTGCTTTTTTTTGTGGACGACCCAAAATAACCGGCCTCCTGTTGAGTTGAGACCAGGACATGCAGTGCAAACAATGTTCTGCTCGATGAGCTCTATATGTGTACCGAGTTTCATGTGCCTACGTGAAGGTGTGTGAGCTATGCAGCAATATCTTGTTTGCGGCCACGGGACTCTCAGGCATCCTAATGGCAGCAGATCCCAACCTGTGTGCCAAGTTTCGTCAGTTTTCGAGCATGTTAAGACCTCCGAAAGGTCCAAAAGGATGGGGGGAAAAATCCTTAGGAAAACAAGAGGGTCCTGCGCACCTTATAGTGCTTGGGCCCTAATAAAACAGTATTAAACACAAATAAATGATATGGTAGTATAGACCATTGAAAAAGCCGTTTACACACACGACTGCACAAGTCTAAAACACACTCGGTTATTAATTTATTGTGTAAATTTAACTTTATTCAGTTGTTTAAATTATATGAAGAACAAGATACCTACCAGCTCACAATTATTTTCTGTTCAAATTTAAAGATTCCCCGGGTGTGCAAAAAGTACAACAAAGAATACAAAAATGTATAATAAGTTAGCCTAAAATATTGTTTCCAATGCTGAAGCATACATGAAAGTGAGTGCCGTTGATCAAAAGGCTGATGTACGCCAGCAAAACGTAAAATAAATAAAAACATTTTTAATGGTAGCAATTAAATCGTACTTCATAGTTGGATTTGATATTTTTTGAGTGTAATTCATAAATTTACTGAATATATTCAGATTTTGTAAAATAACGAAAAACGGGTGTCTCAATTTTCTTCCTAGATCTTTTGTCCGCATCACAATGAACTGACGCTCAGCTCGCGCCATGTCTCCCGTCCGCTCAACGTGTTTTCTGCGTGTTCACCTTTGTCCAGTGTTACAAAACTGTCATTAAACTAGCTACTCACAGACTTCCACACACTACTTCTGATTGCCTGCTTCTTCTCTAATCAGCTGGCACTATTGACCACATAACGGAAGCGTTGGAAATAAAGTTTTATAAGTAAGCCCGAGTTGTCCAATTTGCATTTTAATCAACATACAGTAGTCTGGAAATGAGATATATGGAAAAAACTGGCATGTACTAATATTTAATTCAATAAAAAAGGATGTGCTATAATATTTATAATGATATAAGTAAATAAAAAATGCTTCATTTATTGCTTCAAAAATGCTTCACTGCTTTGCGGCAATGAGCATTTTAAAAGCGCAGTACAAATAAAATTTAATTCCGTTATGCGGTCAATAGTGCCAGCTGATTAGAGAAGAAACAATCAGAAGTACTGTGTGGAAGTCTGTGATTGGCTAGTTTAGTGACAGTTTTGTAACACTGGACAAAGGTGAGCGTGCGTACAGGCGTGAGTAGAGCGCACAGAGAAAAGAGACATTGTAATTGCGTGCAGGCTGAGTCCCGCGCACAGCAGAAGGATGTTGCTTGCACACGCGGAAAACATGAACACGCAGATTATGATGATCTTAACAGCATACTGCATTTCATTCTTATTATAAGAATGCAAAAACACCAGCGCTGCTGACTGACATCGATTTATTTTTTTATTCTATGGTCATTTAGTTTCATTTATTTCAGCTAATAAATCAACTATTAAAAAAAAAAAAAAAAAACACACACAGGGTTTTACTCTGTACACGCAGAACCGAGCTATTGATCGTGCAGGGGAGACACACCTGATCAAATGCAGATGCATGACTTGCAAGAATCTAGATTATCCACAACCCATTCTCACTTTCCACGTCACCATGACATACATAGATACAGTCGAGATCAGTAAGATTCATTCTCAAGACATCAGGACACTGAGATCAGCTGTCTTAAAACTTGCATGTGAATGGAGCGCCAAGTGTGGGGGCGGGGCTCCGGCAAGTGAAGAGACGAGAATCTGACATACATCCTGTTTATTTTTAACATTAATTTAATAAGAAACATTATTTGGCAATAACATTTTTGAAAAAAAGACTTTTTTACCACAAACAAGTTGATGGAAATAAATGGCTGATCCTGTCTATTTATTCAAGTTCAAATCAGCATGTGTGCGCTTTGACTAAAACTGCGTGCAATGCACTATGTGCCACTGGAGTGTAAAAATGTACATTTTAAAAAATTTTCATTTTTTATTAAAGAAAATTATGATCATAATAGCAATACCGCATTTCATTCTCATCATAAGAATGCAAAACACACCAGCGCTTCTGAATGACATCGGTTTATGTTTGAATTATGTGGTAATTTAGTTTCATTTATTTCGGTTAATAAATCTACTATAAATAAAAAAAAAAGGATATATTATAATTACACATGATACAATCTAAAGTCTCACTGTGTTAATGTTTACTTTCGTTAAATTCAATATAGATTAGATAAGAAATGACTATTTAATTAACTTTTGAAATTTGTACTGTAAGTTTTTAGTATTGTGATTTATGTATTTGTTTAATTACAATGTTTGGCTTGAATTTATATGCTAAAGTATCATGTGCAGCTGTTGAAGAGCTAAGCGGCACTTAGTGGCGTAAAGCCGGCAAACACAAATCCCTAATGCTGCCTCCAGGTGCCGCATCAGTAGAAGTCCAATTCTGGTTGAGTAACATCTGTATGTTTGCATGTAATTTGGTTTGTGATCGAACCTGGTGTTTTTCCACTGTCCAGCTTCTACATCTCATAACTTTAACAGGCACCAAACTGGAGTGTTCAATGTAATCTGTTTGGATAGAGCTATAGATATGGTTGGTGGGTTGTGGCACTCAGTGAGTGAAACATTAGCTTAGATGTTAAAAGAAAGGCAGCACATAACCCTCCAGCTGTTGCTCTTCTTGAAAGTTATTTTACTTTGTGGCTTTTACACGCTCACTAGTAAGAGCATTGTGAGTCAAGTGCAGCTGTCCTCAGACATATCTAATGCATAAACTAAAGCAAAATTTACTCTGTTTGAATATAAAGGTTAAATGAACGTGTTTACATAAAAAAAATCCATCAAGTGTAAAGAGATGCTATAAAGCTACAAATTATACATTCTCGCGCATACACACACACACACGTATATAAAACTAAACATCATATTCTCTTGAGCACACTGCAAGGTTTTTGTCAACAACTTTCATTAATTTTCTTTAAAAGTCATGACCAATTACCTGTGTTTAAACAGATCCACATGGAGATTTTATCAATAATCAACTCAAGCAATTGTAAACATGCAACCGTAGGCATGTGAGAGCTAGTAATAGTGCCCCCTGTGTAGGAAATCAGTTCCTATACTTTACTGCAACGGACGTGACGTGCCATACAACCTATTAATTTTATTGCAGTAATAAAGTAACGAGTATCTGTTTGGTGATAGCTCAAACAGATGATCTAGTCTGGTTAATAGCTCACCATTATTAGACCCGATGGAATGTACATCAGGGGTTCTTAAACTTATCACATCAGGACATTTGAATGTTTTCTATTCAAAGTCAAAGGTCTGGAAAGATTGGTCGTAAACAAATAACATTTATTGAATTTGCTTATAACTTGCAAGCAGCGTACATTGAAGGCAAAACACATTCATGTCTAGTAGAAAATGCCACTGTTTTTCTGCAATCAGATGCTTAAACCAAAGAAACTTGAACTTTAAAGCAACATTTTAAATGTCACAGATTAAAAATATGTCTGTTAGCGCGAAAGGAATGGTACTGTTTGCCTGAAAATTGTTGCCTATAAACCTAAACATCTCCAACTTTTAACATTACAAAATTTACAGGTGTGTTAGGTAATTTTTAGTGCAAGCGAAAAATCTTAATTGAGAGAATGTTTCGTCATGAAAAGTCAGTGTATTTATTTTTAAGCCTGAATAAACCGATGAAACAAACTGACCTTAAAGTAAAACTTAAACACAACAAGACACTATAATACCAAAATGATTTTTAAAGTAAAAGTTATATGGTGCTTTAAGGGGCTGTTCACTGCTGTAGTCTGAGAAATGCCATTTGCATGCAATTAGCTGCTTATACAAAGGTGTTGTCACTAGACGGAGACACTGATATTTTATTTGAATATTTGTATCGTGGCATCCTTACTGCATAGGGGACATAATGTACACTGACCGAAAGCAAAGTTTCTCTTTTCCTTGTCCACAGAACATGAACGCCTGTTAGCCATTAGCCATTTAATTGTTAGTCGTCCCTTGAACTCCCTCAATTGCTCACCATAGCCATGAAAAAATTGTTTAGCCTTATCTTGGGCCAGGATCGCTGTAACAATCTCCAGATGGACTACAAAATGATGTATTAATAAGTATGAAGTTTTTATTTCTAACATGCTAAACTTACACACTTGGTGGTCCTTTATTACTAAATGCTAATTTGGTATTCTATGCACAACACAGGAAGTATGTAAAGTAACCATATTTTGCATCCAGTTTCAGCTAAGCAATTGAAACTGTTTATGGAGGAGCATCTCAAAATTATGACAGCATAAAAATCACTCATTAACTGTGAGATGTTTCTTAAAACATTTTAGTTTTAAAACTTTCCAAAGGCAAGTGGCCATTTGTAGATTTCTTAATTTCATAAACCAAAGTAAAACAACAATCATATGAATTCGTTTTTTTTTTAACCTAAAAAAACTCCATCTTTTTCCGTAATCTAATTCAGGCCCAGTTGGTAGTTCTCTCCACCCAGATTGACTGGTCTGAAAATGTGGAGACAGCTCTGACTACCATTGCTGGTGGTGACGACATGGCTCCCCTGCAGGCTGTGCTAAAAAATGTGGAAGCCACACTGAACCTGCTTGCTGACACAGTGCTGATGGAGCAGCCTCCTATCCGCAGGAAAAAGCTGGAGCATCTGGTACAAATGTTTAAAGTCCTTTTACAGACAATGTTTGTGGTGATTGTTCATAATAAAATCTAAGCATGGTTTGTGCAGCTCTTAAGCTTCCAAATTGCACTTTTTCTTGGATGGAAAATTAGTTCATGTCTATGACATGAAATGACATGTCAGAAATAAATGGGATTGTAGGTTTTGGGTCGTTTTTGTTTTTTTCCTCTTTCTTTCTCTTACTTCTTTTTCTTTCTCCCACTCACTCAACATCTCTGCCCTGTGCTTGCTGAACTTGAATAACTATGTATTTTTTTGTATAACGGTTTTTAAAAAAAACAAACGCCGAAGGTGATAATCATTTCTAGATTGTTATTCCACATAACACTTAAATTATGCAAATGGTATTAGTTTGTAGTTCTTGTTTTGACTAATTGATGGCTGATGTATACAGTCGAACCTTGGATTGCGAGCATAATTGTTTCCAGAAGCATGCTTGTATATCAAAGTGGGTTTCCCCATAAGAAATAATGGACACTCAGATGATTTGTTCCACATCCCAAAATCTTCAGATAAAAATAATGTAAAAATACAACAAATTAACTAGCACTTTTCCTTTGAAAAGTATCGTGGCTGAATTAAGACAAGGGGGGGGGCTATTGTGTAGGACGACATTCTCACACACATACACGCACTCTAATGAAAACACTGCTCTGTCGGCAAACTTCTTTAACAAGGAACCTCTCTAATGACACTTGCTTTTGCCTCCTTTTGAGGAATTCGCGTAAATGACATGTTGCATTGTCATTAAACAGATTGATCTCCCGCACTGCTACAAGCAGGCACTGCTACAAGAAGAAAACCTTTTTTTTCATCAGGGCGGTTGTTGCTCTACAGTTACTAAAGAACGGTCACTACACTTGGACGAAAAAAAAAAAGAAAAAAAAAACTTTATACGCGCAAACACACACGTGGTCACAATGTTCAGTTGTAATCACGTGACGCTTGGCACACAAAGGTCATGCGTACTACTCGTAAGTCAAGACCTTGACCATTTATCAAGTTAAAATTTATTTAAAAATTGTTGCTTGTCTTGAAAACACTTGTTACTCGCTATCCAAGGTTCCACTGTATTATTTTACTATAGCTACATTTATAGAATTTTTTTTTTTTGCCATTTGTTTATCATGTTTTCATATGTTTCTGTTAACTATTAGTAAAATTTGTCAAATTTCAAAGGGGGTGTTTTATATTTTTCCTCAGTCGCTTTGTTCTGTCTAAACAAGAGTCAGGCATGTCCTTTCTTAACAGATTTTACAAATTTCAAGCCAATTAATAGTAAATTACTTATTTTCTATTTTAAATATAACTATTATATTTTATCTATTATATTAATGTATTATATTAATAATCATTACATTATATCAGAGGGTAGGCATGTGTGGATGTCTTGCATTTTCCTCCCCTTACACAAGGACAGTGCTCTTCTTTTTTTTTTTTTTTTTTTGTTAATGCAAAGTCATATAATGCACATTGCTATAAAGCTGCTTGTTGAAGTTTTCGTTTTCTGTGTTTAGATCACAGAGCTTGTGCACCAAAGGGATGTGACTAGAACCCTAATCAAGAACAAGATTAACAACTCCAAATCATTTGAGTGGCTAAGCCAGATGCGCTTCTACTTTGACCCTAAGCAGACCGATGTACTGCAGCAGCTCTCTATTCAGATGGCAAATGCCAAGTTCAACTACGGTTTTGAATATCTAGGTGTGCAGGAGAAACTGGTGCAGACACCACTCACAGACAGGTGTTATCTTACTATGACTCAGGCTCTGGAGGCTCGTTTGGGAGGATCTCCATTTGGTTAGTCTAACAAATATTGTCCCTTTTTCTTTCATTGCATCAATAAAGTTGGACACCTTACTTTGGGCATAATTTTATGCAGCAGTATTTCTGATGTCTGATAAAATTATATGTATTTGAGCGTGTGGTATTGACTGAATTATTTCTGGCCGTACTTCTTTTGTCTGCTGTCCACCAGGTCCTGCGGGGACAGGAAAGACCGAATCGGTCAAGGCTCTTGGCCACCAACTTGGACGCTTTGTCCTAGTCTTCAACTGTGATGAGACCTTTGATTTCCAGGTACAGTGGGCACTATGTATAATGGACTTTTTAAAAAACAATTACTTTTTCCTCGTCCATGGAATGTGTTTAATAAGGGAAGCTATTTACTTATGTTAGGGTTAATTGTTGGCTGCAGAAACACATCTGCAGTACTTGTTGCATCACTGCAGTAATTATTGAAGTAACCCTCTGAAGTATTTATTTATTTAAAACTAAACAGTTTTCATCTTCCATAGGTGAAATGTGGCAGAAAAGCCAAGCCAATGTGTAGCACAGTTAAAACGCACTTTAGTTTTACATATTCGAATTTTGTTCATAGTCTTAGCACTTTTTTCCGCAAAACTATTTTGTAAATGAAAAAGTGCAAATAAAGGTGTGCGTTTACTTTTCAGTACCGTTTCTCCATTCTTTATTCTTGCTCGTTGCTGGATTTATGAAGCTTCTGAAGCTATCATCATATAACCTAGTAGCTAATGATAATATGAACTGCCATTTGCTGGATGTATGGGATACTCAAATGACTCTTTTGTCTGTCCTGTTAGGCCATGGGCCGAATCTTTGTCGGCCTGTGTCAGGTTGGTGCCTGGGGCTGTTTTGATGAATTTAATCGACTAGAGGAGAGGATGCTGTCAGCTGTTTCCCAGCAAGTTCAGTATATCCAGGTGGCCCTGAGGGAGCATAGCAACCCCAATCGTGACCGCAGTATGTATCCAAAATTTTATTTGCTGAACATCATAAAAATGTGAATAGAATATGTGCACATAATTTAGCTTCAAATGCACAATAATGTAGGGCTTTGTGATTAATTGATGTTCGCATTCAATTATGATTTTGGCTTGTAATGATTATTAAAGCAAGGTAATTAAGATCAAGATTCACTCAACTGTGCTCTGTTCAGGTTCTGTCTCTGTGCTTTCTAGGGTTTGCTAGATAACACTAAACAATGCTTAAATTTCAAGATAAGGCTGAATCCAACCATAGTCAAAAAACAAAAAAATAAAAAAAGGCCAAATATCAATGCTAAAACTCACTGTCAGCCAGGCTGAAGTATTTATTTTTTTCTCTCTTTACTTTTATTTTTTATTTCTCATTTTAAGCTCAAGAAATTCATATTTTATTAATTTTTTTCTCACACACACATTATATAAATATATTTTTAAAAATTATATAAAATGATGTTTTATATAAATTTATATACACTGGGTTGGACAATGAAACTGAACCGCCTGGTTTTAGACCATAATAATTCATTAGTATGGTGTAGGGCCTCCATTTGTAGGCAGTGCAGCATCCGTTCGTCTTGGTAATGACAGATACAAGTCCTGCACAGTGGTCAGAGGGATTTTGAGCCATTCTTCTTGCAATATAGTGGCCAGGTTACTACGTGATGCTGGTGGAGAAAAACATTACCTCACTTGCTCCTCCAAAACACCCCAAAGTGGATCAATAATATTTAGATCCGGTGACTGTGCAGGCCATGGGAGATGTTCAACTTCACTTTCATGTTCATTAAACCACTCTGTCAACAGTCTTGCTGTGTGTATTGGTGAATTATTATCCCGCCACCTCCTTCAGGATACAATGTTTGAACCATTGGGTGCAAATGGTCCTCCAGAATGGTTTGGTAGTCCTTGGCAGTGACGTGACCATCTAGCACAAGTATTGGGCCTAGAGAATGCAATGATATTGCAGCTCAAATCATCAGATCCACCCACATGCTACTCTCTGGGCATGCAACAGTCTGGGTGGTATGCTTCTTTGCGCTTTCACATCAATCACGACTCTACAGCCAGACACGGGCATCTGTGGGCTCACTCATGTGCAAGGAGCAGATAGCGCTGTCCTCTGAGTATGTTACACTGTCCCCAACGGTGCCTGAGTGAGCAGTTTGAAAAAGATACGTCTAGTAGGCGAGAATCTTTGGCCCTCCCTGACAATAACGGGTGGAAATTGGATGCGACTAAATTAGGGAGGGGGGAAAGCCATGTTCAATGAAAAATTAGATTTTATTATCGAATAAAAGTTACAAAAATGTGTATGCGCTGACAATTAGAGTTAATTAAAAAAAAAGAAAGATTGTAATCAGTCAACAATCAAATTTGCTCTTTTCTAGACTCTTTGCCCACCCTCTCTCTGAAATGTAGGGCTGTCTTCCTGCTAGCTAATTTAACTGAAACAAACTGTACAAATTTATTGAAACCCAAATGTAAATAAAAGTCAACTACAAATAAACAATTATGAGGTGTGGCTTTGTCTACTTTGGAGCCGAATCTACTCATTATTTGTTTTTATTTCAGGCATGCCGGTCACCACTGAGCTGCTGAACAAACAAGTAAAGGTGAGCCCTGAAATGGCCATCTTTATCACCATGAACCCTGGCTATGCCGGTCGCTCTAACCTGCCTGACAATCTAAAGAAGCTTTTCCGCAGTCTGGCTATGACCAAACCTGACCGACAACTAATTGCCCAGGTCATGCTCTACTCACAAGGTTTCCGCACTGCTGAGACTCTTGCCAAGAAGATCGTCCCCTTTTTCAAGTACTGTAGTAATTCATGTTTTGATATTTCATTAACTAAAACCTTGAGATGTTCAAGTTTACCTGCTAAACAAATGTTCTGATAAGTAAATGTTGAAAATAAGCTGTTTTTAATTATTCTAAAGCAAATTGTTTTTCTATTCTGATGATAAGCTGCAAAATTGCACTTTTACTTAATGCTTCACCCTTAAGTCTCATGCAGAACTTGTATATTTTTATCAGGTTGTGTGATGAGCAGCTTTCCTCTCAGTCTCATTACGACTTTGGCTTACGAGCTCTGAAGAGTGTGCTGATCAGTGCGGGCAATGTGAAGAGAGAGCGCATCCAGAAGATCAAGCGGGAAAAGTGTGAGCGCGGTGAGGATGTGGACGAGAATGAAATTGCAGAGAATCTTCCTGAGCAGGAGGTATTGAGATAATTGTTATACCATTCATTAAGAAAAAAAACTTTTGTATGTCTGTATATACAGCAAAAATGCCTAGTGAACGATGTGTGACTCTCATTTCAAGATCATTTAAATTATTTAGCATGTTAATTGAGTTGGGTGCCTAAATCGATGTCTTGCGCCCTCCTGACCAGATCTTGATTCAGAGTGTGTGTGAGACTATGGTGCCTAAGCTGGTGGCGGAGGATATCCCTTTGCTCTTCAGCCTGCTTTCAGACGTCTTTCCAGGTGTGCAGTACATGCGCGGAGAGATGACTGCTCTCAGGGAGGAGCTCAAGAAGGTCTGCTCTGAGATGTATCTTATGTATGGAGATGGTGATGATGTTGGCAGCATGTGGGTGGAAAAGGTAAATAAACTCACCAGTATTTAAGCATTACTCATGTACATATGGAGAAGAATGGGGAAGAATAATTGAACATGTTTAATTGAAGAAAACCCAGAGAATTTGGAAAAGTTTAATTAGTTTTGTGTTTTCTGAGTCAGAATCATTTGTACAGTGTCAAAAACATTGGTTTGTTCTGACCGATCAGTTTGATTGGATGAGAGGCAATCTGGCTGTGGTGATATAGAGCATAACACTTGGATGTTTATGAGTCACTCTGTGTCACAGGGGGGTCCTCATACAGATGGTAGACAAGCAGTATTCTACTTTTACTGCCGGACCTCATGGCGACAGTATGCGTTTGCTGGCTTTTACCGCTATATAACTATAGAGCGACGCCTCATGGTGCGTTCACACCAAATGCCCTGCCCCGACGCCAGTCGCCGCTGTTGGCCGCTCTGACCTAGATCGAATGCCTTTCTTGTATTTAAAAGGGCCACAAAGCAATCAAGCTTGTTGATCTTTTGGAGACTGACCAAAATGTGGAAGAAAACAAGAAATTGATTGATAGAAAGAACTGCAATAAGAAATACAGCAATACAGCAATTTACAATAAGCAAATTATATTTGTATAGCGTGGCTTCTGTTCATTGTGAATTGCTAGTCTAATTTTTATATATATATATATATTATATTTCTTACTATTATAACATTAGAATCACTTACTAGACTTTGTCTTTAATTAAAATAACATTAATAATTAATAAACACCTGCTACCGCAATAATTAACCTCTCCTCCATTTTCCTTGGGAACTAATGTAGCCGGAACAAAAGTTACAGGACTGCTTTCCGCAGAATATTCTCAAGCGGAAGACCTCTACTTTTGGTTGCCGCTCAAACGCGTCATAGCTCATTACCCTATAGTTGAGCTGATTTCAACTCCCTTTGTAGCTCTCGCAGCGCCGCTCTTCGCTGCCCTTCGCCGCGGGCTCACATTGAAAATAGATTACTTCTGGCCACATTGACACTCTCGCCACATTTGTTGTGAACGCACCATCAGGCCTTAGTTCATTTTCTCAAGAATTAATGAGCCGCAGCTTCTTTAGAACTGCACGTAACAATGTAGTTAAACGAATTCATAATCACAGTACTAAAATTACAGTACAAATTTAGAATTCAAATTAAATTAAATCTTATTAGGATCTTATTAGGAAGCAAAGTAAACGTTAACACAGTGAGCTTTTCGATTTTTTTAAAGTAAATGTATACCTTTAGATTATATAATGTGCAACACTAGAAGGCAACTAAAAATGAATGAAGGCTGGCCTGGTTTCAAGAAGGGCAGCAAAGAAGCCACTTCTCTCCAAAAATTATGGCGAATGGACTGCTGAGGACTGGCAATAAGGAAACTCCTATTTCGTTGACCCCCCCCTACAAAGCCCTGCACAAGGGTTCATATCATTATAACATCTCGTGGTACGGATCTCCAAACCGCTGTTTTTTAAACACTGGAATGGAAGAAATGGAAAGTTTCCCCATCATAACATGCCTTGTATTGTTTTTAATCACTCTATACACAACCCGTGATTTTTAATGCTATTTTACAAATGAAAAATACAAATGGAATATTCTTTTGTTTTTTATTTTCATTTTTTATAAAATATAAAATGTAAATATTTTATAAAAATACCAAAGAAAATTGTGTATAGAGTGATTAAAACCATATAATTTATGTTATGATGAGGAAAATCTTAATTTCTTCCATTCCAGGGATTAAAAATGGTAATGTCAATTTTAGAATCTGGAATCCAGAAGATGAAATTTACACAAAAATATAAAAAGAGGCCTGAAGCACTGCAGGTTTTCAGAAGAGCCTCAGATCCAAGAGGGTCTTAAAGTGGGGAGGGGTGCATTTCAGTTTCTCTGAATGTATAGGTGAGAACAGCTGATTCACACCTGGGGAGGGGTGAATTATTTGCATTTGAATGTTGTCTGACATTGTGAAGCACACACAGTAACACTAAAACAACGCAAGATAAATAGGAAAAAGAGGCCATGAAAATGTCACTTTGCGCCGCTGGTGGTCATTTCACGAATTACTTTGAAATGCGACAGATTTATTTAGGCCGCTGTCGTTTTGTCGCGACGGTAAGCACGGCGATAATAGACGTTCCTTTTGTCTACCTACTGTACCTTACGTTTTCTGTTTGTGTTTTTAGGTCCTCCAACTTTACCAAATCACCCAGATTAATCATGGCCTTATGATGGTGGGTCCATCAGGTAGTGGTAAGACTATGGCTTGGCGTGTGTTGCTCAAAGCATTGGAGAGGTTAGAGGGGGTTGAGGGAGTGGCTCACATCATTGATCCCAAAGCTATAAGCAAAGACCACCTCTATGGGACACTGGATCCCAACACCCGTGAATGGACTGATGGGCTCTTCACACATGTGCTCCGAAAGCAAGTTCTTTTCAAAAATTATTATTAACATAATGTGGTGTTATGATAAATACTATATGACACCTTAAGGGTTTGATATTAATATGTTTGGTTGCGTTTTATTTCAGAATCATTGATAATGTTCGTGGGGAATTGCAGAAAAGGCAATGGATCATTTTTGATGGTGATGTAGATCCTGAGTGGGTAGAGAACCTGAACTCTGTGCTCGATGACAACAAGCTTCTGACACTGCCAAATGGAGAACGTCTCAGCCTGCCTCCCAATGTAAAAATCCCTGCTTTGTTTGCAGTAAAATACATAAACATACACAAACATCTGATCTTGCAGTCAGTGATGTTTCAGGATGGCTGCTGTTTGTTTCTGTGTAGGTGCGTGTCATGTTCGAGGTACAGGACCTGAAGTATGCCACACTGGCTACTGTGTCCCGTTGTGGCATGGTGTGGTTCAGTGAGGATGTTCTTAGCACAGACATGATCTTCAGCAACTTCCTGTTCCGTCTGCGAAGTATTGCCTTGGATGAAGGGGAGGACGAGGCTCAGCGAATGCGCAAAGGTACAGAGGATGAAGGAGAAGAGGCTGCCTCCCCGATGCTGCAGGTAATTGAATTTAGTCTAGTCTAGCTTTTAGAACGTTATTAACAATTATATTTTATCTATATAGCGCTTTTAACAATGGAGGTCATAAAGCAGCTTTACAGAATTAAAAATTTCAGAGATGCATTTAAAATTAAACAAAAGCGATTTCTGTTTTATAACTTTATAGCTTTCAGTTTATTCCTTAAATTGAATAGAATTTTATAAATTTGCCTGACATTTGCTAGCTGTAAATCAGAGCTACTTTTGTATAAAATGTTCATTGGAACTGGCCACTTTTGCCACTCGGCTGTTTCTGACTTTTTAACCCCTAGATCCAGAGGGATGCGGCAGCCATTCTTCAGCCCTATTTTACTTCCACTGGGCTTGTGATCAAGGCCCTTGAACATGCCTCCAAAATGGAGCACATAATGGACTTCACACGCCTGCGCTGCTTGGGCTCGCTTTTCTCTATGATGCACCAAGCCTGTCGCAATGTAGCTCTCTACAACAACAATCATCCTGACTTTCCTATGCCTGTTGACCAGCTGGAAAAGTATATACAGGTGTGTGTTTATATTTAATAAAGTTTATTGCATGAGACAGATCAAGGTTTAAAAGAAAATAATATAAGTTGCTCTGGATAAAGGCGTCTGCCAAATGCCTAAATGTAATTGTTAGAATGCAAAGGTGTTCTGGTTGTAACTACAGCTTCAGCTTAGCATACAATTAAATAATTTAACTTTTTCATCTCTAAACCCATACAGAAATATCTGATCTATGCTGTCCTGTGGTCCTTCTCTGGCGATGGCAAGCTGAAGATGAGGGCAGAGCTTGGCGAATACATTCGTCGCATCACTACTGTGGCTCTCCCATCTGCACCTAATGTGCCAATTATTGATTATGAGGTGAAGATATATTCAACTAATTCTATTTTATTTATTTAGTTATTTATTTGTGTATTACGGGAATACTTTTACATGGTTGGGTCCATAAGTATTTGGACAGTTATGCCATTTTGCCTACCACAATTGATGTATATATTCCCTGCAGTTTCACAGGCTCAAAAGCAATGGAAAATTTGAAGATGAGCAGTTGCATGTTCAGCCTGTTTTCTCATTATTTACTCACACATTTATGGTTTAAAAGGTTCAGTCATTTTCAAGTGTTAAATTTGCATTTTGGGACTGTTTATGGAAGCTCTCAATTTGTTGCACAAAGAGGTTTTGATGTATGTAAGGGAGCCCATTATTGGGTGAAAAAAAAGTTTAGGAGTAGCCAAAGCCACATTTGGTACATTTTTTTAAATTAATGCACTGGCACATTCAGGAACACCTAAACGCTTTGAAAGCTATTAAGACAAGTCTCATAATGATGGGAAGAGAGGTATATAATGAACACGTATATAAAGTGGAACTCGTATATTATATACAGAGGTGTGAAGAGGGGAATGTCTATTACCGCCGTGACAAAACGACAGCGGCCAAAATAAATCAGTTGCATTTCAAAGTAATTCGTGAAATGACCGCCAGGTGGTGCAAAGTGACATTTTTTTGCCATCTAGGTTTTTAAAAAATAATTAACTTATAAAAAAGTCAAAACAATATGCTGTATCGAAGAAATACTACAGTAATGGGAATTTCCACATCTGTGTATTTTATACAACAAGCATGAAAAATTTGAATCAGAGCTATTGATATTTGCTGTACAATAGTGTAATGAATAAAAAAAAACATTGAAGTTGAACATTAAAACAAGTACACTACACTGTAAACCCTAATGCTCAAAGTAATTAAACACATTGAGTACTATTAACCTAAATAATTGAATGAGTAATAACTTAAGTAAAACTTCCTCCAGTGTAAACTCTATAGAGCACTCGTGGCACAGTGGTGTTTTGCCTGCCATGCGGAAAACCCCCGGATCGGTTCCCGTGTTGGATGGTTTGCAATATTTTTTTTTTATTTGTTCAACAAACTCAAACATTTATAGTTCTGTTTACTTAAAATTGTAAACATCATTAATTAAAAAAAATATATAACTGATTACCTCAAATATTTGGCGTTTTGCCAACTTAATCAGGTTTACAGTGTAGGGTTTTGGGTCATCTTTAAATTTTAACTCGCAATCAGAGGTTCCACTGTATTATTATTATTATTATTATTATTATTATTATTATTATTATTATTAGGGCCCAAGCACTATAAGGTGCGCAGGACCCTCTTGTTTTCCTAAGGATTTTTTTTTTCCACCCTTTTGGTCTTAACATGCTCAAAAACTCATGAAACTTGGCAGACAGGTTGGAGTCTGCTGCCATCAGGATGACTGGGACTCTCGGGTCCCACAGGGGCCCCCACACAAGATTTTGCTGGATAGTTCATACACACGTTCATGTAGGCACACGAAACTCGGTACACATTTAGAGCTCATTGAGCTGAACAACTTTCGCGCTGCATGTCCTGGGCTAAACAGGTGGCCGGATATTTTGGGTCGTTCGCAAAAATGCACCCGATGGATTTTGATATACTCCTCCTAGGGAAATTATACAATCGCTACCAAACCGTGCCGAAGAGATCTAAAGACATTGGGGATGCAAAATTGTGGAATTTTTGATATCTCAAACAGGTCAGCTGTGATAATGTCTTAAACATACGCCGGAAAATGATTAATAACTTTCTGTGTGGCATTATATTCAGTGACACCTTCTGTGACATCCCGTTCAGTGACATCACATTCAGGAACATCATAGTGTGAGGCTTTTCTTCCAGCATCTGCGGCCTATTGTACACACATACACATCACAAATGTTAACACACACACACACACACACACACACACACACACACACACACACACACATCGCTAATGTTAATACAAGCAGACTCACACCATACACACAAACAAGCACAAACACAAGCACATTTACTCGTCACACACAGACTGACACATCCACACGTCACACCCCTCTCTCCCTCACTCTCACTCTCACACACACTAACCCTCACACACTAACGCTCACACAGATCACACCTCTCTCACGACGCACACACCTCTCTCACGACGCACACACCTCTCTCACGACGCACACACCTCTCTCACGATGCACACACACATTAGCCCTGTATAGTGTGTTATGTGTGCAGGTTGTGCGGTGCAACCGAGTGATGATGGCTTTTTTCGAGGTCTTAACACACTCAAATAACACAGGTTGTGCAGTGCGCCAGGGGTGGCGATGGCACAGGGTGCTTGGGCCTGTCCACCATTGCTTGCAACTATATTATTATCATTAGATTATTAAGAGAATGAGGGAGCTTGAAAGTGCCAAAGATGACAATAGTGAAAATATGCAGACACATTGCAATACCTGACAGTGGCGCGTTGTCATAAATGCATAAAAGGTCTGACCTTTAATGCATGATGACCTTGATACAGACACTGATGCTGCAGTTAGCCGAAGAGCACACTGCTCCCAATGGCAGAAATATAACATTGCACCCTGCTTACTAGCAGAGCATGTGTGGGTGTTAATGAGGCAGGACTAAATATACCATGTCATTGGTATCATGCTCCAAACATTTAGTCGATCAGGGACCTGTCACGGTTCAGCCTGGGTCTTGTCACGGATTTGGCGGCCGTTTAAAATGACTACACCTGTATATTTTGTGCAGAGTGCGAGCAGTAACTTTGGCACGGTTCTGTTACAGTATAATTGAAAGGGAGTACCAGTAGGAAACACAAACATGAGAGTCTTCGAGGAATTAAGACAGCTGTCAACACACCAACCAATGCTGCAGGCATTCAAACATACATGTTCACCAGAAACTATGCTAATGAGTCTTCCAGATAGGCTCCCTTACATAAGGAAAAGCTATTCACAAATGTCTTGATTAAACAAAAAGCCTTTCTGCCAAGACGTAAAAACAAGAGATTGTGCCTGTGACCTGAACATCAATTGTAAATCTATTTCATAACTGTGGGGCTTTGTAAGAAAGAAGAGCCAGCATGTTTTGATTAAAGTAGTTGTGTCTGATCATAACATATGAGCAGTCCACTCAGATACTGTGGTGTCAGACCATTCAGTAACTTATTTGTCAATAGTAGTATTTTTTTATGCATTAGGTGAGGTTTTTTTTTTCTTTTTTCTGTTATATACTACATGGGAGTGTTTAGATATAATTGTTTGCTTTTAATCAGATTAAACAGTCTACTGACAAAGTATTTTTGAAGCTTGCTAATGTTAACCAATCTACTAATGATTTAAGAAAATGTGAATAAAAGAAAAAGTACAGTTGTCCTTCCAAGGCTGGGGTCTCTAGTAAATCTATCTTTGCAAAGTACTATATATAAAAAAATAAATAAAAATTAAAAAGTCTGTTGATCTCTGGTTAACTATTATGTTACTTTCTATTTTGGTATGGCGTGGGTTCATACTGTTAGCAGATATCAGCCAACACCTTATAATAGGCTTTAATGTGCCAAGTGTGTTCTACCTTGCTTTGAACCTGTTGCTACAAATACAGGAGATTTATCACCCTGTTGCATTCTTCTCCCAGGTATCCATAACAGGTGAGTGGCAGTCATGGCAAGTCAAGGTGCCTCAGATTGAAGTAGAGACTCACAAGGTGGCTGCTCCTGATGTGGTGGTACCTACTCTGGACACCGTGAGACATGAGGCTTTGCTTTATACCTGGCTGGCTGAGCACAAACCTCTGGTGCTGTGTGGCCCTCCTGGATCAGGAAAAACCATGACCTTGTTTAGTGCCCTCCGTGCTCTTCCTGACATGGAGGTGGGTGCTATTTTTAACATACAATGGGTACAGAAAGTATTCAGATCAACCACTTTAGCAAATGGCTGCAATACAAGTGTAATTTTTCACTGTTGAATGATTTTAGCAAAGTTTTAACAAGTTAATTTTTTCCTAATTTATGTACACATAGCACCCCATATTGACAGAAAAACACAGAATTGTTGACATTTTTTTTTATTTTTGACAAAAGAAAAACTGAAATATCACTTGGTCCTAAGTATTCAGACCCTCTGCTCAGTATTTAGTAGAAGCACCCTTTTGATCCAGCCATGAGTCTTTACAGTATGGTGATGACAATTAATTGTGCATTGTCAATATTTAAACAGCAATAGCACTGTACATGGCATAATGTACAGTGCCTGCTACAATTTTTGGCACCAGAAATTAGTTAAACAGATGGGAGGAATCCATCTATTGGTGAACTATGGTTCCAAAAATAGCTACGCACCTTGATATGTCCATTTCTACTGTTACCACATTTTTTTAATGGTAATTTAATTTCCATAGGTTGTGGGTTTGAACTTCTCCAGTGCCACCACCCCAGAGCTGTTGCTAAAGACTTTTGATCACTACTGCGAATACCGCCGCACACCCAATGGTGTTGTACTAGCCCCTGTGCAGTTGGGAAAGTGGTTGGTGCTATTCTGTGATGAAATCAATCTGCCTGATATGGACAAGTATGGTACACAGAGAGTCATCTCCTTCATTAGACAGGTATGGATTTGAATTGTATGTGATGTGTAGTTTTGTTCATTAGTACATCAGTATTTTGTACTGCACTATAGGGTTTTTGTTTTTCTTTTGGTTTCCTACATGTGCATTGCAGATGGTGGAACATGGCGGCTTCTACCGTACCTCTGATCAGACCTGGGTAAAATTGGAAAGGATTCAATTTGTGGGTGCCTGTAATCCTCCAACAGACCCTGGCAGAAAGCCACTTTCTCACAGGTTTGTCTTTCATCAATTTAATAAAGTTGTATTAATTAGTTAATTAGATATTAAATGAAGAAGTTTTCAAGCCATACTCAACATATTTTTGTATTTCAGATTCCTGCGTCATGTGCCAGTTGTGTACGTGGACTATCCAGGTCCTGCGTCCCTCACTCAGATCTATGGCACCTTCAACAGGGCCATGCTTCGTCTTATTCCTTCATTGCGTACCTATGCTGAGCCTCTCACTGCTGCCATGGTGGAGTTTTACACAATGTCTCAGGTTGGGCTAGGTTCACATGCCACAGACACATACTGCAGCTGAAGGGATAAATCTGAACTTATTTGTAATTTTGACCAGGCTTTTTTCTTTACAATCACAGGAGCGTTTCACACAAGACACCCAACCTCATTATATTTACTCCCCGAGAGAAATGACTCGCTGGGTGAGGGGCATCTTTGAGGCACTGCGGCCCCTCGAAACACTGCCTGTAGAGGGACTAATCCGTGTCTGGGCCCATGAGGCATTGCGCCTCTTTCAGGATAGGTAAGGAAGATGATTTACCTTATTCTTAAGGCTATAATGCGACCATTACATTATTTCATTCATATATCATTCATCATTTTATTTGGAGATAACTTGTTGAATATGTTCAGCACTGCAGCCGGGGCAAAAGATTTGAGAATGACCAATATTAATATTCACAAAGTCTGCTGCATCAGTGTTTTTAGTTTTTCCTTTTTGTCAAACATTTCTATGGTATACTGAATTATAATTAAAAGCATTTGGCTCTGAAAGGTTTTTTATTGACTATTACATTAAGTTTTTTTTTTTTTTTTTTTTTACAGTATTTTTGTACAAATAATTCCATACATAACAATTGATAACAGCAATAAGAATTAAACTAAAGTATAATAAATATCGTCTACTTTCTGCAAATGTTTAGAAATATAATTATTTTCTCATATTTATATACAGACATACAAACAACCAGTTACATACATGCATAAAATAATCATTAACTAATAATTAAAAAAAATATATATATAATAGTTTAAAAATAAATAATTAATTAATTTTAAAAAATCTTACATTTGAGTTATCAATAAAAACAATTGTTTTTCCAAACACATATTATGCACTGTATCAATCCATTCCTCAATTGTGGATGACTCTGGTATTAGCCATGTTCTAGTTTTTACTAGCTGCAAGAAGAATTACCATCAATTTTCTATACTTACTGTTTCCCCCATCTAGAATGAGGTTATCAAAATATAAAGATTCCAATGTAAAATTTATCTCTCTTTCAAAAACAGCTTCCCGATTCCTTTTAATCTCTTGCCAATAATGGATTCGTTTTTGACAAGCCCAAAATATATGATAATGGTTAGCTTGCCTTTCCCCACCCAATCTCCAGCAGTCAGCACTATTTCTTCTGTGTATTTTCTGTATAGGAATAATAAATAACTGAATGACATTCTTCCAACCGAATTCTCTCCATATTGTTGAACTTGTAGATTCCCATTGTGAATTGCATATTTTCCCCCAATTATCCTCTGAAATGTTAAAATTTCCTTCCATATTCCATTTGTCTCTGATGTATAGTGTGTTTTCCAGTCTAATTCTTAGTTTATCAGCAACCGGAGCAGGTAGTGGAAGCTCGTCCATCATTTCTCTCTCTATTTCGATCCATCTTGCTGAGTACAGTATATTGGACTACACCAACAAACAAGTGGCCTTAGTTGAGCTGCATAATAATACTTTTGAAGGCATAGAAGGCCTAGACCACCGTTTTCTTTACTTAATTGCAATGTTTTAAATCTTACTCAAGGTTTTTTGCCCTGCCGTAGAAATCTAGATATAAACGTATGCCATTCTGTAAACTGCTGATTTGGCATTTCTGTTGGAGGTGTTTTGAAATGGATAACAGTCTTGGTAGAATTACCATCTGCACAGAGTCAACTGTTGAACTTAAACTGTAAAGAGGAATGAGGTTCCAACGAAGTAGATCAGATTTTATGGGGACTGTAATTTAAATCAAATAATTTAGTGATCACCAGACGTATTTGCTTCTAAGTAGTTAATTAACTTAGTATCCCATTTTAGATTAAACTTCTCTTTAATTTGTCTGGGTGGTTCATAATTAAATGTTGATACTTGAGTTTTTGTGACATTAAGTTTTTAACCAGATATGGCCTCATACCCTTCAAGAAAATGAAATAAAATAGGCAGTGATTTTGTAGGTTGGGACATAGCTCTCTTTGCTGATGATTTATTGATCTCTACTTTATGTTCTCCAAACCCCATGTCAATACCTTTTAATAACAATATCCATTGGCTCAAAGGTTCAATGGCATCCTTGTCTTGTACCCCGTTCTAAAATTAAAGGAACTGATAAATCTGTTGATTTTAATTCTTGCCTATGACTTATCATATAATGTCTCAATTATTTCTATAACCTTATGAAATCCAAATTTTAACATTTAACATCCAACATTAATTGGATGATAATTACTATATTCCATTCTATCTTTTCCCTCCTTTGGAATAACTGAAATTATTGCTTTTCTCCATGAAGATATGAATTCCCTTTTTTGTAAAAAAAAAAAAAAAAATTCATTCATTCAATTCATTTATTGAATGCCTTTAATAAAGTTGGGGCCAAGTGATCAAACATGGTTTTATACCATTCTGCGGAATAGCCATCTGTTCCTGGGGATTTACCTCCTATTTTCAACTCCTTGATGGTAATTTCGGCTAATAGTGATTTTTGTTCCTTTGTTACAGTGGGTAAATCTAATTGGGTAAAAAAATATTTATTTGCAAATCATTATTACTTTTGGGTTGTGAGTAAAGATCTTTCTAGAATTTCTAGAAGCGTGCCAAGAGATACAAGAGATACTTTGAATTTTACAAAGTATCTCTTGTCTGTGTATTTCTACTTTTATTAATGGTTCTATCTGCTGTTTGTTAGTCTATACGATAATTTTAAATGTAGTTGCAAGCAATGATGCGGACCTGTACAACACAACCTGTTTGTCTTTTGAGCGTGTTAAGACCTACAAAAAGCTATTGGCGCCCGGGTGGACCGCGCACCTTGAACACTTTACACAATATGACGTAATGGGACTCATGTCAGATTGTTTTTCATGCATATTTGTCCTGTCAACTCTGTGTGTGCGAGTATACCAACACGCACACCACACAAACATGCACAAACATATTTACTCGTCACACACACACACCCCGGTCTCTCTCTCTCTCACACTCACACTAACCGTCACGTGTCATGCACACGCATGCATGCACACACATGCATGCACACACATTCAGTTTAGGCCCTAAATATTTGTTGAGTGTCTTGGTGTGTGTGTTTGTGTGAATTTTAACATTTTTGACGTGTACGTGGGGGGTAGATGGCTTTTTGTAGGTCTTAACACGCTCAAATAACACACAGGTTGTGCGTTGTGCCCTGGTGGCGATGACATGGGGTGCTTGGACCCGCTCATCGTTGCTTGCAACTATATTTTTACCTTATAATTGCTTTTAATGCATCCCAGAATATTGATGGTGTCACCTCCTCATTATCATTTATTTCTAAATATGATTTAATCTCGTTTTCCAAATTTAGTTTGATTTGAGGAATATTCAAGAGATTTATTTATTCTCCATACTGTAGATCTAGGTTTTCTAGCAAGAGCCATAAACATATAAATGGGACTATGGTCTGAGATATCCATCGTACCCAGTTTACAGTGTTCAGTCAGATGTAAATCTTTTTTAAAAACAAAGAAGTAATCTATCCTGGAGTATGTCATATGGGGATGAGAATAGTATAGAGGTATAATCCCGGACCCTAGGATTTAGTTCTCTTCGTGCATCCGTAATTCCTATTTCCTTGAACAAGCCATCTATCTTTTTAATTAGTGACTTTGATTCTGTTTTTTTTTTTTTTTAAGAACTGTCTAACTTGGGGTTCAAACGTATGTTAAAATGCCCCCCTACACACTTGACTTGACTTGAATTACTTTAGCTTTAGTAACTGTTAAATCAAATACATCATGGTAAAAATTCCACTCGGAACCGGGTGGGACATAGACATTCAAAAAACTAGTTAAACTTCCCTCTATTTATCCTATGATCATTATAAATCTTCCTTCTTTATCATTTATCTCGGATACGTGTTCATAGTTCAACTTTTTGGATACCAATATAGCTATACCTCTTAGATTTGCAAGAGAAAAAAAAACCTCTTTGAACCCCATTTTGTTTCTTTTCGGTGATCTGTATAATTTAGGTGGGTTTCTTGTAAGAACACAACCTCTGCTCCTGCCTTCTTTAGTTTGGATAGAATTTTCCCTCTTTTAACTGGCCTGATTACGCCATAGACGTTAAACAAAGCTATTTTCATATTTTGTAATTAAATTATAGATTGACATAGATCTAACATTGCACATAGCTTCCCATTAAAAAAAAAATGAACAGGAACAAGTTTGCAATCATTAAACCCAGAATGTTGCACAAGGTATACAACCTAAAGTTGAACTTCCAAAAATGAAGTCATTGTCACGACTGTAGTTGAGCCATCAAAAGGCTCCAAGGGAAAACCTCTTTTTGTGAGTCTGTAGAAGGGGCCCTTGAGGATGGCAATAAAATAAAAGGCCATGTGAGATACGCATATTGCACGTCCCGATTATTCAAAACTTCACTCTATTCAAACTAGGATTGTCTAAGTAAATGTACAATAACTTTACAATTCTCTCCCTCTCACAATCCTAAATACCTTTGTCATGTGTCGACCACATCAAAACGATGAAGCATTCTCTTAGCGCCTTACTCCGCTTTCCCATCCGGGTCTACGAGGGGACACGTCTGTGCATAATTTATGACAGCGGTCAGCACACGTCGTTCCTTTGAAAAGTTTGCAACTTCTTTTTGAAAGATGGTGGTCCTCTCTGTTGTTTGCCTGTCCTCCTGTTATTTCTCTGTGCTTTATAAGGGTGTTTGGGTGGCTGATCAGCTTCACTGAGAGTCCTCTCTTTGACATCCTGCGTTGCTAGATTAGCTAGTCTCACTCCTGGCCGCTTGTTTGTGAGCCGGGGAGAGAGCGCACCAATTCATCATTGTGTATTTCTGCAGGTTGAAGGTTCCTCTGATTAAAACTAGACTAAAATGCCCAGACTTTTAGTCGACTAAAACTTGACCAAACAAAAATAGGATAAGATTGACTATATGTAATTAGAAATTTACAGGGACATTTATTAACACTATAAATATAGGACTTGTATGTTTTTTGTATGTACATGCATACTTGAAGATTTTTTTGATACTTTATTTTATGTTTACAGGTTAGTAGAGGATGAAGAGAGACGCTGGACTGATGAGAACATTGACAGTGTGGCTCTGAAGCACTTCCCCAACATAAACCGAGAAAAGGCTCTAAACCGACCCATCCTCTACAGCAACTGGCTCTCAAAGGTGATTTAGGGAGTTTTAGACAACTGCGATTTTAAACAACTGCGCTAGAGCCCCAAGAACTTGAGCTATTTCTATTTTTATATTCATTTAATTCGAATATGTGAATTCTTTGTAGGACTACATTCCAGTTGAGCAGGAGGAGCTGCGTGACTATGTTAAGGCCCGTCTAAAGGTATTCTATGAGGAGGAGTTGGATGTTCCCCTAGTACTCTTTAATGAGGTTCTGGACCATGTATTGAGAATTGACAGGTGAATTTCCCACTATTTATTAGATGGATTGTGTCTTTTGGCATACTCATTACAAATTCCTAATATTTTGCCATTATTTTTACAGAATATTCCGTCAGCCACAGGGCCATCTACTGCTGATAGGTGTCAGTGGTGCAGGAAAGACCACACTTTCACGTTTTGTGGCCTGGATGAATGGTCTGAGTGTTTATCAGATCAAGGTTGGCATAAATAAAAACTAATGTTTTTATATTCACCTAGCCCACTTACCACAATTTTAAATTTACCACTGTTGCAGTTTTGTACCAGTCTCAGAGACGGTTGCTGGAAATGTATTTGCCCAAAAACTTTATTTTTTTTATTTATTTATTTTTTTTAAACAATGCTTATGCAGGTCCATAGGAAGTACACAGGTGAAGACTTTGATGAGGATTTACGAACAGTTCTTCGTAGGTCTGGATGCAAAAATGAAAAGATTGCATTTATCATGGATGAATCAAATGTTCTGGACTCAGGCTTCCTGGAGCGCATGAACACCCTGCTGGCAAATGGAGAAGTGAGGATCAGAACACAATATAAAACTATAAGGGCCCTAATTTGCCCTTTCACTTTTTAGCTAATTACTTTGATTCACCATAATATATTTTTTGTGCAGGTGCCTGGTCTATTTGAGGGTGATGAATATGCTACACTGATGACCCAGTGTAAGGAAGGTGCCCAAAAAGAGGGTCTGATGCTGGATACTCATGAGGAATTGTACAAGTGGTTCACTAGCCAAGTGATCAGGAACCTGCATGTTGTATTCACTATGAACCCATCATCTGAGGGCTTGAAGGACCGAGCTGCAACCTCTCCTGCTCTATTTAACAGGTTATTTTTATTTCCTTCAATTTCATGGGGGTGTGGTATTATTGAGAAGTTTTTTAAATCTGTAAGTTTATAGACAATGTAACGTTGCATCAACTGCTACAACATCTAAGAATTGTTTTTTTACAATATAACTAAATGGGTAACACCTTGTTTACTCACCTTTTTGTTGCTTATGTGATTCTGATTTTTATTTTATTTTTGTAGGTGTGTGTTAAACTGGTTTGGCGACTGGTCAACCGAGGCTCTCTACCAGGTAGGCAAAGAGTTCACCAGTAAGATGGACCTGGAAAAGCCCAATTACAAAGTACCAGACTACATGCCCACTGTGTATGACAAGCTACCCCAACCTCCTACCCATCGTGAGGCGATTGTCAATGGCTGTGTCTTTGTTCACCAAACTCTGCACCAGGTTTGAATTCACAGAATTTTTAATTGGGCAATTTTTATTTATTTATTTTTTGCATTAGGGCTTTTAAGTTCCATTTTTTTCTCCCTTTCAAAAGGCCAATAACCGCCTGGCAAAGCGTGGTGGCCGCACCATGGCCATTACTCCACGTCACTACTTGGACTTCATCAACCATTATGCCAACCTGTTCAATGAGAAACGCAGTGAGCTTGAAGAGCAACAGATGCATCTTAATGTTGGCCTGCGCAAAATCAAAGAGACTGTAGATCAGGTAACTCAGCATGTATTGTTTGTACTATGAAATTTTGTTTCATTTAGTTCTAGCTAGAACTTCATCTGATGTTGATTTATTTTCTGTTTGGGGAAAAAAGCCTTTATGTTGCTGCCATGTTAGTGTTGATCATTATGAAGTTTTTTCATCTCACTATAGAACTTTTATTCTTTATAAGCTGTGGTCAGCTAAATTATAATAATTTAACAAAAATTTGACAATTTGCTAGGTTGAGGAGCTGCGTCGAGATCTAAGGATTAAGAGCCAGGAACTGGAGGTGAAGAATGCAGCTGCCAATGACAAGCTAAAGAAGATGGTCAAAGACCAGCAAGAGGCTGAAAAGAAGAAGGCAAGATTGCACGCATGCTTAACATCAAATTGTTAGGCTTTGATTTTGGGTTTGGTATGCTTCGGTAACACAAGTGTGTAATTTAATTGGCAGGTTATGAGTCAGGAGATCCAAGAAGCAGTCTACAAACAACAGGAAGTTATCAAGGATAAACAGTTAAGAGTGAAACAAGACTTGGACCAGGTGGAGCCTGCTGTAATTGAGGCTCAAAATGGTATGTCTGGCCTTTATTTTCTGGTGTTATATAAATACTTAATCTGATCGATTGAAGATAAATTAGACACTGATCAGAGAATAAGTACAATAACATTTCTGTGCTTTGCAGTCATAATCTTTTGCATATGCTGTTGAACCTTTTTAGCTCTGTAAAAAATCCTATTAGCTTTCTATCATGGTTTTCTTCTTTGTGGTTCCTCTATGCTTCGCTATGCTTTGTCTGCACTAATATGTGTGGTCTTCCTCTTTTCACCCCTTCTTTATTTCTCTGCACCCTGTCGCACCAATATTCCTCTTCTTGCCCGGTTGGTTTTTAGCTGTTAAATCCATTAAGAAGCAGCATTTGGTGGAGGTGAGGTCCATGGCCAACCCGCCGGCAGCTGTCAAACTGGCTTTGGAGTCCATCTGCCTGCTGCTAGGCGAGAGCACCACTGATTGGAAGCAGATCCGCTCCATCATAATGCGCGAGAACTTCATCCCCACTATTGTTAACTTTTCTGCTGAAGAGATCAGGTGACTGTAGTGTGTGGCATGGAGTCACACTTGGCCTGTGTATGAGAGAGGTGCTTAACAGATTTGCATTTGTGCGCAGATCATAATTTTACATAAGTCCTACATGGATCAAATTGGATTTATTTATTTTTAGAGATTCTGGATTGGCCTTAATATCTCAAAGTGCGTAATGTGACTAAAACAAACTTTCCACTTTCTCTTACACTATGGCTGGTGGGCTCCTGCCACTCCGCCCTACTCCCATCAGTCCTGCATGATTTTAAAACCTCCCACCCTTTTTCCATTCCCTTCCCCCATTCCACCCTCCCTTACCTTCCCAGCGGTCAGCTCTATAAAGAAGCAGCATCTTGTTGAAGTCCGTGCCATGGCCAACCCACCTGCTGCTGTTAAACTGGCACTAGAGTCAATCTGCCTCCTGCTTGGGGAGGAAACTAATGACTGGAAAAAGATCAGACAAGTTATTATCAGAGACAATTTCATCTCAAGCATAGTCAACTTTGTCTCTGAGGACATGAGGTATTTTTTTCTGTTCATAAGTAACTTTGCTTCGTCTATGTAATCACAATTATCAAGTATTTTCTGGAGTACTAAGTATTTTCCTTAAGCTTTAATGTCTCAAGCATGACAACCAAGTGCTCATAACTGTGCTAGCTCTAATTGATTATTTAGCACACAGGTTACCATCATCTTTTTGAATGACAGATGATTCCAGAGTCCGATTATTCTTTTTTTTTTTTCTTTCGACCCTGAAGTACAATTAAATTACACACATCAAATGGTGGTAATGTAGCATATTAGCCCTTGTAAACTCATTCTTTCCCTCCTTCCCTTAATATCCCACCCCTTTGGTTTATCATTATCTAAAACAAAATTTAAAACTGACTTGTAATTACTTATGTATGTTTTTTGACAAAGTGATGCTATTCGTGAGAAGATGAAAAAGAACTACATCTCCAACCCCAGTTACAACTATGAGCAAGTCAACAGGGCCTCATTGGCATGTGGGCCTATGGTCAAATGGGCCATTGCACAGGTCAGTGCAAGCAAGTTTTATTTGAACCAATTTTAGATATTTAATATACATTTACTGTATAATGTCAAATGCTGTATTTTTTATACAGGTTAGCACTTGGACAAAACTTTTTTTTTTCAAAAATTAAGATTCGAAACCTCGGATTGCAAGTAACTTGGTCTGTGAGCGTTTCGCAACACAAGCACAATTATTATAATATGAATTTTTTTTTTTTTTTTTAACATTTTTCCTCCAGATTTTCTCTTCAATGTAGTCATGTCCAATTCCTCCCCGTCACTAGGAGGCTTCCAAATTAAGACTAAGTTACTACCAGTCACTCAGGGAGGGTTGAAGGCTCTCACATGTTTCCTCCAAACCATGTGACGCCAGCCAACCGCCTCTTTTTGAACTGCTCAATCGCACAGAGTTGGGGACGCTATCCTCTCTTTGCACTTGCGTGAGCTCACAGACGCCCATGACTGGTTGTATGTAGAGCTGTGAAAAGTGTGATCCCAGCTGAGAGAGCTTGACCAATCAGCTCTCTCTAGGTCCTCAGTTGCGAGAGGCTACTGCATCACCCGGGTAACGAACCAGCGATCTCCGGATAATAGTGCCACTCGAGTGGCAAAATTATTAAAATAAATTTTAAGGTCTTGAAATATAAGTAGTATGCATGTGCTTTGTCTCCAAGTTTTGCGTGAACACAACTGAGCCAGTGGTTCTTCTCTCTCTCTCTCTCGTGCTGTGGGATTGTTGATCATCGTGTCCATTGCTCAGTCTCACTCTCATGCTCATGCTGTGGATCAACATCCGTGTGTGTGTACTGTTTTACTTATAACATTGACTACGTGTCCATGTGCGTAGTGGCTGTGCTTTAGTAAGTGTACTGCAACAGCGGTCCTCCGTGTAGAAAAAAAAGTTTAAAAAGGCTGTAACAGTGCAAGAGATGAATTTGTTTAGCGACAATGCACCGTCACATTTCCGCAAAATCCTCAACAGAAGGTATTGGAGATGTTCCTTGTTAAAGATTTCAGAGAGACTGTCAGAGAGCAGTGATTCCATTAGGGTGGGTGTGTGGGTGGGTGTGTGCACTTTCGCATTGCATTTGATGGGCTCAACTCGAAAGGAAGTCTGTTATTTTGGGTCATTTGCCAAAACGCAAGTGATGGATTTTGATATACTCCTCCTAGGGAATGTATACGATCGACAACAAACCGGCATAGAGGGATTTTTAATCTCTTAAACGGGTCAGCCGTGATAATGCCTTAAACTTGTGCTTAAAGTGGTTAATAACTGTGTGGCATTATATTGAGTGACATTATATCCAGTGACATAACGTTCAGTGACATCACATTGAGTAACATCATAGTGTGATGCTTTTTTTTTTTTTTTTTTTTTCAGCATCTGCGGCCTATTCTACACACGTACACATCACAAATGTCAACACACACACACTAATCACACACACACTCGCAGATCGCTCTCAGACACATGGTGCGTTCACACCGAACGAGGCATTATGCCTAATGCCACCGGTTATGCCTAGTGTGCACTGTACAAGCCTGTGGAGCCACTGGAGGCAGTGTCATGATCTGGGGGTTACTTCAGTTGGTCAAACCTAAGCTTAGCAATGTTATGTGGCAATACATTTGTCAGCTGATGACCTGAATGTGCTGAATGACCAGGTTTTTACAGCAATGGAGTTTTTCCTCAAAATGTGAAAGAGTGGTTTTGGGAGCACCACATTGTCTTCTTAATTAAGAGCTGAAGGTGATTGCATGAACTCTTAGTGTGTGAATATATAAATGAATATATATAGTGTTAAAAGGTTCTTACCCCAATACCAGTCATTTCAAATCCAAGCCAGTAAATTGACTCTTCTGGAGTGGTGAGTCAAAAATTAAATGCACTCCAGTTATAATAGACCTTTTGTTTGTCTTATCAGTGCTTTCTGTTCAAGGCTACTGTTCTCCCCAGTTGCTGCTGTGCAAATGTCAATGTCGGTTCGTTGGGACATCACTTCATTAGAAACTACAGTACCAGCAAAAATGGATGATTTTCACGAAAGATGATAAGCATGCAGTGATTAATTTTTTTGTGGTCTGAGGGTGTACTTGGTGCTATCATGTATTGAAAACTTTGTTTGGCCCCCATGAAAGAATCACTATGAGGATGAAGATTCACTTCTTATGAAGAATTTAAGACGGCGCTGCATTTTTAATTAGGGAATATGAAAGCATGTTGACAGATGGACAAAGTGTATTGAAAAGCAAGTTGTTGTTTTTTTAAGTGATTGAATAATGTTGAAGGTTGTAAAACTGAAGTGGTGTTAAACTACTTGTGTGTAGTTAAATTATGCAGACATGTTGAAACGTGTGGAGCCTCTAAGAAATGAACTGCAGAAGCTTGAGGATGATGCCAAAGACAACAAGACCAAAGCAGAAGAAGTAGAGCAGATGATCCGGGACTTGGAGGCCAGCATTGCTCGCTATAAGGAGGAGTATGCTGTGCTTATCTCTGAAGCTCAGGCCATCAAAGCTGACTTGGCAGCAGTGGAAGCGAAGGTGATGCACTTGATTTCTTTCTGTTTTATTTATTTATTAACTGACAGTTGCTCCTTTTGTAAATCAGGTTTATAAAATTTAATTCACAGGAGTGAAAACTCCATTATCGTCGTACTGTCATTTAAACAGGGTTTAAACATAGACGTTTGTTTTGTTTAGAATGGATTTTCGAAATTCTATTAATATTTATTTGATTTGATTGTGTCATAAGTTATATTTTAATGTTTTAAATTAACATGGCTGCTACCTTTGCCAAGTGATTCTTGATCTTACTGTGAGTGATTGATTAAATGAACGATGCTTATTTCTATCACTTTGGTCAATGCAGGTTAACCGTAGCACGGCACTATTGAAGAGCTTGTCTGCTGAGCGAGAGCGCTGGGAGAAGACTAGTGAGACTTTCAAGAATCAGATGTCGACCATTGCTGGTGACTGTCTGCTATCAGCTGCCTTCATTGCCTATGCTGGTTATTTTGACCAGCAAATGAGGCAAAACCTGTTCACCACTTGGTCTCACCATCTCCAACAGGCCAACATTCAGGTACCCAGTTCTCAGTTTTAGATGAATGGTTAGCGATACCTAAACTTCCCTTGTTCATTTAAATGTATGCATCAATAGTCAGTTGGATTGTTGGATACTGAGATATTTTATTTTTTATAAATACCAGTTCCGCACAGACATAGCCAGGACAGAATATTTGTCAAATGCTGATGAGAGGCTGCGCTGGCAGGCCAACTCTCTGCCAGCTGATGATCTTTGCACTGAAAATGCCATCATGCTAAAGAGATTCAACAGGCAAGTGTCGGGTGAATTAAATGCTCTTTCTTCCTACACAGCTAAGGTGTACTTAAGTATTTTGGCCATTCCTTTTCTAGGTATCCATTGATCATCGATCCATCTGGCCAGGCCACAGAGTTCATAATGAATGAATACAAGGACCGCAAGATCACACGTACTAGCTTCTTAGATGATGCCTTCAGGAAGAACTTGGAGAGTGCTCTGAGATTTGGTAACCCTCTGCTCGTTCAGGTAATGTATGCTTGTAGTTAAACTGATAGCGGGCCAGAATACCTGTTTTAAATAGAGCATACAGAATTATTAAAAATTTATGATTTAGGGAAATGGAATATATGCTGACTATATACAGGGAAGAAATCATATCTTAAAAAAAAAAACTGCCCCATACCATTAAAAGTAAAAAAATAAAATAAAATAAAAACTACCTGCTTTTCTCTCTTCCCGATTCTCCCTCAATTTTGGACACGTTCCCAAAAAATATATTAAAAAAAGAGAGCCTAAGTGCTCCGAAAACTGAACACAAAACTGAAATCCTCATGGGATAGCATGAGTTGCTCCTTGTAATTTAATGTTTTGGCGTAATCTCTCAAATCATTGTTGTAGCACTAACCGCTGTTTCCGAGTTACTTTCCAATTCAGGTAAAGGGGAGAGATCATATTACATTGTGTGTGAACCAGGCATACAGACAGGGTCATTGCTATGGCATCTAGGATAAACTATGCCCTCTCCACTCACACACCTTCACTGGACTCACATACAGTACAAGTGCTTCTATCATTAGGAATCATGTAGGCTAAGGCAGAGCTGTTTTTCGCCATTTTGTACAGGAGAACCCATGCACTTTTGTCCCCCTACTTCAGAATTTCTTCAGGAATTCTCTCGTTTTTATTCCAATAGCATGACGTATTCTTAATATTCCTGAGTGTCGCATCGTAGTATCATGTATTTGGGACAGTGCTTTCCTTTGAACAAACTATTGACACCTGCACTTTTTTCTCCCTCTGTCAGGATGTGGAAAGCTATGACCCCATCCTAAACCCTGTGCTGAACAGAGAGGTTCGCAGAACTGGTGGAAGAGTCCTCATCACCCTAGGAGACCAGGATATTGACTTGTCTCCTTCCTTTGTCATCTTCCTTTCTACCCGTGACCCAACGGCAAGTGCACTCATTCCTTCTTCCACTTTGTGCAAAGTTCACGTTACAGTGCATGTATAACAATCTTTGTTTACAGCCCCTATAACGATTTCTGAACAATTCAACAGGTGGAATTCCCACCAGACCTTTGCTCACGTGTTACGTTTGTAAACTTTACGGTAACTCGAAGCAGTCTGCAAAGTCAGTGCCTCAATGAGGTGCTGAAGGCTGAGCGACCAGATGTGGATGAGAAGCGCTCTGACCTTCTCAAACTGCAAGGTAAGGAATGAGTAGAAGCTCTTGGCACCTCAGAAATCTATATTTCATTAAGTATGCCAAAATCTTGAATTATTTATGCACTTATCACAAGTATAATTTAGCATGTTAGACTGGGGCTTAAATCCATTTTATTCTGCTGTAAAGATTAAAAATGGTAAATTATGGGTCTTGGTAAGGGTGGGCAGTCTGCCAGTAATGGCTCACAATCGCCACCTTTATTTTTCATTAGAATTTAACACCAAATATATATATCTTCATGTAACATATTGTGCGCACATAAATGCATATACACACACACACACACACACACACACACACACACACACACACACACGTAGGTACATACTGTACATATGGAAGCCAAAATTCCTCAAAGCAAAATAGCATGTTGAATTTACATGAACTGAACAAAAACTTGTTGCAATAAATGTTTACATTTTTCCATGTTGCAATTTGATCTGAATGGGGAAAAAATCCTTACAGCATTTTAAAATACTTGAAATCTTCAGCACTACAATTTATTGTGGATGTACATTTTTTTTTTATTTCAAGCATTTCAAATTGAATGCAAAAACTGACCTTACTAAATTGCTGTTAAAAAATATATACAATTGTTTAAAAAAAAAAAAAGTCACTCCACTTTCTGGTAAAGGATTTTTGTTTTTACTGACCACCAAATATTTTTGAATGATTTATTGCATTTATAAATCAACTTATAAAAATTGTGATGGACACATCGCTTTATGCGCTTCCCTTCTTTAATGCCACCATCACTCTGGATTAGGGACAGTCTAAACTCATTAAACCACATGGCCTGTTTCCACTGCTGCAAATTGCAATTGTTTTCCTCACTAGCACATTAAAGCCTTTTTTCTGATTAGTGTTAGCTGCTTGTGGTCTTATTACAAGAACCTCTGTCTTATCAGGAATAAGTAATGATGTTAATTAACATCCAAAGTCTTATGTCCTGAACACATTGTTTAACTTTAGTAGGCTACACGTATAACTGTGTGTCATCAGCATAACAATGAAAACTAATACCATGCTTACAAATTATGTTGCCCAGAGGAAGCATGTAAAGAGAAAAAAGCAGTGGGCCTAAAACTGAACCCTGTGGAACACCAAACTCCACTTTAGAACATGCAGAGTGGTCACCATTTAAATCTACAAACTGATAACGATCAGTCAAATATGATCTGGGCCACAAGAGGGCCGTTCCCTTAATTCCTACATTTTCTAATCTGTGAAGGAGAATAGTATGATCAATAGTGTCAAAAGCTGCACTGAGGTTGAGCAACACAAGTATAGTGATGCAACCCTGATCAGAGGCCAATAGGTAATTTACTACTTTAACAAGTGCCATCTCTGTGCTGTGATGAGGCCTACATCCTAACTGATACAATTAGTTTATGCCATTCCTATGTAGATATGAATATAGTTGCTGTGCTACTATCTTTTTCTAGGATATTAGAGATAAAGGTGATGTTTGATATCGGCCTGTAATTGGACAGCTGACAAGGGTCAAGGTCAGGTTTCTTAATTAGAGATTTAAAGATTTAAGAGAAAATGTGTAGGTATAGGATCTAATACACAGGTTGACGATTTTGAAGAAGAGATGAGTGACATTAGTTCACTCTCTTCAAGGGGAATAAAGTATTCTAGGTTCTGATGTGGTGTGATTAGTTTATCATCTGTATAACTTAAATTGTCTGTTTTCAAAGCCTAATTTTTTTTGCCTAATGTTTATGATTTTGTTGTTGAAAATGTTCGTGAAGTCCTCACTACTGGGAGATTATTGATAAAGCTCTGTGTGGTAGTTGATGTGAATGTACATTTAATGTGGTAGCGCGGTGCTGTGCGTACATTATTACTATAACACACTTTAATTGAGACAAGACAGTGGTCTGAGATAGATTCAGACTGTGGAATTGTGGTTATATTTCTTATACTTAATCCGAAGGATAATATGAAATCTAAAGTGAGACCTGCTTTGTGAGTGGGTCCTATTACACATTTACTCCAACCGAGTCCAGTATGTACATAAATTATATTCTCAGAGGGTCTTCTGGATCCTCAAAATGAATATTAAAGTCTCCAGCAATTAACACTTTGTCTACAGAGACAACAAGGTTTGAGAGGAAATCTGCATATTCATAGAGAAATTCAGAGTACGGCCCTGGAGGTCTGTAAATGATAATTAGTGGGATTGACTGAGCAGACTTCATATTTGTAGCTACACTTATGTTACTATGGGAGAGCTTCAAATGCATTAAATTTGAGTCTGTGTTTTTATACGAGAAGACGTATAATTATAAATAACTACGACGCCTTCTCTTCTACCAGTTAGCCGAGGCTGGTGTATGTAGCTGTATCCAGGAGGACTAGCTTTATTTAAAGCCTCATACTCATTCTCTTTAATTCAGGTTTCTGTTAAACATAATATATCAAACTCCTAATCTGTGATAATTTCATTAACAATAACTGCTTTAGATGCGAGAGATCTAATATTTAACAGTCCTAGCTTCAGATCAGAGGTGCTGACCGCGCATTTATTGTGATCTGAGTTTGTGGTATCTGTGTTAATTAAGTTGCTAAAACAGACTTTTTGGGTCTTTTCTAAATTTGTGTTTAGCTCGGGGAACAGACAGTCTCAATATGATGAACCTTGAGTGCCGACTCTATTCAGCTAGCAGACGGTTGGTATAGCCTGTCTCTCTGCTCCCTGGCCTGGGCTCTGGATTGTCACCGATTAACTAGGCCTCTTCTGAGACTATGCGCTATACTACAAGAATTGAGAGCAGCACTTTTCCGAGTGGGATGGACACCGTCCCACCCTAACAGGCCAGCTTTGCCCTCAAAGGTCTTATCTATAAAGCTATCTATAAAGCCCACATTGTTTTCTGAGCACCATCTGGACATCCTATGTCGCTACGTCTCATTGGGATGGGGCCAGAGCAAACTACTTCATCGGACATCGCCTTTGCTAGTTTAAACACCTCTGTAAAGTTCCTCTTACTAACCTCTGGCTGACGAGGGCGTATATTGTTAGCTCCAGCATGTACCACTATCTTGGAGGCAATATGCTGTCCTAAAGCCCTAAGATTACCTGCTATGTCCGGTGCTCTGGCTTCCAAGATACACCTAACCACTGCCGCTGGCGCACCTAAAGGCTTAGCTAATTTCACGTGCCTCAGTACAGTGTCTCCTATTACCAGAGCTGTTTCAGGTTTCTCAGCGGGTGCGTCACTGAGGAGCGCAAACATGTTGGACACGTGAAGCGCAGAAGAGTTCGGCTCCGGTGGTCTAGCCTTAGCATTAACTTTGGCTGAGCGAATATGCCGCCGAGTCGTCACCCACTCGCCCCGCTGTGAGGGCTCTAATGCCGGAGTCCGGGGCTGGTTATCTCCGCCTGCGGCACCCAGACTTTCCGCTAAAGGAATAACACTGCTCTTCCTCTCTCTAACTCTCTCTAAAGTGTGGATGCGCTCCTCTAATGCTGATATTTTCTCCGTCAGAGTGCTAATTAACACACCTATCACAAATAAAGTTACTGCTAATGACGGAGGAAGAATGTCTAAACATCCTGCTCAGCTTTAAAAACTGCACAAGCTGAATAGTATCCATTATAATATACCTGAGTTGGAGTTTAGTTTTTTGGTGATAGATTCCGTTTGTTGCTCATAGATGAGGAGATGCGCACGTTCTCTGTTTAATTTAAACACTGATGCAAACAAACGAGGAACTTTTGCGGTAACAATACGAAAACAGGAAGCTGCGTCCAACATTTCTTCCACAAAGTTCTGGGTTCAGCACTGCTTTTTCAGGATTTGATAATATGTTGAAGGGTTCTTAACCCAGTTCCAGTAATTTCGAATCTCTTAATATTCATTTCTTTTTGCTTTATGCAGCCTAATATAGTGGAACCATGGATTACGAACATAATTTCATTCCAAAGCAGGCTCGTATTTCAATGCTTGTAAACCAAATAAGAAATAATGGAAACTCAAATTATTCGTTCAACGGGCCAAAAAAATAAATACATAAAAATAATTAATACAAAGTAAATATAAAGTAAAAACAAAACAAATGAACCTGCACTTTACCTTTAAAAAAATAAAAAATAAAAAATCTCGTCAGATGCGCGTTTCCATTTGTGCGCGCAGGCTCTGTGTGTGTGTAAAGCTAAAGTGAGAGGAGTGGAGGAATGAGCACCTCCCCTCTTCTCGTTTTGCACAGTTACTCTTCCTCCTCTCTTATTTGAGTTTCACACAAACAACGGAAACACTGTTTCATTAGGAAAATAAACAAGAAATCTCTCTGACACTCGAGTGAGCGCAGACTAACGGACTCACTGCTGTAAGGTAAAAATAAAACAAATTAACCTACACTTTATTTTTGAAAATAATCTCGACAGAGCAGTGTTTCTGTGTAGGGGTGAGTGAGGTGAATGAGTGAGGTTGTAACGCTCAGCTAAAATATAATTACTCGATGTTACGCTAAAAGACATCTTTTTCTTCTTGTCGGTGTGCTTTAAAAAACAGTGAACAAGAATAACAAACCCAAGACCAATTCAAACAAACCAAACATGTATTATACAAAAAATGAAACAAAAAGGTGCACCAACCAAGAAAACCAATAAAGAAAGCAATGTTTACAAAATGTGTGAGTGTGTGTGAGGGTGTAGAATGTCCAAAGTCCGTGTTATTGTAAGTGTGCACGAGGGATGAATCGGCCTCACCGGAAATGATGGAAAACCACCGGGAGGCAGATGTCGGAGTGCGAGAACCGAGGCGAAACAGTCCAGTCCGGTGTTGATCCAGATGGTAAGAAAAGCCCACAAGAAACAGCTTTCGTCAGTCTCGTGTGCAACTCCGTGAAAATGATATAACCAGCGCACTGTATCTCCATAACTCTCTCCCCCGAGTGCTTTCCTGGGCTAGCAAATATATCCGGGTCATATGACCCCTTGCGTCACCATCTTCCCGTGCCTCCCGGCAACGCAGTCTCGTGGGAGTGGGAACCAATATACATAGAATACATACGGGCAAAGTGGGCACAATGAGTAAGGCGCTGCAGCTTCAACATTTAGCCGTCTTATTACACCCAATATACAATTGCCACTTATGTGGCAGTGCTACAAGGTGAGTGAGGTGAGAGAGTGGAGGGGTGTGTGCGTACATACAAATGCAGTGCCGACAGAGAGAGAGAAAATGGATCTTTTACCTCTTTAATGGGAGTTGCTTTTGCTTTACACATGCATGTGTAACGTGTATAATAAGCTGTTATTAAAAAAATGCATTTATGTGTGTGTAGTACATGCATGCTACACACACATACAAACAAAAAAAATATGATGTATTGCGCGCACACACATAGTCAGTGTTCTAGTAAACAGTACACGCATGCACGCATGTTGATTATACCAGTGAGAGAGACACACTAAGACCGAGCAGAGGAGATTAACCACAATTCCACAAAACCACAAAAGAGAGAAACGAATCAGTTGTGATCACGTGACGCTCAGCGTCAAAACAAGAAGCTCATGCGTGCTACGTGATGCTTGGTATTCGTAAACCAAACCTTTTTTTTTTTTCACGTCAAAATGTATTCTAAATCTTTGCTCGTCTTGCGGAACACTCGCAAACTCACAATCCAAGGTTTCACTGTAATTGAATCCTACTAAAATGGGGATTTTTTTTTTCTTTTTTGGCAAAGGTATGCACGGTATAATTCATGAAAAAACACAAATGTTTCACCCAGGAACAAATCATTCCATTCTAGCTGACAGCATTTATATGTAGGTATTAGGCTGAAAAAGTGTGTGGGAGAAAAAGAAAGAAAGCAAATAACTGACCAAAACAAAACCGCACATGGTATTTTAGCTGGTCACTCTTACTTCTGAAATCCTGAATCCCATTAGTGATTAGTAGCAAGAAGTTTCCTGTTAGCGGATTCCTGAAATAAGCCTGCTCCAGATAGACCTACTCATCACAGGTCTTGATCACCACTGTCTCATCAGCAAATGATACTAATGGAAGGAATGAAGGAAGCTCAAAGATCAGCTTTAGGGGATGCACAGTACTGAATGTACAGCCACTGACTGGCAATTGACCAATGACCAACCTATTGGGGCAACCTATTTGCAGAGTCATCAGTGATTAAAAGAATTAATTTAGTAAATTCCGGTAGTCAGCTGATTTCATTTTATTGTCACATAACATTGCTGAGCCTAGACCTAGGCCAGACAATTGAAGCAACTCCAGATAATATAATGCATCACTTCATACACTTTGCTTTTATAGCCTGATCTGCTCATTGCTGTGAAATAGGGTAAATCTGGACCTGTTAGACTACATAATCTTGTTCCTTGTCCAAAAGAGAACTGCTGTGCTCCACAGGGGTTTTCTTGCAGACACAGTTGTTTAGTTCCAATCCTTCATTTTCTTGTCACATTGTGCGTGTGGAGTTGTGGTGCAATCCCCTCCCCCTCCCCCCCCCAATATTTCTGATGCAGCTTGAAATGTTTAAGTGATCTCTGTTCGTGGTCATTCATGATTATTTTTTCTGACTGTTTCCTGCGCAAAGATGGTGGTTCAGCACTATCCTTCCAGGTTTTATTAATCTGTTCAGTAGTTCTTAACCAAATTCTAGTAACCTCTTTTAGTTTTTTTTTTCTTGAGACTGGCCAGCAATTTGACTCTTTTAACACACCGTCAGGTACATATCTTCTGACATGGTTATTTAAAAATGAGAATCTATTTACTGTGTTAGTCAGGGTTAAAATAATTATTGTTGGCTAAAACAAAGTCATTTCCCAGTCACGGCTTCTAATTATTTCCTTATTTTAATCAAAATGGCAGCTTTTAAGACCTGAATTGCTATCTGATATCTAAATAGAGTGAACATTTCTAGGTATTGTTAGAGAAACTTAAGCAGTAAATGTTTATTTTCAGGTGAGTTCCAACTGCGTTTGCGTCAGTTGGAGAAGTCGCTCCTGCAGGCTCTAAATGAAGTCAAAGGTCGAATACTGGATGATGACACCATCATCACCACACTGGAGAACCTAAAGAAGGAGGCTGCAGAGGTCACAAGGAAAGTGGAAGAAACAGATATAGTGATGCAGGAAGTGGAGAATGTGTCACAGCAGTATTTGTCACTGTCCTCTGCTTGCAGCAGTATCTACTTCACCATGGAGTCTCTAAACCAGGTCCGACTGCACATCTCTGCTTTGCATTTTGTGTAATACAAAAGCCAAACAAGATAATTAATACAGTTACATTATATTGAAGTCCTGTTGTATAAATAAAAGTTCATTGTTTGTAAAAGATTTCCTGTGACTTCTAGGGAATGTTATCATTAGTGGTAAATGGATATAAAATGTTGTTGATTTTGTCATGGTGGTCCTGATAAGTTGTTGTTTGTGAGTGACCAATCAACATACTGAAAGATGTCTACTGCCTGACTAAACTGTGCCTTTGCAGATGCACTTCCTTTATCAGTACTCACTCCACTTCTTTCTGGACATCTACCACACTGTGCTGTATGAGAATGCAAACTTAAAGAGTGTGAGTGACCACATGCAGCGCCTGTCCCTCATTACCAAGGACTTATTCCAGGTATCCCACTGTTCATTATGACACTTGGTTCATAAAATGGCAACATTTGACTTGCAGTTGACTTTGTCTCAGTGTTGTATTTGCACTAGCAGTCTGTTGCTTTTCCTCAGGTTGCTTTTAACAGAGTGGCTCGAGGCATGCTCCACCAGGACCACATCACTTTTGCCATGCTGCTGGCCAGGATCAACCTTAAAGGCATAACCAGGTAATAAACCAATGTATTAGACATGCACACATTACCATTGCTTTTGTTTAGGTGATAATAGTCAAATGCGATTTCTGCCTGTTGCTGTAAGGGTAACATAAATTAACACAACTGTAATAAATCAGTTCTTGATCCTGCATTTCTTCTTTACCTTTTATGATTCCACCAGACATTGTGTTAAATAGTGGGTTCCATTAAAATTTTATATTAAAGTTGATAAGTTTTCCTTTTTGGAATACTCTGCTTCCTTTAGCAGTATGTTGTTGAATGACTATGTTTTTTGTGTCTAGTTCCCATCACTGATCTTGAATGTTTTTAGGCATTTCCTCTGAGTTGTCAGACAAAAAAGGAAGAACCATAAGCTAAGGAAGCTGTCTTCTTTTGAGTACAGGGTGAACATGGGCTAGACTATGTGCAGGACAGGGGTACTCCAGAACAATGGTATCAAGCTTGTGCTGTATTGCAATGAGTAAAACTTGCTTACTGCTTATTGTTTCATGGGTTTCCTAATGTCTTTCAGTGAACCATCATATGATTCAGAGTTCCAACACTTCTTGCGTGAGAAGGAGATTGTGCTGACAGGCACAGCTGTGCCTAAGGTGAAGGGCCTGAGCACAGAGCAGAGTGAGGCCATGGTTCGCCTTAGCCGCCTGGCTGCCTTCAGAGACCTTGTGGCTAAAGTACAAGCTGATGAGGTAAGGCAGATTAAGGAATAATGTAAGACACATTTACATTTGGATGTTGAACGTTATTTTAACTGTATTCCACAAGACAATGAAGTTGATTCTAAATCAGTGATTGATCAGACGGTCACCATAAATTTGAGGCTTTTTACCTCAGAATAGGGTGTTTTACAGTGGAATTACTATACTTTAGCCTAACGGAATGGGAGACCCATACGGAAATACAGACTTGAGGGCTCTGTGCAAAGTAAAGTAGCCAGGCACCTTTAACAAGTGATCATTACCAGGTTAATACTCCCCAGATCTCTTATTCACAAAAAAACATTGGGAAATTAAGTGGAAGGCTATTCCATAACTAATGAGATTTGTTTAAAAGAAGCTCTGTCACCCTGCTGTAGTTTACATAAGGTACCAACAAATAGCCTGCATCAGTAGTTGTATTTAAAATCGATGTGAAATTTCACTGGTAGCTAATGCATTATGGACGAATTTTTTTTGCATTACTGACATACTGTTTCTTATCTTGCAAATACTTCTGAGATGAAGGAAGGCTATTCTATTAATAGTGTCTACATGAGCTTCAAACAAACGGTTGAATCAATAATCAGACTAAGGTTTTTTACTGCTGCACATGATGAAACAGAATCCAGAGCTACTATGTAATCAAAAAGCTTACTTCTAGTTTAATAACTGCTAGCTTAAATGATTTGGCCATTGCTGAGGAAAGAACTGAGTACAGTGGAACCTTGTACCGCATATATGGAAATATCTGTCGGGATTTATTTTTACTTTTTGGGGGGGTGCTGTGGAACAAATATAAATTCCATTATTTCTTATGGGAAACTTTGACTTAAAAGCTTTGATTTACAAGTGTTTTGGAATACGAGCCCGCTTCCGGAAAGAATTATGCTCGTAATCCACTGTATTTTTTATAAGGGGTTCAGTTATTTCTGGAATTGTTTGTATAAATGTGTAGGTATGTGGGGGTTTTTTTTGTTTGTTTTTTTGCTGAAGATATAAATGACAATTCTTAGAAATATTGTGCTGATCTAATTCATTTATCACCTATATTCTTTTTTTGTTTGGTTTAATTTATTTAAAGTCTCTTTTTTTTCCTGATTTTTTTTTTTTTTTCAGTTTTTCTTGTCACCACTACGTGCTGTGGTCTTATTCCAAGTTAATTTCACTACATTAATAAATAAGAATCTGTTTTTTTTTATTTTTTTTATCTCTTTTATACAAGTGTAGAAAGATATGTTGATGTGGCAGCACTGAACGCTTTTTATAGCTCAAGACACTCACCTTCCATACTGTTTAGTTGTACATGTTGTATGTTCTAGTTTTTAAGCCATCTTTAAGGTTCGTGTAATACCAGGATGTTATTTTTATTTAATTTTTTGTGCAAGTGGGGTTATCTAAGGTATAACAAACTGCGGTCTCAAAGCAATTCTGTTGCCTGATTGAGCTCTGTGAAGTCACATAAACATCCACTCATAAATTAGATTCAATATTGATCTGAAATAACTTAAGGCTGTGGAAATGTCATTTACCTGCTATGTCTGACACTCTTGCTCCTGAAACGCTGCTTGTGCCACAATATATATATTCATATTATAATATATTCACGGATGAGAGCAGACCTGTTGGACACATGAAGGGCAGAGGAAGGATGCTTTAGTGGACGACCTTTAACATTAGATCTAGTTGAGCGAAAATCTCGCAGAGTGGTCACTTACTCACCCCATTGTGAGGGCTCTAATACCAGATTTGGGGAATTGCTGTCATTTTTAACTGTGGTACCCTATGATAGCAGCTGAAATCTGAGTAGTTTTGTCAGTGTACAAATGTTTATGGGGCTAATTCCATGGGCAATCCATGGTCATCAGTCAGAATGGGTTGTAATGATGTTGCTCATTTATGTGTTCCAGCAATTCTTCATGTGGGTAGAGAGTAATTCCCCTGAGCTCTCTGCGCCATATCTCTGGGCAGAGGACAAGACAACCAGTAAGTTGTTGTAGCATTGTACTGAACTAGTTTCAGATGTTTGAAACTTTTTCAAACCTATCAGAAGTTTTAAACTTTTCTTTCTGTAAATTAGCTCCCATTGGTCAATCTGTGCACCAGTTGCTGCTAATCCAGGCATTCCGACCAGATCGCCTGCTAGCAATGTCCTCCATTTTTGTGGCCAAGGTCCTGGGAGAGAGCTTCATGTCTATTATTGAACAGCCACTGGACTTGGCCAACATTGTAGACAGTGAGGTAGAGATTGTCTTTGAGGTTCATGCTTACTGAAATATTTGTTTACAGCTTCTCCTTATTCAGTTTTGCTGAAAAATGTAAAAGCCATCATAATTGTGAGCCAGAATACCATTGATTTTCATCTTTTTTAGGTGAAGCCAGGAACACCAGTGCTTATGTGCTCTGTGCCTGGGTATGATGCCAGTGGCCTGGTCAGAGACTTGGCTGCTGAGCAAAATAAACACATTACCTCCATCTCCATTGGTAAGAAATCAGCCTTCTGTCTGTAGTCTTCAATGGTCTTGTAAAGATGAGGAATTAGTCAAGTTTATTTTTCTGCACAGGTTCGGCTGAGGGTTTCAACAAGGCTGACCGAGACATTAACACAGCAGTCAAATCTGGAAGGTGGGCAAGAATTTTTGTGAAATTTTTGAGCGCTTGCCCTGCAGTGAGTGTAGTTAAATAAAGCTTTTAATCTCTATAGACTTGAACATGAGCTTTTCTTTGTGTGTTGTCAAAAAGATGGGTAATGTTGGAGAATGTACACCTGGCTCCTGGTTGGCTCATGCAGCTGGAGAAGAAACTGCACTCCATGCAGCCTCATGCCAGCTTCCGGCTGTTCCTCACCATGGAGATCAACCCCAAGGTTAGCAAGCTTCGCTCGGTTACAATTTTGTATTTAATTAGTTTAAAAATGGATGTACCTCCTTAGAACTCAATGTCATTAATACAATTGATAGTTTGATAATTGATAATTAATACAATAGATACATAAGACAGGAATCATATAAAGTATTATGGTATGGGTTTCTGAAATATTTCATCTCATTTGATTCTGTGAAAAGTTTTCATTTAACAAATTGAGCAGAAATGAAATCAAACATTGATACTTGACTATTACTTTACAACAGAGTTTTGATTTGAGTTGAATCCTCTGCAGGTTCCTGTGAACTTGTTGCGTGCTGGTCGTATCTTTGTCTTTGAGCCACCTCCTGGTGTAAAGGCCAACATGCTCAGGACTTTCAGCAGTATTCCAGTGGCTCGCATGTGCAAGGTGACGATGGCTTTTTTTTTTTTGCTGTATAGTCTTGGGTATAAATCCTAGTTATCAACCAACCATATGTTATGTTGCAGGCTCCAAATGAGCGTGCACGGTTGTACTTTCTCCTCGCCTGGTTCCATGCAGTCATCCAGGAACGTCTCCGCTATGCACCACTTGGCTGGTCAAAGAAGTATGAGTTTGGAGAGTCTGACTTGCGCTCAGCCTGTGACACCGTTGACACCTGGCTGGATGATACTGCTAAGGTCTGAAATAATTAAAGTCTTGCTTATATGTAAGAGGTTTCCTATGTTACCGATGTTTGTTTATTGGCGTTTGGTAAATACCATAGGGTCCATAAGGGTTTGTTGCTGGTTGTTCAAAACCATTGTGTGTAAGTAACTTTTTAAGTAAATTTCATAAGGATACACAATGAGATATTTACAACCATGTTTTTTTCCCGTTTTGTCTTTAAAGGGTAGACAAAACATTTCTCCTGACAAAATACCATGGGCAGCATTGAAGACCCTGATGGCCCAGTCTATATACGGAGGCCGTATTGATAACGAGTTTGACCAACGCCTTCTAAACACTTTCCTGGAGCGCATCTTTACCACTGGCAGCTTTGACAGCGAATTCAAGCTGGCACTCAAAGTTGATGGCCACAAGGATATTAAAATGCCCGATGGTATTCGGTCAGTGAAAACTAAAATATGATGCATAGGATTTTAACACCTTAAGGGGTTGTTGCCCTCTTTCTGTTCTTTTTATAACATTCAGATGGACATGTTTTTGTTTTGCAGACGTGAAGAGTTCATGCACTGGGTGGAGATGCTCCCAGATACTCAGACCCCATCTTGGCTGGGTTTGCCAAGTAATGCTGAGAAGGTTCTTCTTACCACTCAGGGTGCGATTATTCATCCTCTTTATCTTTATGCCTACGATTATTGGATTTATTGGATCATTCTTTGTGGTTGCCATTGATATCTTTTCTCTAAGGTCTTCTGTTAATAATTATTCCTGTTCAAAGTGTTTCCTCTAATATGTCAGCATCCACAGGGCTTTGAAAATGTCAAACATTTTACACAGCATATTACTCGGGCGTGCCCTGAGCTGAATATACAATCTCACATGCATATGATCTCTGGCTGCTCATGTTGACTCAGTCAAGGCAGTTACAAACTAAATAGGTAAAGTTTGTAGACACCTGGTTATCACATTCATGGGTTCCTTTTGAACAACCCATTCCAGATTTAGTTACCTCTCTGCTGTTACAATAATGTTCACTTTTCTGGAAGAGGCTGTAAACTAGATTATTGAGGCTGTGGGGATTTACCCTTTCTGCCACATTTCAGTCAACCTTGACAAACCTTCCCTTCATGGATCTCTTTGTTCACAGGGAAATTATGTGGCTGGAACAGATTTGGGCCCATTAGTGCCAGAGAAGGGAAATAGTCATTATATAACATACAAAGTATGCTTCGTTTGTGGCAGGATTTTGTAAAAGGCCCACATAGAAGCATAAGGCTCAAATGCTCACAAGCTTTTGGCCCTGTAGCACAACATTCTATTTTAATCCATATAAGGAAAGCATTAATATTAAATATGTATGCCACATAAAAGATGTGCCATCATGAGTTGTACTCTGATCATACACATAAAGAGTCTGTGTGTCCTGCTGAGGGCTGGGCTGTGTCCTTACCCTCCAGCAGCTGTATTTCACTACCATCATGTCAACCATTACAGCTTCCATCCTCTTTGCATTGTTTTGTCAAACCTATTTAAAACTACCCACTTGGCATGACGTCCCTGGAATATGCAATGTTTGTCCAATTTGCCTGATAATTTGCTTGCTCCCTTTTCCCTACAAATTCTTATTAGCCTGGCTTGGAATAAAAGTAAATAATTCCTGCAACTTTGTTAGCCACCAATTTTTTTCCATACTTTGCTTTTTTTGGGATGATTTTGGTTCCATTCATTTGTGTTGCTGTCCACTTCCACCACTTTTTGCTATGGACCTCCCTTCCCTGCTCTCCCCAGGCACAGACATGATGGGTAAGCTGCTGAAAATGCAGATGTTGGAGGATGAGGACGACCTGGCCTACGAGACAGAGAAGAAACAGCGTACAGCTTCATCCTCAGATGCCCAACCGGCATGGATGAGGACACTTCACAGTACTGCATGCAACTGGCTCCAGCTTATTCCACTCTCTGTCAGTCCACTTAAACGTACGGTGGAGAACATTAAGGTGGGTTATGGAATACCATTGTTCTTGCATTGTAATCACTCCAGTTGAGCCCAGTGATGGGTTGGCCATTGGGGAGCGATGGATAACAGCATTCAAACGTTCATATCTTTAATCTTCATAAACATCTACATAAAAAGAAAATAAGTATAAAGATAAAGCATGTCATCCCAGACTTTATGCTCATTTTGTGTTTCATTTAGCTTGAAAGCCACTATAATGTTCCCAAATTGACATTTTTTTGGTTAGATTGTTTTTAAACGTCTTTTGAAGATTTAAGTTCTGGTTTCAAATAAATGAAAATTATTTACCATTTATTTAATTCTAAGCGAAAAAAAGATTTTCTCATTTACATATCTTGGTTGAGTAATGCCTGCAAAACCTCTGTCAGTTAACTTTCCAGATTCATTCTGTAACTTAAAAATATTTCTCTCAATGCCATGACACAGCATCAAATGATCTAATTCTATTTATAATTAATACAGTGGAACCTTGAATTGGGAATAACTTGGGCTGCAAGCATTTTGCAAGACGAGCAAAAATGTTTAACAAGCGAGGTCTTTATTTATGAGTAGTACGCATACATTTTGTCTGGCAAGCATCACATGATCACAACTGAGGCAATGGTTCTTCTCTTGCCCGTCCTACAGGATTATGGATAACTGCTTCCCATGCTCTCAGTGCGCATACTGTACGTCACATGTACAGTCGTGGCCAAAAGTTTTGAGAATGACACGCATATTAGTTTTCACAAAGTTTGCTGCTAAACTGCTTTTAGATTTTTGTTTCAGTGTCAGAATTTGGCGTAAACAGAATGAGAACATGGATCCATCATGCCTTGTTACCACTGTGCAGGGTGGTGGTGTAATGTTGTGGGGGATCTTTTCTTGGCACACTTTAGGCCCCTTGGTGCCAATTGGTCATCGTTTAAATGCCATGGCCTACCTGAGAATTGTTTCTGACCATGTCCATCCCTTTATGACCACCATGTACCCATCCTCTGATGGCTACTTTCAGCAGGATGTCACAAAGCTCGAATCATTACAAATTGGTTTCTAGAACATGACAATGAGTTCACTGTACTAAAATGCCCCCACAGTCACCAGATCTCAACCCAATAGAGCATCTTTGGGATGTGGTGGAACGGGAGCTTCGTGCATCCCACAAATCTCCATCAACTGCAAGATACTATCCTATCAATATGGGCCAACGTTTCTAAAGAATGCTTTCAGCACCTTGAGAAGGCGAAAGGGGGTCAAACACCGTATTAGTATGGTCCTAATAATCCTTTAGGTGAGTGTATAGTCAGATCCATGAGTATTTGGACAGTGACATTCACTTTGCTTCTGAACACTATTACAATAGATTTTAAATGAATCGGTTAATATTTAACGTAAGTGGAGACTTTCAGATTTAATTAAAGGGCCTTAAAAAATATTGCATTAACTGTAGTTAATTATAACCATTTAAACTTTTTTCCTCCACTGATTTAAAAGTAACTTGACAATTGACTAATGAGCAGTTTGATGACCAGTTGTGGCCTATTTATTTATTTCTTGACAAATTAAGAATACAAAAGGTCTGCCGGTGTTTACAAGTATAAAATTTGACTTTGGTAGCTGTTCATGGGAACTCTTAAGCATTCCAATGAGGTTTTTTTGCAAGAAAACTTTATTAACCTGTGCAAAATCAGAGCAGACCTATCCGAGATTAAGAGAGCAGAAACCTTTGAAGTGATTAAGTCAAATATTTGGTACATTTCTTTAAAAAAAACAAAAAAGGAATACACTGTGCAACATCGAAAGGCCACAGAAGTAGTAGGCATGTTGTAAGTTGACAATCAAGAGGTGCCCTGATGAATCCCAAATTTGTATGCCCAACCTACCCGTAAAACAAGTGTTCCAAAACTTCCAAAAATTTAGCAAATGATACTAAATGGGCATTATGAATCAGTTTTTCAAGAAATGTCCCTTATTTCTGCACAAACCCCAAATAAACTTGATCAAAATATTTAGCTGGGTCACATGAGTGCTCCAGAAAAAGTGGAGAATATTAACCCTCCCCCAGAACTTGCTTTGCAAAGCACTGTGAGAGCACTTTTTAAGCCTTTTTTTTATTGCTCTCTTGTTATATGAAATGACTGTTACATCTAAGAAGTATTAGATAGAAACATGTACTTCGTGGTATCGCCAGATGTATTGTTGCACTGCATGCTGTATTATGCCAAAACATACAAGAAAATAATTTTGTATACCCTACATACACTTTTACTGCTGTTCCCACTATAGGATCCTCTGTTCCGTTTCTTTGAGCGAGAGGTAAAGATGGGCGCTCGGATGTTGCAAGATGTGCGTCAGGACCTTACTGACGTAGCTCAGGTGTGTGAGGGCAAAAAGAAGCAGACCAACGTTCTACGGACACTAATTAATGACCTCGTCAAAGGTGGGTTATGTGTGCTAAAGCAATTCTCATCAAAATCTTGAACACTGGAAAAATGAAAACTAAGTTTAAAATTAATTGAAATGACCTTTATATTAAGGGTCATTTCTGTAAAGTGTGGTGGTAGTGGCCTCTTTTGGGAGGATAATGTGCTCTGCCACGCTGCAAAAATTGTTCAGGGATGGTTTAAGGAACATGAGTTATTGCTATTTAATGTGTATATCTAATATGATTTTAGGATTTTGCAGAGTCTTTGTTTTTTTAATTGACAGTTTTGTTACCACAATCTAAAAAGTTATTTACAAACATTGTGTTGTGTAAATTTAATTAGTAATACTTAAAGTAAGATTTTGCGTCAATTATTTTTCTTTTTCAGGCATTATGCCCCGTAGCTGGTGCCGTTACACTGTTCCTGCATCTATGACTGTGATCCAGTGGGTGGCTGACTTCAGTGAACGCATCAAGCAACTGCAGCAGATCTCACAGGGAGCAGCGAGTGGGGGTGCTAAAGAGTTGAAGGTAACCACTCGAAAGCAACTAAGCAAAACATACTTTTAATGCAGTTATAACATCACGTCCAAAAAACTGGGGTCTTTAAGGTGGGGGAGGTGAGGGGCTGGGGGCATGCATGATGGCACGAAGCTTGTGGGCTGTTGTGACAGTTACTGGCTGAAAATGTGGGAAGCAGTTGCTAGCTTGTTAGCAGCATGTCCACACTGGCACACTGTGCCAAACACAATCAGTAGCAAGCTAAAGTAGAAAGTGGGAGAGCGAGGTGGTTATTGCAGTCCTGTAGCAACAACGGCAGGCCAAATTCTGAGGCACAGTAGCCAGACAGCGGCGGCATATCTGGAATCTGAATGGCTGTAGCATTCCTGTGGCTTCAGCGGCAAGCCAAGTATGAATGCACTGATATGGACACTGTGCTAAGCTTGGCTAGGTATCGCAAGCTCCGTGGCAGCATGTCCATGTTGAAAGCCAGAAATTTGGTCACAATTCAATGATATTGGCTGCAGCCCAGAGTTTAAAAAACGAAAGAGCCTACGTGGCCTTCACAGTGGCAGCAAGGCAGTGGTCGATTCCTTTATAGTCACTGAGTTGCAGTAACCGACTGTAACTGGAAGCAGAAGTGCCACGACAGCTAAATCAGTCCATTATCGTCTGACCCTTGGCTAGCAACTAAGCGACGAAGAATACTCCCTTAACATTAAAGCCCAAAAGGGCACAAACCAGGCACTCACAGTATGCCTTTTTCATTCCAACACTTTACTGATTCCTCCTAGACCCTCATTGCCTTGTTAGTTTCCATTTTCAGTGTGAGCGAGGAGCAAAAAAAAAAGTTAGACACGCGTCCATCACTGGAGGATCCTTGATGATACCTATAGTTAAATTACCTATTGTCACTCTATTGTCACATGAAGTCTAAAAAAAACACAAATGATATGCCATTACTCAAAGTACAATGCTCTACTACTAATCTAAAGACAGTAATATTAAGTTTACTATTTACTCAAACCAGTTCAAACCCAGTCCAATGTATTAAATCCATAAAAGTCAGTGTTTGTCTATTTTTTTTACCACAGTTGTTTTTCTTTTATAAGATTAAAAGAAAAAAAATATTTAAAGTAATGTTAAGCCATTAATTTTATATTAAATTATTTAAATAAATTGTTTTACAGTTGCACAGATCCTAACATAATATAATATTTTTATCAAATCATAATTAGTATTTGAGCTTTTTTGGAGACTAATAATTATTAGTAATTATTGAATGGAAAACATCATTTCATATATTCAAAAGTAATTTGTCTCTAATCGCATGCTTCTGATAGTGACATGGAAATTGAAAGAGAAACCTTGTTTAGATGGACTGGTGGACCACATGGACTGTTCAGAATCAGACTCAAGAGTTTTAAATGTACACTGTGGTGTAATCAAACCCAAGTTTTTCTTTTTCTTTCTTTACCAGGTGAGGGTAAAGTTGCAAACACACCACACACAGTTTTGAGGCTAATGATGTTAAATATTTAATAGAATATCCACGTGAACCTGGGCAGCCTGTTTGTGCCAGAGGCCTACATCACCGCAACTCGTCAGTACGTGGCTCAAGCCAACAGCTGGTCTCTGGAGGAACTTGCTCTTGAGGTCAATGTCACTTCAGCCCAAGGAGCAGCACTTGATGCCTGCAGTTTTGGCATCAAGGGTGAGTTAAAAGCACTGCTTACAAGGAATCTTTGACATATGGTCTGATGCCTCATATGATATATTGTGCTTGTAACTTGATTGAATAGTCATTTTTGTTTTTGTACAGGCCTGAAGCTGCAGGGAGCCACTTGTACTAATAACAAGCTCTCTCTATCCACTTCCATCTCCACTGAGCTGCCTCTCACACAGCTCCGATGGATAAAGCAAAGCAACATGGAAAAGAGGAATATGGTAAAGCATATTTTTTTTGTATTTTGCATGAACATGCATGACCTATCATTATTATTGTAACATTGTGCTTATTTCATTGTAAAATGGCCTCCTTTATTCTTTGTCTTCAGGTCACCCTGCCAGTGTACCTGAACTTCACTCGTACAGATCTTATCTTTACAGTGGACTTCGACATTGCCACAAAGGAAGACCCCCACAATTTCTATGAGCGTGGTGTGGCTGTCCTTTGCACTGAATAGATTATTGCTTAGCTTATGCTTTGGAACATGTAATTGCTAACTGTCTCCTGCTTATTTGCGATTCTTTGTAGCTTGGTATGTAATTGTTTGAATGAACCTTGCTGTGGAAGAGTAACCATTTATCCTAAGAGAATGGAGCGTTAAGGAAATGATGATGAACGTATTCCCCAATATTGGGAAATGAGAAACTTGGTGGGATTTTTAAAAGAAAGAAAGCTGTATGTGTTTTTAGACAGAAAATTAATGTTGATTCAGGTTTTGCATGCCTTAAAAAGTAATTGATGGAGTAAACAGGTTGGAAGAACTTGCAGGGTTTAGAATTGTCCAAGAAAGTGAGTTTAGAAATTATATTGAACCATACACATTATGATTAAAATCTGCATGCTCATATTAATTTGTATTGAATTCTAATAAAATAGCTAGCAAAATACACGTGGTGCCACTTTTTATTTGAGAACTCTGGTAAATAAGGCTACACTGGAAAAACATAAGTACTGAACCTCTTAATTATAATAGAATATTGTTTTTATAATGTAACACTTTGCTAACACTTCGTTCTGGCAGCCCAACATCTATTTTCTGCTCCATCTACATCTTTTTTTTTTCCTGCTCCATTTACATCTGCTCCATGGGTGCCGTATAATGGCTGACCCTGTGCTCTGACCCGTGCCTAATAAAAAAATAAAAGCTGCGATATGCAAAGAATAATGAATTTGATTGTGCAGTAGTTTAATCTTTTTTAAAAAACATATTTCCGATGAACAATCAAAAAGGAATAAGATTACAGAAATGTCAAGTAAAGCAAGTTCCTTTATGTGTGCTGTTCTTGGTCATTGCTTATTTAACATGAATTACGGGCATCAATGCGGTGATCTGCCTATAGCACTTCTGAGGTGTTATTGAAGACCTGGTTGCTTTGTAAGCAGCCTTCATCTCATCTATAGTTAGGTTGGTGTTTTTCCTCTTCCTGTTGACAGTAGGAAGATTTGTTGGCTGTCTGATTAATGACGTATTACTAATCATGGTCAGCACACCAGTTAGTGGTAGTTTTGGCACTATGGGTAGGTGTTATGTTCTGCTAGAAAAGGAAAATGGCATCTCCATGAAGCTCGAGGTATGAAGTGCTCTAAAAACTCCTGGCAGATGGTTGCCTTTAGTTTGAACCTGATAAATCACAGTGGATAAACACCAGTAGGTAACATGGTACCCTAAATTATGACTGAAAGCTTCACACTGTGTTTTAATGTATTTCAAAGAACCTGCATAGTGTGCTTCTCCACTCTTCTTTTAGACCTTTATTTTTAGATCAAATGCAAATTTTACTTTCTCCTGAACAGAGGACTTGGGTTACCTGGGCAATGTTTCTCATCCCATCTCATCTTATCCGATGGAAGGCTGTTATCTATTTCCTTAGTTATATCCAGGTGGTAACATGTTTGTATGTGCAATTTATTACAGTATTGCTGTTGTGGAGGCAAAGCTTGACGGTACTGTTGAAACAAATGAACAGATGCCATTTCTTTCTTCTGGAAGCAGCAAAGTAGGTGCAGAATACAGTATCCGCACATGGAAGGCCATGGCATCATTTAGCCGTTTTGTGATTTTATCCCGGAGCAAACCACAAGGCCAGCAGTGGGAAGAGGTGTATTAAAGATCTGGCCCTGTTTGCATCATCCCTCCTTTTTACTATATGTTTTAGTTATAGGTATTTATATGTATAGGTAATAAACAAGCATAACATGCCCATATACTAATATTATCTTACATAGCCTACTGCTTCCCATTTCCATCTTCCATTCCGCTTGCTTGAGATTAATGTGTGTACCTTCCTTTCCTGAAAATCTTTATTTGATTTTATTTGAAATCCTTGTTGTTTTTCAAAATCCTAGTTGTGGTAGTTCTAGTTTAATGTGTTAACATATTGTTAACTTAGGGGCTGTAAATTGCTATAATAATATTGGGCTTATTTTTGGCTTGTTAATGATGCTGTGGTTGCTTATATGTCTTGCGAGAGTTGGCAACCGTGCCCAGGGCAGTATCTTGCTCAGCGTGGCACAGGGCAAATAAAAAAGAAAATTAATTTTAGAATGATAAAATTTGCATGATCCGTTTTCTATCACTCATTTGCATGTCACAAGTTTCACAGTACGGTGTGGGTAAATTAATCTCTTCAGAGAGTGGTGCAATCAGCTGAGTGCATCACCCACACAAGCTCCCTGACCTGCACTCAATCTACAGCAAGCAGTACTGGCCCAAGGCCAGGATGATGGTGAAAGACATCATCCACCTCACCAATGGACTTTTCTTTCGTTTGTGATCAGGACAGAGAGACTGAGGAGGAACTTCTTCCTGCAGACCCTCAACCAGAACACCACATAGGACTAAACTGATTAGACTTTACTTTTACACCTGTGTTGGAGCACATTACATTACTCAACACATTGCACATTTATACACGACTCATAAGTTGCATATTTCTGGTTCTTGTTTAAACATAAAATGAGGATGAACTTTAACACATGGACAATAACACTGTTGCTAACACATTATTTCATTTCATACTTCTTTCACTCATACTACGGTCATACCCACACACCATATCTTTACTCTTTTATATTGCACATTCTGCACATCCTGTATGATTTACACATGTTATACATGTCTTTCAATTTTATTTTATTGTACCTTGTAAATCATAGATTTTTTTTTTGTTCACTCATCCAAAATGTGTACTTTTTTTTTTTTTGTAGTGCAATATTTATTTCAGTAAAATCTTTTTATCTTCCTACTCTCTTATCTTTCTATTTTAGGTTACAGTCAGTCATATAAGCATTTCACTGTGTATGGTTGTGTTTGTGACAAATAAAATCTTTATTTGACTATGTATATGTATTGTATATACTGTACAGTACAGACAATGTTTTCAGACATTTTATGTTATATACTCATCTTAAAAATATGTTCAAATCTTTTGTAGGTTTTTTCTTTTTCATTTATTTAAAAGCAATAACTGAAATATCTCATCTGAATGGGCAGGGTCAGTGCACAGCCATTTTCTTGATCTGCTATTGGGTTAGGTTTAGACTCTGGCTGGTCCAATCCAGGACTTTTACAGAGGTGTTCTGCTGTCACCATCATATTTGACTGTAGGGATGGTTTTAATAAAGTGATGTGTAGTGCCTAAGTTCCTTATATAGGGAAAGAAATTTGAAAAATGTAATGGAAAAAGCAAGGCTTGAGTTATGGCACTGTGTTTATTATTAAATTAAATTAAATTTTATTTGTATATTGGTTTTAACAATGGTCATTGTCACGAAGCAGCTTTACAGGATTAAAAGAAAATATGTACTATCAGATTGTCTCTGATCTAATCCTCATTTGGGTGATAACAGATAGCAGGGTTTATTATTAAATTCAATCTGCAATCATACTGTGTGTTAGGAGGCTGGAAGTTCAATATAATAGTTAATGTTTTTAAGCTAATATGGAGTCTAGTTCGTTATTGAAGGCTCAGGTAGGGATGTGCCGAACGAAGCTTCCGAAGCAGTGAAGCTTTTACAACAAACTGCGTTGATGCTTCGAAGCTTTTTGACACAGTGCAGAGGAAGGACTTTTATTCTTTTTGGGAACAGTGGTTGAGCCCGCAAGGTGTTTTAATTTACATTCATACAACAGACATTCAAACGTCATTATTTTTATTATATATTTTTAACAATAATACACCATGTCAAAAACATATAGGTATAAATATAGGCATGACAATTATTGATATAATTATAACATTGGAATAAATGGACAGCGGGTATGGGACAGCATAATATACGCGCTCTGTGTTTGAGCACTGTGTGACGTGTCAGTGAGGTAACGAAGCTTCGTTTCCACAGGTCACGTGACGGCCTCATTTCAAGCAATGCCCCGGAACACTGTTTTGAAGCACTAGCGTGTCGAAAACTCTGGACGTGTGTCAAAACTGGGTGTCGAGTGACCCATCCCTAGGCTCACATAGACTTCAGGAAATTCATTTTCATGGTAAAGTGGAACCGTCCCCAGTCACCATATCTATCCCAAACAGACCACACGGGGTATCTTAATAAATCTACATTATCTAAGGTATAAAAAAAATGCAGACTAAGCATTTAGTCTGCTGATTGAGTTCTGTGGGGTTCCAATCATAGTCTTTATCATAGGCGTTGCTAGGCCATTTTTAGCTCTAGCCCCCCTAAAAATTCTCCAAAACTTTACACATACTGGTGATCACCGACATCCCCTTTAAATTTCATATGTAAACGGCACAGACTTAGGCTCTTTTGGCTTCTCCCTGTCTTTCAGTGCGGTCCTCCATTCGCCATCACAGAGCGAGGATTAAGCCAAGGTGTGTTTTTTGATAAATTGTTATATCTGCATCAGTGCAGTCCTTTCTCATCAATACAGTTTACAAAATGTCATGAGGGATTAATCAGTTTGTTCACCCCTCATCACACCAGCTGTTTCCTCTAGTGTCACGAAACGAGCGATGAAGGGACGAAGAGATGATTTTGAGATGCGTGGGCTGGGTAACCTGAAGCTGTGTGCTGTGGAGAGACGAGAAGCGGAGCCGTAGTCGAGGAGCTAAAGTGAGAGCATTGAGCCGAAACGTGAAGCGAAGTCGTAGTCGAGGAACAAAAGCGAGAGTTCAAAATCGTTAAATCCATCAACTAATCCAAAACGTCAGATGAGAATCGGGAAAACAAGAAAACAAAGCAGAGTCGGTAACGTGAAAACCATGAAACAAAATGTGAGAATATTGGAGCAAAAATACACAATAATACGGCAGCGAGATAGCGTGCTGCGCTTCCTTATATGCCGGAAGAACTCAGCACCAGATGAGAAACCGGTGTGTTGGCAGGGTGGTGAGGGGCAGCATGTGACGAGAGATGACAGCGTGGGAAAAACATGGCCGCATGATGAGAAGCATGTCAGCGTGGGAAAGGAAATGTTGGGAGGTGGAGGCAGTCTTTGATCAACGTGAAAGTGCTGAGAGCGTAACATCTAGTGAAAATGAAGCCCTTAATACATACACTATTAACTTTATAAAACAATCATGCTGTTGTTGTTTTAATTAGAAAACCTAACTTAGAGGGCACTTTTTACGATGCGTCGAAGCTGAGACCCGTGAAAGGAGGGATGAATGCGTCGCATAGAAGAGGGGAGTAGGAGTTGGACAGCGCACGGGTTTACTATTCTGGTTATAGTGAAGAGGCCAATGAAGCGAGGTGAGAGTTTACGCGAGAGTGTTCTTAATGGGATGTCCTTAGTAGCGAGCATGACCCTCTCCCCCACACGGCACTTGGACGCCTTGGTACGGTGGCAGTCCGTCTGTCGTTTGTACAACCTGGATGCTTGCAGCAGGCTTCATCTAGCTTGTAGCCATGTCCGTTTGCATCGGCAGACGAAAGGTTGGACCAAGAGGACCTCTTCCTCCTCCTCTTGAGTTGGAAATAGTGGTGGCTGGTAGCCTAGACAGCACTGGAATGGGGAGAGCCCCGTGGAGGCAGAAGGCAGGGAGTTGTGCGCATATTCGACCCACGAACTTACTCCAGGTGGAAGCATCGTGCGTGGTCTTGCAACGGAGAGCGACTTCCATTGCTTGATTCTTTCGCTCCTTTAGGCAGTTCGATTGGGGGTGAAAGCCGGAATTAGGCTAGGAGTGGCTAGGAGTGGCTCCGATGAGTTTGCAAAAAGCCTACCAGAAGCATGACGTGAATTGAGGGCCTCGATCTGAGACTATGTCTGTAGGAAGACCATGAAGACAAAAAACGTGGAGGATCAGCTTTTCCGCTGTCTCCTTGGCAGAGGGGAGTCTAGGAAGCGGAACCAGGTGGACGGACGTGGAAAAACAGTCAACAATATTCATAATACATGTGTTCCCATCTGACGAAGGTAGACCGGTTACGAAGCTGGAAACATCCCTCCCCAACGTGGGCCACCAAAAGCGCTGCTGAATGATAAAGCGCGTTCGGGCTGAGCCTGGGTGGGAGGCCAATCTGGATCCATGGTCCCACTCAAGGACCTGTGAGCATAGACCAAGGGGAACAAAAAGACGATCAGGGGGAACGTTGCTGGGGCCGGGCTCCTGGGTCAAGGCCTGCTTAACTTTAGCTTCAATGTCCAATTCCACCACTGCTACTAGACAACGAGAGGGCAGGATCGTGTAGCATGGCATGGAGTCATGGGGAAGAATAAACTGATGTGAGAGAGCGTCAGGCTTGCTGTTCTTGGAGCCTGGCCGGTAGGACAGCACAAAGTTGAACCTAGAAAAGAACAGGGACCAGCAGGGCCTGTCGGGCATTAAGTCTTTTGGCACTATCTAAGTATTCAAGGTTCCTGTGATCGGTCCATACTAGAAACGGGAACTCAGCCCCCTCCAGCCAGTGTCTCCATTCTTCTAGCGCTAACTTGACAACCTCTGGGACAAGACCCCTCCAACGCCGGAGTTGGACACATCTACTTCCACCACGAACTGCCGGGATAGGTCGGAGATAATCAATATTGTGGTTGAGGTGAACCTTCTCTTGAGGCTAGAGAAGGTTTCTCTGACTCCGCCCAATCGTTGGAGGTCTCGTCGCAAGGCTGGGGTTGGCCAGTTGGAAACCGCCTGAACCTTGGCCAGTTCCATCTCTAGCCGCGAGGGGGAGATGACGAAGCCTAGAAAGATGGTCGACGTTGTGTGAAATTCACATTTGACATATAAGTTGTTCTCTAACAGTCTCTGTAACATCTGACGAACGTGACGTCGATGCTCCTCCAGGTTGCGAGAAAAAATCAAAATGTCATCCAGATAGACGAATACGTAAAGGTTCAGGAAGTCACGGAGTACATCATTTATCAGGCTCTGGAAGACGGCAGGAGCGTTGGTGAGGCCGAACGCCACTGCCAAGTATTCATAATGCCCGGTCGGGGTGTTGAATGCGGTTTTCCACTCGTCGCCCTCCCTTATATGGACGAGATGATAGGCATTGCGTAAATCTAACTTAGTGAAGATGGTGGCTCCTTGGAGAAGTTCGAAGGCCGTAGACATGAGCGGTAAGGGATAGCAGTTCCTGACTATTATTGCGTTGAGCCCTCTGTAATCTATGCATGGACGAAGGGACGCATCTTTCTTTTTGACAAAGAAAAACCCCGCTCCAGCGGGTGAGGAGGAGGGACAGATGATACCAGCAGCGAGAGCCCCCATGATGTACTCATTCATGACTTCTTGCACTTGGCGAGTCAGAGAGTAGAGATTTGGAGGAGCGATGCCAGGAAGAAGGTCAATGGGACAATCATAAGGCCGATGAGGGGGAAGCAACATGGCTCGAGTCTTGTTGAAGTAATTGGTGGGGACATGGGAGATGTTAGGGAGATTGTCAGGCTTGGCTGTAGTGGAAGGTAGAAGGAGCGCAGAGAGAAGACAAGACCTGGAACACGACGGCCCGTGATAGTGTGCTTAGTCCAGTCAATGTGTGGGCCATGAAGCGCTAACCAGGGAAGACCGAGAACTACAGAAGCATGGGATCTCTCAATAACCAACAGGCAGATCGCCTCAGAGTGGTTTCCAGAAATTCGTAGGGTGAGAGGGTGGGTTCGCTGCGTGATGGCTGGCAGAGGGCTTCCGTCTAGGGCCTGAACTGCGAGCGGAGGTTCTCCTGGAACACATGGGACCACCAACGCTCTAGCTGTAGCGGTGCTGATCAGGTTATGGTCAGAACCGGAGTCAATGAATGCCTGGACCTGGTGAGCTTGGCCGCAGATGATTAACGTAGCAGGGAGTAGGGGATGTGGTTCTGGGAGTCTGCCTGAAGGAGTGCCCTCTAGTGCTCCCAGCCTGACTAGAGGCTGCCTTCTTTTAATGGGGCAGTTCTTAAGAAAATGTCCAGAGTAGTAAAGTGCAGTAGAAACAGGCTCTTTTCTGGCGACGCCGACGTCTCTCCTCCTCTGAAATTTGAGTCCTGTCTAGCTGCATGGGCTCCTCCTGATTGTTCTGTCATGGAGGAAGGGGCCTGTGAGCCGTCCTGGCCGGGGAGAGTCTGCTAGCGGGAGGCGATCTCCTGGAGGTCCATCTTGAGCAGAGGCGGACATCGACCCGACCCGAGATCCATGAGTCCGTTCAGGTCGGCAGGTAGGCCCTGAGAAACGAGTTTGTCTTTGACTGTCTCTGATAAACCTTCGAGGAAGACGTCAGCAAGGGCCCTGATGTTCCATCCACTGGTGACGGCAAGGGTTCGAAATTCAATGGCGTAATCATAAGCCGAGCGTGTTCTTTGGCGAAGTCTTAACAACCTGCTCCCAGCCTCCCTGCCGACATGAGAGTGATCAAAAACCCTCCTCATCTCCCTGGAGAACGCCTCAAAGTCATTACAACATGGATCGCGGGCATCCCAGAGAGCCATGCTCCACTCCCAGGCTCTGTCGGTAAGGAGGATGATGACGTAGGCCACTCGCAACTGCTCCAAGGAGAAGTTGGAGGCTTGTAGCTAAAAAATCAGCGAATACTGCGAGAGGAACGATCTACATGTACCTGGCTCTTCTCCATAGGTAGACAGGGCTGGCTCGCATGGAGTCTCTGGGCTTGTGGTGCGTCTTGAGGATAACTGGAGCTGAGTGGTGACGTCAGCGAGGGTCTGCCTAGTGGTGAGGAGTTCTTGCTGTTGCTGCCCGAGGAGGGCGCCCTGGCTCACCAGGGCCAGCCTCATCCTGTCGTACTCTGCTGGATCCATCACGTGTGGCCGGATTATTCTGTCACGAAACGAGCGATGAAGGGGTGAAGAGATGGATCCAAATGCAGAGGAGCAGAGATGATTTTGAGATGCGTGGGCTGGGTAACCTGAAGCTGTGTGCTGTGGAGAGTCGAGAAGCGGAGCCGTAGTCGAGGAGCGAAAGTGAAAGTTCAAAGCCGTTAGATCCGTCCGCGAGAGCGTCGAACCAAAACGTGAAACAAAGCCGAAGTCGAGGAGCAAAAGCCAGAATTCAATGACGTTAAATCTGTGAGCGAGGCAACTAATCCAAAACGTGAGACAAGAATCAGGAAAACGTGACATCTAGTGAAAATGAAGCCCTTAATATATACTCTATTAACCTATAGTCTACTATATAAAACAATCATTCTGTTGTTGTTTTAATTAGAAAACTGTCTATATAAAACACTGCACAGTGCATATGGCATTAACTACCATATAGTTATGCACATAAATGTTTAAAAACAGTGACAGACAGCATTCAATGCACTCGTTTTAACTGAGAATTACAGAGATAGAAAAATCCTGTTTTATTTTTTTAAATAAATATTGTATTGTATTAAATAATGGCCCAGATCGTAAAATACATTTATTAGCCTTAGAGTACGGTTTTTGTCACTTTGATTTAGAAAAAGTTGCTTTTTAAAGAATAGAAACAAAAAAAGAATGACAATAAAAAGAAGCTTTGTTTAGTTACAATAAAACAATGTTTGTCTACATTAATTAATTTGAATAACTAGCCTAGTAGTAAATTTTAAGGGGTTGAATATAGAACCTACTGTCTTATTTGTGAAGCTAAAACACTAAATTAAACTAGATAACATGATTATCAAAGTTTTAATATTTATATTTAACTGTAGATGGGAGGTTTTTCGAGTCACATGAGCAGCAGTTAAGAACAGAACATGTGCAGCCTCTCATGCACATTAACACTGTGTTCCCAACACTGATTGAAGTCATTGCATCAGAAAGTATTTTTCACATTTTTATGTCTGCCAGTTTTCAACAAAAAGTAGCAGTATTGTCAAAGAATTAACAGATAAATGTTTGACATTATTGGCACCCATTTATTGGCTGTTTAAACTGCTAATCAATGTAAGTGTAAAGTTATATGCTGTTTTCTGGTAAAAATTTTCTGATATGATATGATATGATATGTACCTGAACATAGATAAAGGTTAATACAGTGAACTGTGTGTGTGTGTGTGTGCGTGTGTGTGTGTGTGTGTGTGTGTGTGTGTGTGTGTGTGTGTGTGCGTGTGCGTGTGCGTGTGGGTGATCAGGAAGACTCATTTGAGTACTGATTCTGAACAAACCAAATACGTGTTAAACATCTATGGAGCCTGAGCCCCCCTTAACGGAAAATCCTATAAATGCCCTTGTCTTTATAGAGATGACTGATAAATCCCTGCGCAATAATGGACATGAATGTGAGTTTAATCCTGCAGGATGGCAATGTGCGTACATTATTACAAAGACATACAATGAGACAATGAGAATAGATGATGAGAGATGACTGTGGTAAGTCACTATATTTTCTATATTTAATGGTTAGCATTAAATCTAGAGTAGATTATGAGTGGGTCCTATATTTTCTATATTTAACGGTTAGCACTAAATCTAGAATAGATTATGAGTGGGTCCTGTTACTGCATTATTTACCATTACTGGGTCCAGCATGGATGTAAATGCTGGTTGAAAGCGTCTGCTGGTTGAAAAGGAATATTCATGAATATATGAAATATAAGTCTTAGCAATTAGCTATGTCTATCCATGACAATCTATTTTGAGAGGAAATCCAAAAATTCACAAAGAAATACAGAGTTTAGCCCTTTTGGTCTATAAATAATAATTAGCAGAAAATCAACTTGGCAGACTTATTCTTTTTGGTTTTGTTTGTTATATTAGTATAGAGAACTTGCAGTCAGTTTGTGTCCATGTTTTGGTATGATAGAATATCATTAAAGATAACTGTGATTATACTGTAAACGCTTTGGATGTGAGAAATCAAATATTGAGTATATTACTAATATATATTAATATATATCAATCTATATCTATAAAGCCCACACTGTTTTCAGATCATGATCTGTATATTCAGAAATTCAGCGACCAGAACCTCCTGCAAGCTATGTTGCCATGTCGTATTGAGATGGGGCCAGAACATAACACCTTAATCTGACATTGCCTTCGCTAATTCCTACAACTCTATAAAGTTACTTTCACTAACCTCTGATATTCAGTAATATGGAATATGTAATACATATTAATTATTAGTGGTGCTTGCGAAGTGAAGCACTACTATTATAATCTCACAGGCTTATTATTCCCTTTTTTTTCTTTCTTCTTTTTCCGTACAAAACTTCGTACAAAAGTCCCATAGACATTGAGACCAAATTTGACGGATTGTAGCGCAGAGAGGGAATTTTGTAGAACGGTCAAATTTATCACATTTGTAGAGGTTTGCAACCTGTGTCAGAACATACCCCACAAGAGGGTATAAGTTTTACCCCCGGGGCAATAGAGGTCCCCAAATTTGCCCCATAGACATATAATGGGGAAAAAATCCCATAGGCTTAACATAGAGACCAACTTTGGCGGATTAAAGCACAAAGTGAGAATTTGGTAGAAATCTCAAATTCACCACATTTGATGAGGGTCGCAAGCTGAGGGTCGCAGAAGATACCCCGCACCGAGGCCGGTTCGACGCAGGGGCAAGAGGGGGCAGCGCCCCCTCAAAAAAAAGTCTTGCCCCCTCAAATCAAAATTTTGAAATGTTGAGAAAGCAGATGTTAATATATTCATAAAATGAATATATTACAAGTTAATAAAATGATCTGCGGTAGCGGAAAAATCCACCGAAAAAGGGACACTACACAGTACAGTATTAGATTTCCCTCATGTCTCTGTTCCTCCGCTGTGTGTATTCATTCACTGGCTGCGGATTTCAGCAAAACAATAAAAAAAAAAAAAAAATATATATATATATATATATATATATTATATATATATATATATATAAAACATAATATGATCTGTTCTATAGCCCATTTGCTTGAACTTTTTTTATTTCATAAGACAACCTTTCAGTTTTGTAAATATTCTAGTTATAGTGTGTTAAGTCTTACTTTAAGTTAAACGTTTTTGAGAATTAGACCATCCAGCTAAGATAAATGTTATGTCGTTGATTGAAAAAATCTGGATTAAGGATATTTTATTTTATTTTATTCATTTAATTTTTATTTTTCCATTTCCCCCCTGAGGGATTGCCACCTTATTGTGGTCAGGGGGTTTGCGTGCCTCAGTGACCTTAAGAGCTATACAAGCAGGAACTTAGTCTTCAAGTGGGACACCCGAGTTGGACAGGTTTAAAGGTAGAGGCCTGACAAAGTGCAATCTACTTCTCCAGGCTTTGGACGCAGCTAACAGCACAATTCAGCACTATCAGCACAGGGAAAAAAACAGTGCTCAAACATGATGTGTGAGTATGATGTGTGCAAAAAAATCACATTTCTGACTGCCCCCCACAAATGTGCCTGTCTAGAACCGGCCCTGCGCCGAAACGAGGGTATAAGTTTTGTCCCCGGGCAGAAAAGGTGCCCAAATTTGCCCCATTGAAATATAATGCAGATTATGCATTAATACAGTATCGTTTGTCATAGATCCATGAAAGAGGTGTCAAATCGTGCTTCTCGTTCGGGATTGGGGTGATAAAACTTTTCTGAGCGGGGGGTGGTGTGAGTGGCGGTGAGAGTGGGAATTTGATAGAAATCTTAAATTTATCAGATTTAAAGAGGCTGGCAAGCTGTGTCAGACAGACCCCGCAAGAGGCTATAGGTTTTTACCCCCGGGGAGGGCAAGGGTGCTAAGAATTTTTTGAGGGGGCAGGCAGTAAATTGCAATTAATCTCCCCAAATAATCCCATAGATTTAACATTGAGATCAACTTTGACAGATTGAAGTGCAGAGTGGGAATTTGGTAAAAATTTCTAATTTCCCACAATTGAAGAGGCTTGCAATCTGTGTTGGAACATACCCCGCACGAGGGTATAGGTTTTACACCTGGGGTAAAACAGGTGCCCAAATTTGCCCCATTGACTTATAACGGGCAATTTGGTGCATGACTCGTCACTTTCCGTTCGTCGTAGACCCATTGAAACAGGTGGCAAATTGTGTGGTTTGTGAATTTAATTTATTTGGCTTTATTCTGGGAAAGGGGGCTTGACATGTCTACTCTAATGGGGGGAGTGGTAAACTGCCCCAGCAGGGGGCAATTAACGTACAATAGTAACTTCCATAGGAACTTTGAAACTGAATTTAACTATGGATCCCACTGTCTTAGGTGGGCTCATTTTACTCAGAATATCAGTCAGCCTTTCACATTTATCATGATGCTCATGAGCCACGCCCCCTATCAAAATCATTAGCATGCTGTTAGCATGTTGCTAACATGATTAGCATGTTGCTAGCATTATGAAACAATTTATTAGCATTTCGCTAGCATTATGCTAATTATATTAGCATGTTGCCAGAATGATGTTAGCAACATTAGCATGACGCTAGCATTATGCTAACTATATTAGCATTTTGCTAATAACATGATTAGAATGTTGCTAGCATGATGCTAGTGTGATTAGCATGTTGTCTAGCTTATTAGCACGTAGAATGTTGATATCTTGTTGCTAGAGTGCTTAGCATGTCGCTAGCATGGTGTTTAGCAAATTAGCATGTAGCTGGCATTATGCTAATAATATTAATAAAATAATAAAATAATAATGCTTAGCAAGTTGCTAGCATGACTCCAAAGTTTTACCACGGCAAGCACCACTCACATTTTCTTCAGGAAATGTACCTCTCTAGTTAATATACTATTATGTAATATGTAACATATTATGAATCTCATGAATCTCAACCTCTGGGTTAACTAACTCTGACCGAGGAAACTCCGAGTTTTTGGTTTCAGAATATGTGATAGCAAATATTTCAAAGGCAAGGTAACCGAGAACAAATTGCATGCACAAGGAGAGAAAAAGTAATCATCAATTGAACACAGATAACACAGATCATCATAGCAAAGTTTCATACTGATCCCCAGTGGGATTAGAAATATTAATGTAGAATATGATGTATTTAAGAAAGGAAAACAAAGCAAAACACCCTACATCTAATACAAATAAGCTATATTAGTAGTAAATAAAAATATATTATTGTAAAATTATAAGATGTATTAAGATGATTATAATACAGTATATTTATTTTTAAAATATTTTGTAAGATGATATTTAAGCATCATAACACTAGGAGGAGAGCTGTTGCTCTGGTTAACAGCACAATTGTAATGCAGTCATAGGCATGAGGGTGCAGCCTGAGCGTCGAAGGCATTACAGCCATGCTGATATCAAGAACAATAGCACAACCTCAAATGTGATTTTGGTTTAATGCAACAGTTCCACAAACACTTTTTAATATGAAAATTTTATGTTTTGTTTCATTATTTAACCTGTTTTGTTGTTCCTCCAACAGATATCTTTCTACACCTGGAGGAATTAACTGCGACTAGTGGAGCTGGCGACAGACAGGGGTGGTAATAGTTTTAAACTAGAGTAAGTACCTGTGGTTGACGAATAAAGAGTTTTTAGAAATAATTAAAAGGTTCAAACTAAAAATAGGATTTGATATAATAAATTACATATTATATAATTATATTGATATAATATAATATATTATTATTTCACATATTATATTATTATTTTACATACAGGTACCTGTCTGGCCGTCTTTCTGTATGGCAGGACTCTCTGCATAACTTATAAATACAAAGAAATTTAATTTTGTAAGTCTGTGAAGATTCTCAGTCATCCAGGTGAGGTTATCTGAAAGTTGAGTCATGTCAACTGGACTTCTTAGTTCAGTAGAAACATTTCACTATTCATCCAAGTAGCTTCTTCAGCCTAAGGTAAGTAGGAAAGTTCCTAGTATTTAAGTCCTCAAAGGTCAAAGGGACCTCCCCATCTGAAACGGCTTGTTACGTGAATAATGGAGAAGGTGAGAATAGGAGGGAGGGCCGTTAAAGAGTAAAGGGGAGAGAGCTGTTAGGAAGACAAGAGAAAGAGATTAGGGAGAGTTGTTAAGGTATAATGACCAGAAAGAGAAAGGGGAGTAATTAGGTGCGACTTTCTTGTTGGAGGTGTGGAGAGGTTTTGATCTTCCTTGGGATAGATGAAAGAACAGCATGAAAAATATGAGACAGGTTGTGTCGAAGACCTCCACCTCTGTTAAGAAAAGGATTTCTGTGAAGATGTTTTGTGGCAATGTATATTGTTAAAAGTGCTATACAAGTAAAATTGAATAATAAGAATAACTAGAGAGGCACATTTCCTGAAGAAACTGTGAGTGGTGCTTGGCATGTCATAGATATAGCTGATGTCATAGATATAGCTGATGTCATAGCTGATGTTGGTCTCAATGTAAATTAACCGCCCACCTCTTAGAAAAGTCATAGCACCCCATTCCCGAATAAGCCGCACGATGACACCTCATTCATGGGTCTACGACAAACAGTGCGGGACTAGTTACTTTTGCACGGAAGAAGAAAAAAAAGGGAATAATAAGCCTGTGAGATTATAATAGTAGTGCGTCGCTTTCGCAAGCACCATAATAATAATAATAATAATAATAATAATAATAATAAGATAACTTAAAGCTGTCAGCAATAATTGATAGACACACTGAGTGTTTTTACTACAACACTTAATGTAAACCAACAGAATAGCAAATAATAATTATTATAATAATTATAATAATAAGAATACACACATACTGTACACATAAACAACGTTTACAAATATGTTGCAAGTACAAACAGCTGATATACACAAACTGTATAATGAGAAAATAATATGTTAATCTGTTGTTTAGCATAGTAAAAAAAGATAATCTGTTACAAATGTATTCCTATTGCTCAAAAATACAAAACTAAAAAAATAAATAAATAATTTCAGTCAAGATGTAGGTTGTGTACTTGTTGCACTATTCTGTAATTGTAAGAAAAGGAGGGCATGCATTGTATTGTATCTTTATCTGTAAAATCACTTTAAAGATTGTTTGTTTATTCATAAACAGACTGAGTGTGACAGTCTGAGACAGGACATCGCTACGCTCACATCCGCTAATTACAGAAGGATGAGCGTATCCATTGTGTAGGTATTGCGCATGCGCAACGCGTAAGATCCGGGCCTGGGGAAGGATGAATGCAAATTTCAAAGATGGCGGCGGAGGGAGGAGGGAAGGAGATGAACGAAATTAAAACTCAGTTCACCACCCGAGAAGGCGCGTACAAACTCCTTACACACTCCGAATATAGCCGCCCCAACAGGGTGCCTTTCAATTCTCAAGGCTCAAATCCCGTCAAAGTCTCTTTCGTGAATGTCAATGACCAGTCTGGAAACGGCGACAGAATCTGCTTCAATGTGGGCCGGGAGCTCTACTTCTACATCTACAAAGGCGTCAGGAAGGTAAACACGACGCACTCGCATCTTTACTTATCTTCTTAGTTTCTGTTACGTGACAAACACATTAAGTCAATCTTTAACAAATATAGACATTTATCTGTGGCCTTTACAAGCTTGTGTGATTTCTTCGAGGGTTTTGTTCTATTTCAACAATATACCCTGTTGGCTATGCAGTTGGCCTGTCCAACCGCTACACTGTTATGGTATGCTGAGCAGCTAAATTGCTAATTCGCGTTTTCTACACCTATATTCAGAAGAAACTCCTCCTAGACCACCGATTGGATTTTTAGTTTATCCTTATTAGTAAACATCCAATCGGGTCCCTGCTTCTGAGTAGTAATTTTAGTGTATGAGGCGGGACATGTCTAAATATGGGTGGAGAAAATAGCACACAACTAGCTAGGCAGTTTGCTAGCAGCTGGATATTTGGAGCTTCAAGCCGACTAGCAAACTGTGAGCTTTAGGCCTAAATCCACCTGTCATGGACGCTATAGAACTAACACATCTGATGGCGTCCCTGCGCATTGAATGATGGGATGAGTGTGTTTATGCCTGAATGACCTTAGTTGCTAACTGTTGTTACCTCGGTAGTTAGCTAACTTGGGATGTTCTTGTTCAGCTAGGGTAAATACAAGTGTCCGGCTGAACGTAATGATTCAGCGGTCTGGTCGATAAGCCAGGAAAACCTTACGTTAACTGTTTTTACTAGCGGTGTGTGTAGGCGCCTGAGCCCTACGATACAAATAGAAATGTATTAGTGTTGTTAAAGCTTCATGACCTCATCTGTTGCTGTCTCTTTTAGAAATAGGTGGAGACGACTACAAAAATATTACACAAGTTCTGCATCAGTGTTGGTAGTGTAAGACGATTAAAGTTTATCTTTCATGTCAAGTGCTGAGTGGTGGCAAGGATGGGTTTTAATGTAAAAATGGGACATTGTAGTAATTATATTGTTCGTGCAGTTTCCTGACTTCTGTCTCTTTTTAAGGAAAACTTAAACTTATTTAATGAGTTTAACATTTATATTTTATACAGAATTTTTTTTGTTTTAATTATTCTTGCAATGTACTTAGTATTCATGGTGTTTGATGGTGCTGTATAGGGGTGCTCCGATCAGGATTTTTGGGGCCGATTTCCGATCACTAGAAGCTGTATCGGCCGATCACCGATTACAGGGTCTACTTGAAGCCTTATCATGTAGCATTATTTATTAAACTATATCTAACAACAATTTAAATGAAGTATTGAAATTATAAGAAAAGGAATATCATGAATTGACAACTGTATTTATTGGCAAGCAACATGTGCAACTCGTCAACTTAAAACATAGCAGTCTGTGCTTGGTTAGTAATTGGGAACAGCTTAGAGCTTGACAAATACAACTTTCCTGTAGATTGTTTAAAAATAAATAAAATAACAGACAAGTGGGACGTGAGTCGCCGGAAGTTCTGAGAGATCCGCGAAGACCGGCAAAAAAATTTAAGGTGTTAAATTTTTAAACATATTTAATGTTTCGCGCGTAAAGATGGAAACGTAATCACAGCGCCAAACTCGCAGTGAATCATGATGGAACGAACTTCCGGCCACTGAGCGAAACCGCGTAGGTGAGAGGGGAATTACCGACAGCTGAGTGAGTGGTGGCGCGCGAGTTGCTGAACTCTCCCGCTCTCCTAGCGCTAGCCAACTTTGAAAACTGCTCGTGTTCCTTTACGTGACTAACCTTCAAATGTCCGATGAGGTTTGTGGTGTTAAAATGCTTTGGGTGCTTCCCGCCTCGTGGAATTGGCTTTTTACACAGGTTACCGATTGCTAATGTATTATCTTTTTCACATGAAACGTAGAATTGCCAGACCGGTGAAGCCATTTTAGCAGCGCGCAAAAAAAATGTCCCGCGAGTTTTGCGTCATCTGATCGGCTTTTCTATATCGGCCATTATAGAGACCGCCGATCAAACTTCCCAAAGTTATTATTTCCGATTATGATCGGCGACCGATCAATCAAAGCACCCCTAGTGCTGTATTTTCCTTATTATTGGAAATTATATTATTATTTGTGATGGTCACTCTGATTATGCAAGGTGACATTGTCAATGCAGTTATAGTAATGTGTAGAATAACTGCATGTATTGGCAGTGTATAGTAATAATTTATTTGCCTTGTGCCTTTACATTAGGCATTTCATGGTGAACATACAGTCCATAAATATTTGGACAATGATTCAGTTATTGCCAAATCAGTCTATCCCTGTACATTAGTATTTAAAATAAATAATGAGCTTGAAGTGTAGGCACTTTGATTAGAGTACATTTTCACTCAAATCATGTAAATAATGTACTTTTAAGGGACCAGAAGTAATCAAACAAACTAACAAGCGTAAATCAAACGATAATTCCAAGTATTCTGTCTATCATATGCAAGATGCTGAATTTCTTCCCTCATAATACTAGATCTGCTAGGCCTTTAGTACAACTGTTCCTGCTTGTTCGTGGGGTGTTTTCAGTAAGTGAAAATTATAATCAGATATCTTGAAAATGTCTTGAGCTGTTAAAGTATGCATTTAGGTCATTGTGTAGCTGCACTGTGAAGTGCTTTCCAATTGGTTTTGGAGCATTTGGCAGTATCTAAGCAGATAACATAGCACTATAACTATCATAATTCATCCTGCTGCTTGGAAACCGTACTATTGGCAGCCATGCATGCATATAAGATAAGGTGGTAACCTTTGGCTCTAAAGCACTTCTTGCTCTGCTTGCTATTCCTTCCCTTCACCTTAGTGCAAGGTGATCAAATCTTCTGGTGTTTTTCTTTTTATGATAAAGTTTGTGTTGGTGGCTTCTTTTGATTGTTTTTGATTGTTGACTTTAAAAAACACAGTATCTTGAAACAGATATAGTGTTGTTAAATAGTTGATTCTTCCAAAAACACATTTATGCACATTGAGGAGAATGTTAAGGGAACAGAAGCTTTTTGAACGAGCTTCACGTAAGAAGCCTTTCCTGAGACTGAGACACAAATCCCAGGACTTGAACTTTGTCAAGCAACAAGAGTTAGAGTTACAACTTGAATCATGTGTTTTGGTCAGCTAAGACAAAAATATTAGGCTTTTAGACCTTGTCACCTTATACCCATAGGGAAATAGGGTGGTGGCACATTGATAGTTTAAGGCAGTATTGTGCAATACCATAACATTTTAATAGACACTTTAGATGTCTTTGGCAGAAGGCTGATTCTGGGCTATTTTCATGTTGTCTAACAAGACAATTACTAAAGTCAAAATGTACAAATAAATGGTTTAATGATTAAGATTGCACCATATCAGGTTGTAAAATGTACCTCTGTCTTCAGACCCAAACTCAAATGACAATCTTTGATTTCAATGGAAAGGTCAGATTACAAGAAAAACCCAAACCCATCTTAATTTAATGGAAATGTTTCCACAAATTAAGAGAGTGCAGGATTTGGGTCATTATCCAGCTATACTGGGAAGAGTTTTACAGCATTTGAATACAATAAACAAATTTGTCCAATTCCCTTAATCATTTGCTGAGTTAAATAATGTATATTTTTTAATATTTATTGCATCTGGCTGATGTTAGGTCAGTATACCTGTTGATTTTAATGACCATGTTACTAATTACTAAATTCTTCATGCTATGTGAGAGTGAGATCCGTATTTATTCAAGGCAAGTACATGTCCATCCATTTAATTAAACCTTTTTTCTCATGCAGTTTAAAAAAAATAGCTCAGTGTTTCCCACAGGTATGAAATATACTTGCGGTGATGTATAATCACACACACACACAGTATCTCACAAAAGTGAGTACACCACTCACATACTCACTTTTGTTGCTAGCTATTTTGACAATAATGGCTGTATGTTGAGTTATTTCCAGAGGACAGTAAATCTATACTTTTATACATGCTGCACATTGACTACTCTAGAAATGAAACTTGGATATATTTTAGAGTATTGTCCTAAATATTTGCTGAAATTATAGGGGTGTACTCACTTTTGCAAGTGAGTATGTATGTGTGCATTGATGGATGGATGGATAGATAGATGGATAGTAATAAAAAATATTTGTTGCATGTAGTAGACCACTTTTGTGCTCTCAAATATACACAGTGGGATGCGCAAGTTTGGGCAGCCTTGTTAATCTTCATGATTTTCTTGTATAAATCGTTAGTAGTTACCAAAAAAAAATCAGTTAAATATATCATATAGAAGACACACAGTGATATTTGAGAAAGGAAACGAAGTTTATAGGATTTACAGAAAGTGTGCAATAATTGTTTAAACAAAATTAGGCAGGTGCATAAATTTGGGCACTGTTGTCATTTTATTGATTCCAAAACCTTTAGAACTAATTATTGGAACTCAAATTGGCTGGTAAGCTCAGTGACTCCTGACCATCATACACAGGTGAATCCAATTATGAGAGAGAGTATTTAAGAGGGATAAGTGTAAGTTTCCCTCATCTTTGAATATTCTCTGAAGAGTATCAACATGGGGGTCTCAAAACAACTTTCAAATGAGCTGAAAACAAAGATTGTTCACCATCATGGTTTAGGGGAAGGGTACAGAAAGCTGTCTCAGATTTCAGCTGTCTGTTTCCACAGTTGGGGACATATTGAGGAAATGGAAGACTACAGGCACAGTTCAAGTTAAGGCTCGAAGTGGCAGACCAAGAAAAATCTCGGATAAACAGTACGACGACAGGTGAGAACAGTCAGAGTCAACCCACAGACCAGCACCAAAGGCCTACATCAACATCTTGCTGCAGACGGAGTCACTGCATCGTTCAACTATTCCGCACACTTTACACAAGGAGATGCTTTATGCGAGAGTGATACAGAGGAAGCCTTTTCTTCGCCCACAGCACAAACGGAGCCGCTTGAGGTCCATCGTTCTGGAATGGCCATCTCAGTCACCAGACCTGAATATAATTAAAAATCTGTGGTGTGAGTTAAAGAGAGCTGTCCATGCTCGGAAGCCATCAAACTTGAATGAAGTAGATGTTTTGTAAAGCGGAACGGTCCAAAATGCCTTCAATCAGAATCCAGACTCTCATTGGAAGCTATAGGAAGCGTTGTTCATCTTTAATGCCCCCTCTGGATCATCCAGATGGTCCCTGGAAAACTTCAGACGGGCCTGGACATGGGCTGACTTAAGCAGGAGAACCTTCCGTGCGATGCAAGATTTTAAACCATGACGTCTCAGTATATTACTGATACTAGCCTTGGAAACAATGGTCCCAGCTCTCTTCAAGGCATTGACCAGCTACTCCCGTGTAGTTCTGTGCTGATCCTTCACCATTCTTAGCATCATTGATGCCACAGGAGGAGACATCTTCCGTGGGGCCCCAGTCTGAGGGACATTGACAGTCATCATTAGCCTCTTCCATTTTCTGACAATTGCTTCAACAGTTGATCTTTTTTCACCAAGCTGCTTGGCAATTGCCCCGTAGCCCTTTCCAGCTTTGTGAAGATCTACAATTTTGTCTCTTGTGTCTTTTGACAGCTCTTTGGTTTTGCCCATGTTGCTACTTAGACTTTAGCTGATTGTGGGGTGCACAGGTGTCTTTGACAGCTAACGACCTCAAACAGGTGCTACTAATCTTGAATCATGAGCAGAGTGTAGCTGGACTACACAGTAGTTCACAAATAAATTGTAAAAAAAATCATACAATCTGATTTCTGGATTTTTGTTTTTAGATTCTGTCTCACATTGGAAATGCACCTATGCTGAAAATTGTAGACCCCTCCATGATTTCTAAGTAAGAGAACTTGCAAAATCACAGGGTTGATCAAATACTTATTGACATCACTGTGTGCGTGCGTGCGTGTAAGGGCTGAAACGATTCCTCGAGTAAATCGAGGAATTCGATTACAAAAAATTATCAAGGCAAAATCTACTGCCTCAAAGCTTTGTTTAATTAATTTTAAAAGCTTGCGTTATGTTTTTGCGCAATTATTTGTTGACAGCACACTTTTGACACAACGCGCATGTCAAAATGGATGCAAGCAGCCAGTAAACACCAATGAAGAAGAAGAAGGACTTGCGTCACCCACAAAGCGGAAGGAGACGCAAACAGTTAGCTGTGTATTGATTTGAGGGAGCGTTCTGTTGCGGGCTGCAAAATGGAAGGGAGCGATAAAATTATCAGCGAGGCCAAGAGAAGAAGAAAGCAGCAAGAGAAAACGTGAAAAAGAGAGTGTTTCTGTCTAATTATTTATTTTAATGTGTCTTTTTAGTTTTTTTTTTATTTTTTTTTATCCTTAGTCATTTGAAATACCATTTTTTTTTGCATCAGAGAAAAGGCTTTAAATTAAGAATGTATGGTGCTGTAATGCACTTAATTAATCTCCGTCAACTTTAATACCTCTATCTTGCCTACTCGGTATCGCGCGGGGGCCGGAAGTACGGTTCTTCATGATTCATTGCAAGTTTTGGCGCTGCGATTTAAGTTTCCATCTTTCTGTGCGAAAAATTAAATATGTTTAAGACGCCTTAAAACATTTTCAATTTTTTTGGCAGACTTTGCAGAATTTTGTGGGCAGTCGCGGCGGCTCACGGTGCCTAACACCGCATCTCACTGCGAGTCAAACCGCATAGGTGAGATTGGGGTACAAGCTATTCCTTGTATTGTGAATAATGACTGTTTATTTTTAATAAAATGTTGTATGCATTTAAAAAATAAGTATTTTTCTAAAAAGAAAACCAATTAATCGTTTTCTCTTATATAATTTACATTGCTGTTAGTAGTAGTAGTACTCGATTAATCGATTAAATTTTTTGGAATACTCGATTACTAAAATATTCGATAGCCACAGCCCTATACGCACGTACGCACGCACCATATAATCCAGTGTGCAAATACCAATGGACATGACTTTCCAATACTAATGGAATTCCTTTTTTTTCAATACACCTGAAGACGGTCGGCTTGAGTTTTAATATGAAATAAAAGATTAGAATTTCAGCTTTCACTGTGTGATGTGTGAATAAAAAATCTTAATCATGGCACTTTTGGTGTCAGACCACCTAATTTTTAGAGAGAGAAGGCTTTATAGTCTACACAGTGCATACAGCACAATGAAATTTGTTTCTTTAGCATATTACAAAGCACAAGGTCAGCCATGATAAAAATCCCCTGGAACAGTCTGGGTTAAGGGCGTTCCTCAAGGGCCAGTGGCAGTTTGGTTGACCTAGGGCTTGAACTGCTGACCTTCTGGTCAGTAAACCAGAGTCATAACCTGCTGAGCTACTACTGCACCAAGGTAAGTAAAAGTATTGGAACAGATGCCCCTAAAGTTAATAAATGTTTCCTTGGTTACCATAACGGTGTCAAGCTGGCACCATATTGACATCACCAAAATGGTGCATAGGCTATTTCTTCTGACACTTGTACCACAGCTTCTTTCAGGTGTGTGTTGATTGTCTGGGATTATGAGTTTCTTTCTCCACACACTGTCCTTTCCATCACTGTGGTAGAGGTTAATCTTCATCCAAAACATCTCAATCTTCTCTGTATATCTTGACAAAGTTCTACTACTTTCGACGTTCTGTTTTTACACCTTGTGGTGTAATGGTACACTTTTTTATTTGATTTATGTTTGTGTCAAGTGTATACAAAGCCTACGTTAAGCATTTATACTTGTGCAAAGGTGTGTCTGTCACTGTGCTGAGTCTTTTTGGTGCTATCTGGTTTTTGAGTTTTTTGGTTTACAGTTGAGAAATGAGAGTTGGTAAGATGAGCAAATCATGAATATTTAAATGTTTTCTTTAAACATGCATCGTTATTTAAAATGTACATTTATGCTTGTTTTATGTAAATTTAAAATCATTTGTACATACTATTTATTACAAAAGAAAAGATTGACCACCTGAAAATGTAACCAAAAAGTGATTAAAATAAATTAAAAAAAATTAAAATTAATTGCGATTCTATAGGTATCATGATTTTTTTTTTTATAAATATCCAGATTCAATATTAAATTTATTCCTGATTTTGTTACAATATTTAAACCTTTTGAAAAAAAATCTTTGAGTAATTAGTTTTCTTGCTCAAAAGCAAAAAAAGAAACTTTTGCTGGGCTGCACGCGTCACTGATATGTAATCTACCATAATTATAACTTATGAACAAACTTGCTAAATAACTCCTACCACTCAGGATGAAAATGTGTAAATGGTTCAGACTGTACTACCTGTATGATTATAAAACGTTTTACCTCAAGTCTCAAAACTCAACTTGACAGTGAGCACGCAAGTTGATTGGCTGCGGGCAAGTGGGGCTTGTAATGACGCAATAATGAGTGCTCTAGGTGTTTTGAAGTTTGTGTAAGTGAGTGTAATGAAGGACTAATTCGCTCACAGAGTTTGGAGAAAAAGGCAGATTGGAGAATTTTTAACGTGCATGAGTTTTGATAATGTGACACATGAAAGCTTCTGCGCTCTGTACAGAATTGTTTATATCCAAGGCTGATCAATCATTAGTGATCAGATTAGTAGTTAGCCATTGCTTCCGACCTGCATCAGTGAGCTTTGATGCCTATGATCCTGTGGCTGGTTCATGGGTTTTTCTTCACTGGACCACTTTTGGTAGGCATATCAGGAACATCTGACAGGACCTGCTGTTTTAAAAGGAAGTTGTTTTTCCTGCTTCCAACATATCATTCTTAAGAACCGCTTGTCCACTTCCTGTGTAATATATCCCACCTCTTTAAAAGCTGTCTTTTTAATGAGACAATGAATTTTCATTTTACCTGTCAGTCTTTTTAATGTCTCAGTAAATAACGTAAATGGTGTTTGAACACAGTTGTGTGAAAAAAAAAAAAAAAAAGCCACTGGAGTAAAAAATAAAAAATACATTGTAATATATTCTGCTCAAAATCATCTCGTCTTTTTGCATGTTTCCTTGTCTACAGGCTGCTGATTTAAGTAAGCCAATAGACAAGAGGATATACAAGGGAACACAGCCGACTTGTCATGACTTTAACCACCTCACTGCCACGGCTGAAAGTGTGTCACTACTTGTGGGCTTCTCAGCTGGGCAGGTTCAGCTTATTGACCCTATCAAGAAAGAGACGAGTAAGCTCTTCAATGAAGAAGTAAGTTTGTGAATTTGCTCAAGGAGTTGAATCTTGTTGTTTTATGCAGCTGAGTCTGTAGCAAACATTACGTCTGTAGCATTTCTGATACAAATTGTATCATACTTTTTAAAAATTGTTTTTAAATCAATTAGAATTAATAAAATAGGATCATGTTTGCATGCTGATCTTAGACCAGTATAAATCTCAGAATTTATTTCTGAGAAAAATTAACATTTGTTTTACTTTATTTTTATTTTTTAATTATTAAGTAGAAAAAAGTTTTGTAAAAAATGTAATTCGCTCTAATTACATAATTTCATTGCTTGCATTTGGATTTATTAAAATGCTTAGATTTTCAATTACAGTTCAACCTTGGATTGCGAGCATAAACCATAAAAGGTGGGAGAGGGCTACTGTGTAGGATTACTTTAAATTTGTAGGGTGACTTCAGCTTCTTTAACGATGAACCTCTCTAATAACACTTGCTTTTGCCTCCTTTTGAGGAATTTGTGAAAATGTGACTTTGCATTGTCGTTAAAAAAATTTATCTCCCGCATTGCTACAGCCTTTTAAACTTTTTTTTTCTTTACGTAAGCAGTCTTTGCAATACAGTTACGAACACTTGGACACAAAATTAAAAAAATGCTTTGCGCACGCACAGATATGTGGTCACAATGTTATAGTAAACAGTACACACGCATGTGCGTATGTTGATTTATACAAGTGACGCATACGCACTGAGACTGAGCATGGGAGACGATTATCCACAATCCCACAGTGCGTGAGAACCATTGGCTCAGTTATGATCACGTGAACCTCACCAGACTAAGCACAGGCGTACTACTTGTATATCAAGACATCACTTGTTTATCAAGTTAAAATTTATTTTAAAATTTTGTTCGTCAAAATACTCGCAGACCAAGTTCCTTGCAATCCAAGGTTTCCACTGTATTTGGTTGTTAAACATTGCACTTGAGACAATTTAGAAGAAATTGAATTATGTACTTGTGGAACTAAAAGATTAAAGATTGTCGACCTCCTAACAAATCTTTTTTTTTTCTTCCCATGACTCCCTTTACTCCTCATTGACTCCGGCTAACCACTCTCAGAGACTAATAGACAAATCTAGAGTGACATGTGTAAAATGGGTTCCCGGTTCTGAAAGCCTCTTCCTTGTAGCCCATTCCAGTGGGAGCATGTATCTGTACAATGTGGAGCATGCATGTGGTACTGCTGCACCCCACTACCAGCTTCTCAAGCAAGGCGAGAGTTACACTGTGCACACATGCAAGAGCAAGTCAACACGCAACCCGTTGTTGAAGTGGACAGTAGGCGAGGGTGCATTGAATGAGTTTGCTTTCTCGCCTGATGGCAAGTTTGTGGCATGTGCAAGCCAGGATGGCTTCCTGCGTGTTTTCCACTTTGATGGTGCTGAGCTACATGGAACCATGCGCAGCTATTTTGGTGGTCTGCTTTGTGTGTGCTGGAGTCCAGATGGTCGCTACGTAGTAGCAGGTGGCGAGGATGATCTGGTAACCGTTTGGTCATTCAGTGAGCGGCGTGTGGTTGCTCGAGGTCATGGTCACAAGTCCTGGGTAAGTGTGGTGGCCTTTGACCACTACACCACCAGCGTAGAGGAGACTGAACCAAATGAGTTCAGTGGCAGTGATGATGACCTACAGGAGCAAGCACTCGCAGGCCGTGAGCGTGCCAACAGCACACACTCGCGGCTCTCAAAACGTAACTCTACAGATGGACGTCCACTCAGCGTTACCTATCGTTTTGGATCTGTGGGACAGGACACTCAGTTGTGCCTATGGGACTTGACAGAGGACATTTTGTTCCCACATCTACCATTATCTCGAACCAGAACCCATACTAATGTCATGAATGCCACAAGTCTCCCGGTCACGGGAAGTGGAGTAGGAGGTGGAACAATAATCACAAACATCAATAACCCAAGTGCCAATGGAGGAAGCAGCAGCAGCAGTAACAGTGGTTCCAATACCCCAGGCAACTCTGTTCCTGCACCGTTGCCACGCTCCAACAGCCTTCCACACTCAGCTGCCTCCAGTGGAAGTGGCAACAGCAAAGGTGGCACGATGGACAACACCATTGTAGCTCCCTCAAGTGTAAGCAAGTTTGCTACACTGGCACTGCATGAGCGCAAGGAGCGACACCATGACAAGGAGCACAAGCGCAACCACAGCATGGGCCACATCAGCAGCAAGAGCAGTGACAAACTGCATCTGCTTGCGAAGACGAGCAGAGCAGATGCTGCCAAGACGCTAGGCACACCACTCTGTCCAAGAATGGAGGATGTGCCCCTACTTGAGCCACTTGTTTGCAAGAAAATATCACATGAGAGGCTCACTGTACTAATCTTTCTTGAGGACTGCATAGTCACTGCATGTCAAGAGGGATTTATTTGCACGTGGGCCAGGCCCGGGAAAGTGGTAAGTTCCATGTAAATCCGAATTGCATTCAGACTTTAGACATGGTGTGCGTCTGCAAAGCTAAGAAATAATCTTTAAATATTAAAAAAATAATTGAAGTTTTGGACCTTTGCAACTCAAGCCCCATAATTACTAATGGATGGGAGGGAAGGGAATGGGTATGACTAGAGATGTGGTTAATTTTTGCCACTGCAGCTTGTTATAAGATTGGTGTAGCTGCTACTCCATTGCCTTAACATTTACTTCAGTAATACTTGCAGAAGTGAAGTTGGGACTCTACAAAGGTGAGTCAGAATTGAAGGTGCAGTGAATAATTGACATGGTCAACTAAAATCTCTGACCAAATTAGTTGCCACTGAATTCAATTATCGTTTATTATTTCTGCAAAGGGTTTTTTCCCCCTAACACGTAGTGTAGGCATTTCTGCTTTATTGAAGAGATGTCACAAATAGCACTGTAGTAAAACTATCACAACCAAAGACAATGCACAGTATCGGAGCATTTTAATTTTAACTAAAAGCAATCACTAGAATCAGAAATAAGACGTTGTGATTGTGGACGCACACCAAAGGAAAATGTGGTTTATTAGTGGCTGTGTATTTCCACTTCTTAGGGTTATTTCTTGAACCTTTTCAAGAAATGGATAGGCGACACATGGGGATCACTATCTGTTGTCTGTGTCGTCTGTCATAGTTACTCTTTTTTTTTTCTAGCCACATCACCTTCTAAACCATTCATGAAAATTTCTTTCTGCCTTTTTCAGAAAGATTAGATTTGCACTAATTTTCTATTGCAGTTTAATAATTTTCTGCTTGTGAAGCAAAGATGACTAGGATCATTATCTTTTTGCATCTGCGTCATTGTTATTCATTGTCATCACATTTTTCATCATAACTGCAATTCCTCCTGAAAAATAATTTATAGGAATTTGGCCAAGCCTTCACAGAACCTTTATTAGGAAGCATATATGTACACTAGCTATTTCATATTTAGAAATGCATTTAGTGGACTTCTTTGGAAGACCCATTTTTATTAGTTTTTATGTGACTCGTACAAAAGGAATGCGAAAAACACATTGCTGGTGTGTGAGCACTCTCTCGCTCTTGCTCTGCTTTGTTCTGCTGACTTCGTTTCCCAGCTTACAGAAACACAGACACTAATTTGCCACTTTCTCCTCAGGTGTACATGCTTTCCCACTTATGAAACTTGCACGCATCAAATAGTAGGCACTTGGTCACACCCTTTCCACCGCAAACTTAATCCCAATTTTCTTATTATTTTAATTTAACAGCTTTGTGTATCTTTAAATGTTAAGTGCTGTTACATTTTATTGCTGGTTCTTTGATTATCTTTGGTTTTAGATTGTGACTTGATTTAAAAAAAAAAAATTATAGTCTCATTTACTTTTGTATTAGCAGGAAAGTTCATTAAAAGACATATTTTTGAATGATGTATTCATCTTCATTGTCTTTATTGTTAGATAGCACATGCCTAAAACAAAGTAAAGCGAATTGTAAAAGTAGAAAAAATAGAAGCGAAGTAAGAGTCATTGTGTGACTCTGAAAAGTAGATGATTTGTTTCAATGATCCATAGATTATTTTAATATCAAAATGGTCATTAGTCACAGCCAGAGTCGGGGGAGCTATCTTCCTCCTGCTCTCGTCTATACATTCTCAATTTTGCACACATGCCCACAAAACTAGTAAAAGAATGGGGACCACAACATGCACGCACACACTCAGTGGGGAAATGACTGTCATTTTCCCTTGTTTGGCAGAGGAAAACAAATGCATCTGGGTTCCTCGCATTTGTCATTTAATGCAGGTCTTGCCAGTAGGGGGGATTGATCCGCAAAGCCCACCAGGAAGACTTTACTAAGGGATCTGAACAACGTTTTTCCTGAAATACAATTCATTATTAAGACATTATGCACTAGAGCCACAAATCCTAAGGTATGTGGATATTGAGCTTGTTGTATACATGCAGCATCTGGTTGGTTTTGTTGTAATTGTCAGCATTTGAAGAACAGAGACCCAGGCAACAATGATGTTTTTTTAATAGCTAAGCTTAACCTGGGCAACGTTGTTTCCTAATTAATATGGAAACTATGATGGTTACAAATTAAAATAGAAGGTCAGTGTATGCCAATTAAGCAACAATGCTTAACATGGTCCATAAGAAATAACATTTAAAGAAATTAATCTTTCACCACTCTGTATTTTTAATTTAGAGTACCAGTCAAAAGTCTGGATACACCTTGGATTAAATTTTTTCATCTGTTTTTCTACTTTCTGGAACAATATTAGAGATTTCAAAACTAAAACACGCATGGAATTATATAATTAAGTTAAAAATGACAGTCATTATTTTAAAGACATTTAGGCCCTTCTGCAACAGTTTTTAGAATAGTATTGTCAAGTTCATTTGGCGTACTACTTGTATATCAAGACATCACTTGTTTATCAAGTTAAAATTTATTTTAAAATTTTGTTCGTCAAAATACTCGCAGACCAAGTTCCTTGCAATCCAAGGTTTCCACTGTATTTGGTTGTTAAACATTGCACTTGAGACAATTTAGAAGAAATTGAATTATGTACTTGTGGAACTAAAAGATTAAAGATTGTCGACCTCCTAACAAATCTTTTTTTTTTCTTCCCATGACTCCCTTTACTCCTCATTGACTCCGGCTAACCACTCTCAGAGACTAATAGACAAATCTAGAGTGACATGTGTAAAATGGGTTCCCGGTTCTGAAAGCCTCTTCCTTGTAGCCCATTCCAGTGGGAGCATGTATCTGTACAATGTGGAGCATGCATGTGGTACTGCTGCACCCCACTACCAGCTTCTCAAGCAAGGCGAGAGTTACACTGTGCACACATGCAAGAGCAAGTCAACACGCAACCCGTTGTTGAAGTGGACAGTAGGCGAGGGTGCATTGAATGAGTTTGCTTTCTCGCCTGATGGCAAGTTTGTGGCATGTGCAAGCCAGGATGGCTTCCTGCGTGTTTTCCACTTTGATGGTGCTGAGCTACATGGAACCATGCGCAGCTATTTTGGTGGTCTGCTTTGTGTGTGCTGGAGTCCAGATGGTCGCTACGTAGTAGCAGGTGGCGAGGATGATCTGGTAACCGTTTGGTCATTCAGTGAGCGGCGTGTGGTTGCTCGAGGTCATGGTCACAAGTCCTGGGTAAGTGTGGTGGTCATTTAGGCCCTTCTGCAACAGTTTTTAGAATAGTATTGTCAAGTTCATTTGCAAAAAACACCAAACACCATGATGGAAACTGGCTCTCATTCAATTAAATTTTATTTGTATAGTGCTTTTAACAAAGCAAAAGCAGCTTTAAACAATCAAAAGAATTATTGAAGTTTATATGAAAAGTGAATGTGTATGAATCAAAATAAGATTGTTCCTGATGAGCAAGCCGAGGATGATGGCGTCAGTGGCCAGCAAAATTCCCTGAGATAGCAGTAGGATCCAAGCAAACCTTGCATCCCAAGCAAACCTTGAGAGGAACTAGACTCAACAGGGAACCAATCCTCATTTGTGTGAAACAGGGATTGATCTGCAGTCATACTGTGTGTTAGGAGGTTGGAAGTTCAGTATAACAGGAGTCCAGTTCGTTATTGGAGGCTCAGGTAGACTGTAGGAAACTCCAGTCCTGAACTATCGAGTGACTGCTGTCACACATCCTCAGATAACAGCTTGTCAGCTGAGGCCAGGCGTGTCTTTGTGGAGAAGTGGAATCGTCCACAGTCACCACACGCATCCCAAGCAGACCACACGGGGCATCCATACAGAGAGATCTCCAACCAGAAGTGGGACACCAGAACGAGTTTGACAGGTCCAGAGGGCAGAGGGGGTCTGAATCACTGCCTGCTCAGAAGCGACATGCATAATTCGATATAGAGAGAGAGAGAGGAGTGAGCAGAAGAGAAGGACAGTTTGGTATGGTCAGTCACAGAGTGTATAAGGTGAATGTATATTTAGTGCAGAGTGCAAGCAGGGACTCCAGCAGGACTAGCTAAGACGGCATAAGGAGGAGCCAGAAGGAAACGCAGAAGATGAGGGCTCCCTGAGATGTAAAGCGACCAATCACTTCGTCAACAAACCTGAGTGATGAATGAGAGTGGGGAAGATGGCATCTAAACATACCAGTTCAGCATAATGCTCTACATTCAGAGTCCCCCAGATCTGCTCCTTTACCCAAAGCAAATCTATTTACAAAAATGCTTCGCTAAATTAATAGGTTTTTAGCCTAGATTTACACACTGAGACGGTGTCCGAGTCCCGAACATAAATTGGAAGACTATTCCATAACTTTGGGGCTTTGTAAGAAAAAGCTCTGCTCCCTGCTGTAGTTTTCATAATAAGTGGTACAGACAAGCAGCCTGCAATCCTTTTGATCGAAGTATGTGTTTTTATTTTTATTTTTTTTTAAATCTAAGCAAAATTTCACATGGAGCAAATGCAGTGTGGATAAGATGGGGGTGATTCTGTTTTTAGTCAGGTCTCTTGCTGCTGCATTCTGAACTAACTGAAGCTTGTTTATGCATCTAGTTGAACAACCAGACAGTAAGGCTTTACAATAGTCCAACCTAGAGGTGATAAAAGCATGAACTAGTTTGTCTGCATCGTTTAGTGACCGTATATTCCTTATCTTGGCAATATTTCAGAGGTGAAAGATTGCTATTCTGGTAATATTATCTACATGTGCTTCAAATGAAAGGCTGGCATCTATAATCACACCAAGGTCTTACTGTTGCTCTTGATGGAATAGAAAGGCCATTTACAGGTTGATCAAAAAGCTTGCTTCTAGCTGCATGTGGTCCAATCACTAGAACTTCAGTCTTATCAGGATTAAGCAGAAGGAAGTTACAGTGGAACCTTCGATTGCAAGCATAATTTGTTCCGGAAGCTGACTTGTATATCAAAACACTCGCAGATCAAAGTGAATTTCCCCATAAGAAATAATAGAAACTCAAATTATTCGTTCCAAAGCCCAAAAAACAAATACATAAAAATTATTTAATACAAAACATAAAGTAAAAATAAAACAAATTACCTTGAACTTTACCTCTGAAAAAGGTAAAAATAAATCCCGAAAGATGTGTTTCCGTTAGTGTTTTTGCGCGCAAGCACTGTGTGTGTGAAGCTAAAGTAAGAGGAGAGGAAGGATAAGACCATCCCCTCTCCCTCTTCTCGTCTTACACAGTAACCCTTCCACACACACACACACACACACAAAATAACGGAAACACTGCCTTATTGGGAAAATTAACAAGGAACATCTTTAATGACACTCCAGTGAGCGCACACTAACGGAATCACTGTTGTAAAGTAAAAATAAAACAAATTAACCTGCACTTTACATTTGAAAAGAACACAGAGCAGTGTTTCCGTTAGGGTGTGTGAGAAGGGGTGCGCTGTCCAATGACGCGTGCACGCACACAGACACAAAGTGCAGGCTAAAGGAGAGAGAGTAGGAAAATGGATCTTTAACCTCTCTAATGAGACTTGCTTTTACTTTACACGCACACACATGCGTTCAATAAGCTGTATACACACGCATACAAACACAAAATAAAAGATGTTTTACGCACGCACACATGGTTATAGTGTTCACGGATGTTGATTTATACCATTGAGAGATGCGCACCACGACCGAGCAGGGGAGACGATTATCCACAATTCTGCAGCATGCGCAAAAGAGAGAAACCCTTGGCTCAGTTGTGATCACGTGACGCTTGGTGTCGAAACAAGAATTGCATGTTTGCTACATTTTTTAAATTTTGCTCGTCTTGCGGAAGACTCGCAAACCGCGTTACTTGAAATCCGAGGTTCCACTGTAATTAACTTCCAGTCTCCGATGTCCTGCACACATTTCTCAGCATGACAATGAAAATTAATACCATGCTAATAATGCCACTAATACCCCAAACTCCACGAGAATGTCACCATTTAAATTTACAAACTGATAACGATCAGTCAAATAGATGCTCAAATTGATCCCCCCTGACTTTGCTACATTTGTGTATATGCTAAATAGAAGCACACTGAACATTTTTGATATCAGGACTAATTATGTTGCATGCAGAAATCACTTTCTCCTTTAGTGTAACAATGATTGAGACAATTCCTATAGATTGTCGACTTTAGGTGACGCCAATGAAAATAGCTGAGTGCTTTTGGGTCTGGTTCTTTTTAGTCTTCTTTTTATAGTTTCAAAGCCATCTTGTGTCTAAAATTTAAAAAAAGAAAAATCAAATATATATCTTTTTGTCACATGCACAACCATACACCATATGGAATGTAGTTAAAATGGTTATACAACTGTCCATGATCTAAAATAGATTTTTTTTAAATACTCAGGAAAAAATTTATTACACTACAAGTGAGAAATTTACACTAGAAAATACAATTAAATTAAAGATAGAATTTGCAGATAAGGGCCTACTGAATGTGTAGGGGAATAAGCTCCTCCTCATTCTCTGTTTTGGCTCTTTTATTAAGTGCTTTCCTGTCTGCAACAGAAAAAGAGACTAGGTACCAGAAGCTGCCTACTGTCACTACTCAGGTGCTGCTTTTCAGAGAGTTGATAGTATCCGATACTTTGGAAAATCAAGATCAAAAAGCACTTTTTGTACCAAAAGTTTTGGCATTGTATTATGAGCCCTTAACTGGCACGTTGGATTTACTTGTAAGGTTTTGACTCGAGTCTAGTCCACACTGACCAATGAACAAATACGAGGCTTGTTTTTCTTCTTGGAATTTATACATCACAAGATTTCGAAGATGCTCTTACATAGATATTTTTCTTTCTTTTCAGGGTTTATTGTCATCCCAAAATCAAGCCAACTCACCCAGTGGAACAGTAGTATAGCCACAATATTTCTGCTGCTAAGAACCCTACATCACATCAAGCTGTCAACATAGAGAGCCCTGTGCTGCTCTTCACATTTAGAGCATTTTTTGGTCTATTAGTCTCTTGGTCTCTTCTTCCTTTTCTGTGTTGTCTTTTTCCAATTTCTTTCTCAGTGGTTGCCTCACATGGTCTACCTGCACTGTGGACATGCGAATACTGTGCACAAACGGAAACTGTGGTGCAGTGATGGATTGCGGCCATGGTGGTGTTATGCCCTTAACCCTTTTCTCTTTAAAAAGAAGTGTCTTTATTTTTGGTTATTTTCTTTTTCATGCAAACATTTCACTTTTCCCTTCTGATGCGAGTTGGAAACCCTGGGCTAAAGCGAATACAAGGACTTGATTCAATTTTTTTTTTCTTCTTTCATTTGGACTCACTCCCCAACCTTAAGAACTTTGCACTGATTTTATTTTGACTTCTCTTTTTTGTAAGTACACTAAAGGATAAAAAAAAAAACAATCTGGGGATGGCCTTGTTGCACTTGGCTTTATATCCTCTGGCTTGAATTTTGAAACTGAATAGCTGGATGCTGCAATCAAAGTGTTTTTGTTTGTTTGTTTGTTTTTTTTAAGAAAATTGTTTGCACTTAATAGTTTATTAGAAGAGAATGGCTTTACATTTTGTGTGCAAGGACTCAAACTGGTATAACATGGAAAATGAAATGATTAAAAAATTTGTATCTATTGAGCATTTATTTTAATATTGTTTCAGATTAAAATCTGCTTTGTATTATATGTATAATATTGTAATTCAGTGATTAATGGGGCAAAAGCAAATGATCAGTACTACTCTAGTGGACGTTTTTGTCATCATTAAAGGAAATAGTGATATTTCTAAGGTGGAAAAATACACAATGATATTAAAAAAAAATCTTGAATATGCAGGTTTCTGCTATTTTTTTTCCTTTCTTCTTGTACAAACTTCATCCAGATGTATTTTGCTATAGAAGATTTATGTGTCAAAAGGCTTAAATCTTTAAGCAATTTTGTTTGATGTTAGAAATTCACAAAAATGCAGTGTAATCTGCAAACATCTGAACTCGAAAATTCTAATGTGTGAAGCTCAGGAAGTCTGGCAGTCAAAAAGTATAATAAGATCGGAGTTCTTATTTTTGCTTAGCAGCAGCAATGTTATTCTGCTTAATGCTACTAAGTTACTCCCACTAGGAATGACTACAGTAGTTTTGAAATTGATTTTCACCAGAATTTCACCATGTTATAACAGCTAACGTTTTAATATATTTTTTTATGTGACTACCAGTCATTGTTAATGAGCCATACAGTTAATTGAACACTAGCTGGGAAGGCAAGGATGCTGCAGTGGTCACATTTTATGTTAACATATTTTTACAATCCACATTTTCTTCATTAAAAAAAGTTTATTGACATTTGGCCTTGTGCTGTGATTGTGATTCTAGACTTCAGTGTGTAACAAAATCATCTGTTCTTTTAAAATGAAGACCACTTCAGAGGGATCATATGAACTTATCTCTATTATTAATATAGAACGAAATATGGAGGACAAAGAGAAAACAAAGACGATGCATGTGCGACCATTGTATAGCTCCTGGACAAAGGGCGTGGAATTCATTGGTCTAGTTAACGCAGTGCGTTTTGTTGAAAAGCAATGCACACACCTGGCCTTGTGTACACACGTGGACAAAATTGTTGGTACTCTTCAGTCAATGAAAGAAAAACTCAATGGTCACAGAAATAACTTTAATCTGACAAAAGCAAAAGTAATAATAAAAAATATGAATGTTAACCAATGAAAGCCAGACATTGCTTTTCAACCATGCTTCATTATTATTTAAAAAAATAAACTCATTGTTGGATTGTTGGAAGAAGTTGCTGTTGTAGGGTCTTTATTCATGGCTGTGTTTTTGGGCAAAATTGTGAGTGAGCCCACTCCCTTGGATGAGAAGCAACCCCACACATGAATGGTCTCAGGATGCTTTACTGTTGGCATGACACAGGACTGATGGTAGCGATCACCTTTTCTTCTCCGGACAAGCCTTTTTCCAGATGCCCCAAACAATCGGGAAGAGGCTTCATCCGAGAATATGACTTTGCCCCAGTCCTCAGCAGTCCATTCGCCATACTTTTTGCAGGAGATCAATCTGTCCCTGATGTGTTTTTTGGAGAGAAGTGGCTTCTTTGCCGCCCTTCTTGACACCAGGCCATCTTCCAAAAGTCTTCGCCTTACTGTGTGTGCAGATGCGCTCACACCTGCCTGCTGCCATTCCTGAGCAGCTCTGCACTGGTGGCACTCCGATCCCGCAGCTGAATCCTCTTTAGGAGACGATCCTGGCGCTTGCTGGACTTTCTTGGACGCCCTGAAGCCTTCTTAACAAGAATTGAACCCCTTTCACTTGATGATCCTATAAATTGTTGATTTGGGTGCAATCTTAGTAGCCACAATATCCTTGCCTGTGAAGCCTTTTTTATGCAATGCAATGACGGCGTTTCTTTGCAGGTCACCATGGTTAACAATGAAAGAACAATGATTTCAAGCATCACCCTCCTTTTAACATGTCAAGTCTGCCATTCTAACCCAATCAGCCTGACATAATGATCTCCAGCCTTGTGCTCGTCAACATTCTCACCTGAGTTAACAAGGCGATTACTGAAATGATCTCAGCAGGTCCTTTAATGACAGCAATGAAATGCAGTGGAAAGTTTTTTTTTCGGGATTAAGTTAATTTTCATGGCAAAGGATCACTCTTCATAACATTCTGGAGTATATGCAAATGCTATTATAAAACCTTAAGCAGCAACTTTTCCAATTTCTAATATTTATGTAATTCTCAAAACCTTTGCAGGTTTTTACAGCCACGACTGTAGAGAGAAATGTTCTGGCCAGTGTCAGAAAGCTGGGTCTCAGTCGCAGGTCATGGGTCTTGCCACAGGACAAGGACCCAAAACACACAGCTAAAAACACCCAAGAATGGCTAAGAGGAAAACATTAGACTATTCTAAAATGGCCCTGACCTCAATCTTATTGAGCATCTTTGGAAACATGCCGTCTGGAAAAGGCGCCCTTCAAACCGGAAACAACTGGAGCCGCTTGCTCATGAGTGGGCCAAAATACCTGCCGAGATGTGCAGAAGTCTCATTGACAGTTTAGAGTTTTTCTTTCATTGACTGAAGGGAACCAACAATTTTTTTTTTTTTTTTTTGATTTTTCCCCGATTTTCTCCCTAATTTAGTCGTGTTCAATTCCTCCCTGTCACTAGGGGACATTAAGGCTACTACTACCACTCAGCCGGGAGGGCCGAAGACTATCACGTGTTTCCTCCGAACCACGTGACGCCAGCCGACCGCATCTTTTCGAACTGCTCGCTCGCGCACCGTTGGGGGCGGCGTAACACACTCGGAGGACAGCGCTATCCGCTCCCTCCGCTGCGCGAGCTCACAGACGCCCCTGACTGGCTGTAGAGCCATGATTAATGTCGGAGCACTATGTACCTCTCATCCCTCCCCTCTGAGAGAGCTCGGCCAATCAGCTCTCTCTAGACCTCCGGCTGCGAGAGGTTACAGCACCACCCGGGATTCGAACTAGCGATCTCCGGATGATAGGGCTAGCGCTTTAACCACTGCGCCACTCGGAGGCCCGGGAACCAACAATTTTGTCCAATGGTGTAGATGATTGTAGTGTTTGCTTTGTACAGTAATTGCATGGACCATGTTTCAGGCCACCGAAAGTCATACATGCACATCCTCATTTCAATCCCTTTTAACAAACTTGTTGAATTAAATAATTTAATCGATGCAAATAATTGGCTGTCAATTTTTAAGAAATTTAAACAATGTGGGAGGAAGCTGAGAAAAACAATTTATTCATCTTGAGAAATAAATCAGAAGTATTTTTCCCCCACAAACAAGTGATGCACAGACAAACTTAATTTGAAGCCATTTGAACAACAACTGCTGTTTATTTTACATGTACAAACACAGCACAAATTTACATGGTTTTATAAATTTTTTTGATCAGGTACAACTTCAGAGAGGTACTGTATGCATATCCTGATGTCACCAGTGACCACAACACCTTTCCTTATTCCTATATACAAATATGCAAATGCAGGAGTATAAATGAGTGTTGTGTCTGAAATTGCTCCCTTACTTGTTTGCTATTTACTATATTGTGGAGGTTACCAGGACCTTCAGTATTTTCCTGGCTCTTAACACATCTGCTTCAATTATTCAGCTAATTAAAAACTTTTCATGATTAAATGTGAATTTGCATATAATCAAAGTTCATAAGCCTAAGATCACAGTGATAAATTTATTTGATGCACCATCATGAAATTACCTGGCATGGCATGTAATAGATTCTCTCTGTATAAAATAAGTATAAGGCCTAAACATAGAGGCTTGTTTCATGTAAGTTTGTGTCCTCTAATGTTCATTGATACTAATTTAATAACCAAAAACACTTCAAAAAAACTTTCCTTACTTTCAGCTAATTCATTTATAATTAATGGCCCTGGCACATAATCATTAGGGGTTTATTATAGCAACCTCAATCACTCACTCACTCAGGGTTGCAGGGGGCCTGGAGCTTACCCTAGGAGCATGGGGCATGAGGCAGGGTACATCCTGCAGATGGTATCAATCCATCGCAGTGCACACACACTTATATTCATTCACATGCTACAAACAATTTGAAAATGCCAATTAGCCTAATCTGCATGTCTTTGGACTGGGTGAGGAAACCAGAGTACCCAGAGGAAACCCACCAAGCACGGGAGAATATACAAACTCCATGCACACAGACCCGAGGCAGGCATCCCGGAACCTGGAGGTGCAAGGTGATAGTGCTAACTACTAATCCACCATGCTGCCTATATAGCAACGATGTATGAAAATGTATGTTTGTGTATTAATACACCATTAATAAGGGTTTTAGCAACTAATGAACAACAAATTTCATTCACATTTATATATGAAGCTGGCAGCTCTGATATCCATTAGGAGATGTAATTAGTGGGCCAAACGAAACAAATACATGGTGTGGTAGGAAATGCACTACTACTTAGAATCTGTGTTCATGTAGACTGAACTATTAAATGAATACAAGTTCTCCACTGACTATTTGGTCAACACTAGAAAACTGACCCAAGCATGCTTTGTAGTGAAACACACAAAAGCACAGGGCCTATCTAGGCAGGGTGACTCTGGACTGCATCTTGTCCCTCTCTACCTGTGAGTGATACATAAGTGCTTCAACTTATAAGTATTGGCCATATGATATAAATCACTTAGTAGAATGTGTATTCTCCAGAGAATAACATTCTTTACTTTCAAATTTTAATAGTTGTACAGTTTTTTTCAGCTGCACATTCATGGGCTGGACTTCAGTAGCCTCCACCTTTTCTTTCCAGTGGAGGCATGTAGTAGCTCTTTAAAGTTGAGCGGTGTGGCTCCTCCCTGGGCTGCAAAAATATCAGGAAACAAAGATAACGTAGTGATAAAGAGGAAGAAGGAACAATTACCCAAAACCCTAGAAAATCCCTATGAATAGTATAGATTTACTATACTCAGCATTTACCTTTATTGAGCGAAAATGATACTTTTTCGATGTGATGGCTGGCAGCAACCTCTGGTGTGGTATGGATAAAGCAGGCAGACTGGACACAGGGTAGGGCATTGTAGGTGTGGGGACTGCCACATTTAGCTTTGGGAGCTCCATAGGATAACGAGGCAAAACTTGTCTGCTGAGTGGTTTGGCTACATGCTTCACCTGCTGCTGAAAAATCATGGAAGACTAAAACATTCATGAAATTCAAAGAAAAATAGATTTCATACTGTTTGTAATAAAAGTGTCCTTATCAGCAAACATTTGTGAAAATTGCAAATTGTTTTCCAAGAACTAAAACTAATACTAGGTAATACTAGTTTCAAGTATAATGAACCACTGAGTACAGCTAGGTTTAGGTTTTCAGTTGAAAATTCTGGACAGGCTTAAAGTTACCCTTGTAGTGACAATGGATAAGCCGATATACCTGTCGTCTCCCCTGTCGAGAATTGTGCCACAGTTGGTCTACTGATCCGGGAGTCATGCTGCTGCTATCCTCCACAACCTCAATAGTCCTGTGAAGGCCTAGAGCTTTCCTTTCTGCCAGTCTACAGGGACAAAATTACACACGATGGGTCTTATTGTGAAATCCGATTGTAAAACCATTGTATTGATACATCAGTGCATACATTTTAAATCTAAATTTGAAGACTCTTTAAGCATATGGCTGCTACATGGAAATGACCTCAGGACAAGTGGGCCTCTTAATTCCTCCCCTTCCTTTCATGGAAGGTCCAGCTCACTATTTGGTGTGTCACATATATGACGCATATGGGGATGGTGGTTCCCCAAAGGATAAACTAGAACTAAAGGTGAATCTAAAAGATGAGAACCAATTCCCCATGGAGACCACCTCTGGTCCACCACTGTCTCAGGTTGCCAAAGGGAATTTTCTGACATTTTCTCTTTATGGACTGCATAGACTCCTCGAGGCATGCTTCTACTGGTTCTATGAACAAAAAAGTGTTTTAGGATGAATTCAAGGATGAACTTTACATGCTAGTAATTGATGAGTCCAATATCACTAGCAGCATGGTCTTGGGACCCAAGGCTGAAGATCACTGTTATCTAGCTATCAATTGAGCATACCATTTCGAAAGCAGTGGCTTTTCTTTTCGAAGCCAAGAGAAGCCAGGTTTCCCCAATTTTTCTTGATTGCATTGTCATTTCACTCCTTCACTCACTCATCATCTAAACCGCTTTATCCTGTATACAGTGTCATGGGGGCCTGGAGCCTCTCCTAGGAGTCTTAAGGCATCCTGGACCCTTGGTGCCAATCCATCACACACACACTTCATGCACACAGAGACGGGGATTGAACCTGGCTAGGAATTGAACCTAGACCCTGGAGTTGCAAGGCAACAGTACTAACCACTACACCACCATTCCACCCATGTCATGTAAAAAAAAATTAATTCAAACTTTGTATAACAACAGGTTCTTTAGTAAAATTTCAGTAATAAACCCCTTTTTTGTTTCTGAAAGCCTGTTGATGGCTTCTCATTTTTTAACCAAGTATTTTACGGAGAGTTAAAGAGAACCCCCAATGTTGATGGTGAGTTTGTGGTGAAAGACAGTATAGCATTTGTACTGTCACATCGGAGTTGCATGGCTTCCCTTTCTTAAAAAAAAATCCATTGGGCTGATCAAAGGGTCAAACAGAATTAACTCATCAACAAACTGTGAAGCCAGGCACCCTTCTACATCACAAAAACTGCTGTTATGGAGGGAAGAGATTTTTTATTTTTTTAAGTAATTACAAAAAAATACATTTTAAAGTAAACTACAACCAGAGGAGCAACTAAAAATTTAAAACCAGAGCTGCAAACGGACAGGAAGAGAGTTTGGATTCAGTTTTTCAGTGAGGAACATGATCCCCAATGTGCTAATCTCACCTGCCCGGATTAGCTGCATATGTAAATTTATTGTAGTGCTCCTTTTATTGCAAATGTTCAAACAACAAATAAAAAGAGAGACTAAGAAGTATGGAAAAAATTATATTATCTAATCTATATTAAATTATATATCACAGGTTGTCTCGATTCCCTGACCAAGGTTGTAATGAATGCTTGTTTTATTATTGAATCTTTTCTGTACATTAAGCGTCTGGTTATGCATTTGGGAAGGGAGATGGGTATCGCCTGGAGTGTACAGTATATGCGCATGCACAGATGCAAGTTTCGGATAACATACATCTGCATAAAGCAGTTTTGGGTAAAATCATACTGAGCACTCCAAGTTTGTCTGGTTACATTTCATTGTTAACGCAGTGACTTACGATGTACAACATATATACACACACAGAGTGATTAAAAAAAAAAAAAAAAGACAGAGGTCATTTCAGTTGGCTTTCTAAAGACATTTCTCCATACTGTTCAAAGGTTTCTATAGAATTTCAGAAGTCTATTACTGTCTATACTGCATATCATAATCATTTCATTTGCCTTTTTGTTTGTCTGAATCAGGCAACGTGGTGGACAATTCATATGATTCCTCATGCAAGCAAAACCTCTCTATCAGAATTTGTCTCATGAAAAACGTCTGTGCCATTGAGAAAACATATTGATAAAACCTGGTCATTCAATACATTTAAGGAACTTCATTTTATTGCCTAGGCTCGACGAACTGAAGCAACCTCAAGCAACTCTGCTTCCAGACAGAAGACACACAAACTCACTTCACACACACACTTGGAGCATTTTTGTTTTCTTCAAATGCCAATTAGCCTAATCTGCATGTCTTGGACTATAGGAGGAATAAATGCTGATCTGAAGCAATTAAACTCATTTCAGTTCAGTTTAATTTTAACTTCAATTTAATTATGAAATATCTTTATATTTCATGAAATCAACTTTACAGAAGTAAAAGTCCCAGGTTTAAATTTCAATATGAACAATAAAGTATACATGTATAGTTTACCATACATATATGTATAGTATCGATTTACGCCAATGAGCAAGTGATGATGGCAAAGAAAACATCTTGAGGTGACATGAGGAAGAAAGTTTGAGAGAAATCAGAGTGTTAAGGAAACCCATCCTCATTTGGGTGATACCGCATAACGTGACCTTAAATAAACCCCTAGTACAGCGGTACTCTGCATGCGAATTTAATCCATTTCGTGGGCGAGTTCTTAAGGCCCAAAACTGAAGGGAGAGTGAGAGATAAACATTTAAATAAGGTAAGCTCACAGTCACAACAGATAAAGTCAATGTAAATTTTGTGCAATGTGAGCAGGGACTCCCGTAGGGCTAGCTACAACAGCATAACTAAGAGGGAAAACTAGATGGAAAAACAGACTTGGGGGCCCCTGTGATGGAAGGCAGCCACAGCTACTTCACCATCAACACACCTGAGGCTATGTACACATTACAAGCCATGTTAATCAATTCAGATTTTTTGGTCAGATCAAATTTGCATGTCATGACAATTGACATTCATAGCTGCAAGTGACTATACTGACTCTACTGTGGACACGTCTATCCTCTGATATGGCACACATGCGCACATCAATATGTCTTTGCTAGTGCCATCTGGGCTAAAAGGCATCATGAGTTTAGGCAACCACTAATTCTTTTCAAACAATGGATGTGCTTTTATGGAAAATATGCTTGGGATTTTGCTCTGGAGGACAGCAAGCAGTTAGTCGGCTGTATTTTCTGTGGCCCAGAAGAAGAAAGCCAGGTGTCTCAAGCTGTTTTATCAGCTATTCCTAGCACTATTATGAAATACCCACACAGCTGGGGCTGGCTGACGCAGTGAGTGACCCATTGACTCACTGCAGGCTGGTAATGTGAACATACCCTGAGTGAATACATGATCGTGGGGAGAGACAGCATCAAAACATACCAGTTTACCGGTATGTAATGCTCAATTAAATCAAATTTTCATATACACAACACAGTATGACATGCAGAAAAATGCTTATATGACTGTCTGTGACCTAAAATGGAAAAATGTCACTACAAGCACTATTGAATATGGCACTAGAGAATACAATTAAACTAGACAGAATTTAAATTACACAATTAAATTAGAATACAATTAAACTAAAGATTATTATATCAGAGAATTAGAGAAAATGTTTTGGTTCTATTAAGGACTGAACTAATTGGAGTTTTTTTTTATTTTTTAGAACGTATGTTAAATATATGTTAATAGTCAATAGGGCCAGAGCTTAAATTGCGCTGGAGTGAGTGAATAGTGCAGCTAGCAGACAGTCAGTTTAGCCCGTTTTGCTCCCTGGGCTGATTAACTTCACTGTCACTGGCTTGTTCTGAAACTGTAAGTTATGCTGCAAAAATTGAGAGTAGCACATTCCCAAGTGGGATGAATACCTTCTCCCTAAGAGTGCTCATAGTTTAACTATCTATAAAAGGCCACAGTTTTTGGGCACCACCTCGACATTCAGCTTTGCTAATTTATATACCTCGACAAAGTTACACTTATTAACCTCTGACTGACAAAGGCATATGACTTATGTCATTACTTTACATGAATAACTAGCTTAGAAAAACCTGTGCTTGTCTAAGAACCTACAGTAGGATTACATGTCTGGTGCCATGGCTTTTGAGATCAACCTGACTACACCTGCTGGTGCCAATACAGGCCTAGCAAATTTCTTGTGTTTTGAACATGTGAAGCAGATTTGTTCATCTGCCCTTTTGTGCAGGCTGTAATGCTCTAATGCTGGAGGAGTAACTCTAACTAAGGCATTATTCATTTTCCTCTACAGAAACGCTCACATTCTCACTTTCGCTAACCCTCTATAAAATCCCCATACACTCCTGTAATGCTGCAATCGTCTCCATAAGATTGATAAATAATAAACACCAATTACAAATAAAGTAGAGGATGTAGAGGATGTATAACTTAACATCCTGCACTCTACACACTTAACAAGCTGAATGTATGCCATGGTCATGAATGTATGCCAGTTGTTTACCATACCTTTGTTGATGATGTGTTATTGTTCCATATAGATCTGGAATGGATGGCCTCTGCTTGCTCTCTCTAGTCCAAAAACCAAACACATTCCTCTCAAAACAAACAAACAAACAAACAAACAAACAAACAAACAAACATAAAAAGCTGCAGAAGAACAAAGTAAAAAATGCAACAACAACAACAACAAAAAAAAAACGCAAGTGCAAAATTGCCTATAAAAACAAGAGGAAAGGGTATAGTTTAAATGACAATGCAAGCAAGAAACTCACACAAAATATTCCAAAACGGGCACTACATCACTGAAATTAATAAAAATGTAATAAAAACATAACTTTAAAATAAAATAAAAAATGTATATAAAATAAGATGGCACGTGACACAAAACTTTACTTCATGCCCCCAAAAAATCTGTTTAGTTAGGTATGGTTAGTATGATTAGTTTTATAATGTACAGTATAATGGTCCATGAAAGCCATTTACTGGGATTTTTGATAATGAAATATGTGCAAGTCACAGAGCGTCTGGCAAACCACCACCGGCAGATGTTCCGCCACGATCAACAGTGGTAAACTATCAAAGTTTCACAACCAAAGAACTGATACTTCGACATGCATGGCAGATGAGATCGACATGCATGGCAGGATTCTCCTGGCAAGGAAAGCGGATCAGCTTTGATAATAAAATAAAATTATTGCACTCATGAAAAATTTGAAGAAACTCAGAAGGCAAAAACTACAAGAGGTAAAAAGACTACAGGAAGAACACAGAGCCTCAATGAACCAAAAGGTGAAGCAGGACAAAATAGTTAAGGCAATAGATGAAATATTCTCTACAGAAATACAAAAGAAACTCCTGTTCTTTAAACAAAGGTACCAGGAGGAAAGTCATTAAAACTGTTATCATGTAGACTTAGAAAACAAACAGCAGATAGAACCATTGATAAAATAAGAAATACTCAGACAGGGGAAATACTTTGTAAATTTGAGCAAATTCAAAGGAGTTTCGAGAAATTCTATAAAGTTCTTTACTCACAACCTAAAAGTGATAATGATTGGCAAATAAATTCTTTTTTAAATTCATTAGAATTACCCACTGTAACACATGAACAAAACAAATCACTATTGGCTGAAATTACAACGGAAGAGTTCAAAATATCAGTAACAAGATTAAAGGTAGGTAAATCCCCAGGAGAAGATGGCTATTCTGCAGAATGATATAAAATCATGTTTGATCACTTGGCCCCAACACTGTTAAAGGGTAATACAAAAAAAGAGAAATTTTACCTTCATGGAGAGAATAATAATTTCAATTATTCTAATGGAGGGGAAAGATATAATGGAATGTAGTAACTACCGCCCAATTAGTGTTCTAAATGTTGATTATAAGTTGTTCACCTCCATTTTGGCTCGGAGATTAGAAAAGATTCTTCCAGACCTCATTAACTTAGACCAAACAGGCTTTATCTGCCAAAGGCAAGCATCAGACAATATCAGAAGAATTCTACATATACTTAGTTAGATTTCTAACCATAGAGTGGAAGCAGCTCTATTGAGTTTAGATGCAGAGAAAGCTTTTGACTCAGTGAGATGGGATTTCAAGGTATTGGCAAAATGTGGATTTCATAGCAAGGTTATAGAAATAATGTAGATACTATATAATAAGCCATATGCAAGAATTAAAATAAATGGAGATTTATCAGATCCTTTTCATTTAGAACAGGGTACAAGACAAGGATGCTCCATCTCACCATTACTTTTTGCCCTGTTGAACCTTTGAGCCAATGGATATGACAAAACCATGTAATTAAAAGGTATTGACTTGGGGTTTGGAGAGCATAAAATAGCTCTCTTTACTGATGATATATCGATCTCTATGTCCCAACCTACAAAGTCATTGCCTATTTTATTTCATTTTCTTGAAGGGTATGAGGCCATATCTAGTTATAAACTTAATGTCACAAAAACTCAAGTATCAACATTTAATTATGAACCACTCAGACAAATTAAAGACAAGTTTAATCTAAAATGGGATACTAAGTCAATTAACTGTTTAGGAGTAAATATTTCTGGTGAACACTTCAAATTATTTGATTTAAATTACAGTCCCCTTCATAAAACAATTAAATCTGATCTACTCCATTGGAATCTCATTCCTCTTTACAGTTTAAGTTCAAAACTTAACTCTTTGCGGATGACAATCCTACCAAAAATTGTTATATTTATTTCAAACACTTCCAATAGAACCTAATCAACAATTTACAGAATGGCATAAGCTAATATCTAGATTTCTATGGCAGGGGAAAAAAACCTAGAGTTAGATTTAAAACATTGCAACTAAGGAAAGAAGAGGTTGGTGTGGGGATGAGCAGACCCCAAAGAGAGCAAACAATCAATCACATTCCCTTCCCCAGACATCATGGCGCCATCCCAATAACCTGATCTCATTCGTGAACATAAAGGAGAGGTTGTACAACTAAGCTGGAGGAAACTTAACCAGGCATGGGACAGGAAGTTTGCTGTGCCTGAAGCCACACTAAAGCCAGATGCCTGAAACTAGACCCAAAACCATGGCGTAAATTGGCGATCCTGTAAACAAAGCGGACAGTTTTACAGCTTCACCCCGAGTTGGGGGGGAACCACCAAGTCACACTTTGACCATCTTATTGACTCCAGGACACATGTGTTCTGGGCATGGCTTTCAATGAACAAAGAGGAATACAGCAGAGACACTATTTAAACAATCTTTAAAGTGTGCCAGTAGGGCAAAATGCTAGAAACATATATTCAGTATGTTTTATATCTGTGTGTTATGTTTGATTATTCTACATAACTTTAAAGTTATTATCAGCATTTACAAACCCTGTTTATTAAACAAAGCTATAAATGAGTGTGTAAGATAGGGGATGTGTGGCATCAATTGAGAGCTTATTCTATTCAAAGAACAGTGGTGTACACAGAAAATTGGTCGCATGAACAAGAGCTTGTGTAAAATGACTTTACAAAAGGTAATTAAAAGTGTAATCGGCTTGGCCCCACGTGACAGCCGTAAACCCGGCCTAATGTATGCACAAAAGGGGGAACCAAATGAGGCGTGTCTAAGCCCTGCAACCACATCAGATTGGACCAATCATCCGTGGGACAGACTGACACAAAGGGTCAAAACTCAGTGTCCAACTCGTCCAAACACGTTCACGTTGTTCTACGCCGTCGTCCTCGTCATGACCATCTGAAGGAAGCAAGCTCGCCGCTCAGGCTTCCGCCTTTGCCAGCGCTACGCCACGTTCGCTGACGTCATCCGCTGTTCGAGAACTCTCAATGAGAACCCCTCAGAAGAAGTTCCAGAGAGCGCCATCGGCAACCAGGCAACCAAGCCTCACCGAAGGGCTTTCATGAAAGCCGTCATTTCAACCACAGAGCACCAACCAATCAGCAACGCAGTAATTCCCTTCACTAGAGGCGGACCACAAGATGAGAGCGAAATGTAACACAAGTATACAAAAAAGCTGCACACCTTGCTGAAAAATGGTGCTCATTTCATACCTAAAACCGTAAGATTAAACCCAAGACTCTGCTATTGTGACTTTCTCAGGTCTAGTGAACAGTACTAGAAAACTTCAATAACTTTCATCCTTTGAACTGTTGTGTGTGTGTGCGTGTGTGCGTGTGTTTAATAGCGTAGTTTCATGTAGATTAGTTAAAAAAAAATTCTTGTTTCTTTATAAAGAATTGTTGTCTTGGTCATGTATTTTAAAGTTTAAACATTTGCCCAGATCATACATTACCTTGCTCATAATTAGGTAAATACCAGATTTTCTTACCAATTCCGGGATAAACCGCGGCCGATAATATAAAATCTGGTATACACTAAATCGTACTAAACGCTGGACGGGTAGTTGATAAAGTGTACGCTATAAATTTTAATTAAGTTTAACAAAATTAACTTGAATCCTTAAAGATTCGATTCACCTCTGAACCAGAGCTGAAAAAACTCTACAGCGTTGGCATTGAGTCCCTGTTTAAAATACTACAGTGGGCTAGGCCTTCCATGCCCTCAGAAGTATTATTATGGAGCTCAACTAAGGCCACTTGTTTGTTCGTGTAATACAATATACTCAGCAAGATGGATCGAAATAGAGAGAGGAATGATGGGTAATCTTCCTCTACCTGCTCTGGTAGCTGATACTAAATTAAGAATTAGAATGAGTGAGGAAACAAACCCATGGATTAATTTATTATTTAAAATCTGGCACCGAATAAAGAAAATGGGCGATTTAGATGCAATGAGAATATTAAGATGGTGTGCCTATGATTCGTACTTCACTCCGAATAGAATAGATAACCGTTCCAATATATGGGCTAGGCTAGATATTACAAATTATTATACATTGTTTAACAAGGGTAAAATTCAAAGATTTAAAGGGAAAGTATGGGCTTAATCAGAAAGACGTCTATAGATTTCTTCAAGTAAGACACTATGCTGAATGTAATATTAAATCAGAAGTACTGAAAATAGTGGAAATAGGAATAATAAAGATGATCCTATCAGTGTCCCAGCCCAGCCATGCAGTAAGATACTTTCTAAGTTATATAATGGATTTCTGTAAACGGTACAGAAGCACACACTATACGTCAGAGACAAATGGAATATGGAAGGAAATTTGAATATTTCAGAGGATAATTGGGGGAAGATTTGCAAATCATAATAGGAATCTACAAGTTCAACAATATGGAGAGAATTTGGTTGGAAGAATGTAATTCAGTTCTTTATTACTCCTATACTGATAATTCAGCTGGAGATTGGGCAAGCTAACCATTATCATATATTTTGGGCCTGTCGAAAACTAATCCCTTATTGGCAAGATATTAAAAGGAATTTGGAAGCTGTTTTTGAAATTGAGATCAATTTTACTTGTGAATCTTTATATTTTGGTAACCTCATTCTAGATGGAGGAAACAATAAGAAGAGAAAACTGATGTTAATTCTTCTTACAGCAAGTAAAAAAGCAACCACTAGAAAGTGATTAAAACCAGAGCCTCCCACAGTTGAGGAATGGATTAATACCATACATAATATTTATGTAATGGAAAAATTATCCTTCTTATTCAGAACTCAAATGGAAGATTTTTTTCAGATCTGGAGTAAATGGATGGACTACATTAAACCAATATGCCCAGATTTTTCCTGAATTGTAACAACTGCAATTACACACAAATTAACATATGTTGTAAGAGCTCCCTTTGTTCTGTTGTTCAATTGTGTATATAGTTTAAAGTGTTAAGTGGAAGAAAATACAACACATATGTAACATTTTGGCTGTTTTCTTTTTCAAAGGCTGAGGACATACAATACCCTATATTGGTATTTTTAAGTTTTACTTCATTTATGTATTTTTGTATCTATTTTTTTTATATATGAGTGTGTATGCATGTGTATATGTGCACTATTATTATTTTATATACATTTTATTATTACAATTATTTTTAGTATTTATTTATTTTTATACAGAGAAGTTGTGAATGTCCTTATGTCCTTACCTACAAATGTATTTTCTCTGAAAAGGAAAATAAAAATTTAAATGAAAAAAAAAATAATAAATATATATATATATATATATATATATATATATATATATATATATACACATACACACACACACTGTATGTGCAAGTGTAGATCCTGAAAAAGCATTTGATTATGTCAGTTGGAATTTTCTTTATAGATTTGTATATAGATTCTTTAAATGAATAAATAAATAAATCTTTAGCTTTTTACCTCAAGGATTAAATCTGTCAAAATATTCTGGGACAAAATATTATCAAGATTTATGGCAAGGTAGAAGACCTGGGATTTGACTTAAAACTCAAAAGGGGTGAAAAGGGGGATCTCTAAACCTGGAATCCAGTTTATTTGGGGTAAAATCCGAATTATTTGTGGATAATTTAAGGACTGCAAATTTCCCATCGAGGCATAGACCTCTGATGTGTGCTGTGCTATCTGCAGTGATGGGAGTAACACTATACAAAAGTTACACATTACTGTAATCATTTTAGAAAGTTGATACTATCTCTATTACTATCTCGGTGGTTTTGTATAAAAATGTAATAATATTTTGATCCTAGTGGGCAAACAAAGCCTCAGACAAATAACATGTAACGTTTTTAACCATGCCATTATTTATTTCACAAAAATGAAACCAAAAAGAAAGAAAGAAAAAAAAAAACATGTGGGAAATGCTAAGTTCCCCCTCACTGCTTTCTCATGATTGAAGGGACTACAGTAAGTTGCAGCCAGGTGCTGCTAATCATCAGCCCTTGATTAATTGATTGTTAGCAAGTGTACAGACCTCTATGAATAGAATTTTGGCAGTTTGCTGGTCAGGTGTGTTAACACAATGCCAAGAGGGAAAGACATGAGCAATGGTCTTAGGAAAAAGTTATAAAACCATTTCAAACTATTTGGAGTTCAGCGTTCAATGTTCAGAGAAATACAGTACAAAAACAAAAAGGCCTCACTGAACATGTTAAATGTTAAAAGTCCATGACAGTATAATTAGGAGAAGAATGAAGAATTGTGGTTAGTTTGAAAAAGTTTCCAGACTGGCAGACTGGGACCAAAAAGTGGCCCTGGACTTTCTGGCTCACAGCAGCCCACCACATCCTACATCATAATACATGGGCTCATTAATGTAGAGATGAATTTTTAACACCACTTACAGAAGAAGCACTTTCGAACAGCCGGCTGGTCCGTGAATGGCCCTTTAACTATCTATTAGCTATACTATTAGCCGCTGTATTGCAAGGCGATCCAGTTTAATTTGGTTTTACGCAGTTTCATGTGCTGTGTCTGAGAGAGAGAGAGCTTTTATTGTGGATTACTACTACTACTGCTAGTAATAATAATAATTATTATTGTAATGTAAATTAAACCCATGGGTCTCAACCATCACTAAATCAGCCTACATCATGTCAACAGTATACTACTGTATTTTTCACTGCTTATATTTTTTGCCCTAGTTTCATTTGGTTTTATGCAATTTCATGTGCTATTTGTGTGTGCGTGTATGTGTGTGTGCGAGGGAGAGAGGGCTTATATTGTGATTTGTCCAAGGTTACTAAAGCCTGACTTACTACTACTAATAAAAAATATTTCAATGTAACCCATGGGTCTCAATCACAAAATCAGCCAACGCTGTCATTTTTTTAAAATATACATTTGCGTACTGACATTGGCCAGCGGGCCAGCGGGAAAACCCCTGGTGCTCCAGATGGCCAGTCCGCCACTGGGACAAGGCTTCCGGAACAATGTTGTATGAGACAAAAGTGGAGATGTTTGGCCTTTTGGAGATGTTTGACAGCATTTAACCAGAAACACCTCAAGCATAGCAGTGATGAGTGAAGGTGAAGAGTGGTGATGATCTGGGCTTGTTTTGTAGCCACAGGATCTGGACACCTTGCAGTCAGTGTGTTGACTGTATGTAAGAGCATTCTAGAGGCAAACATCTTTAGCTGTTTGACAGCTAAAGCTCGGTCAAAATGCTTGGACATACGACAGAGGACAATGATGCGAAGCACACCAGTAAATCTACACCAGAATGGCTCAAAAATAAAAGAATCAAGGCTCTGGAATGGCCTAGTCAAAGTCAGACACTCTAAGAGAGCTGTGCATAAGTGAATGCCCCAAAACCACAATAAACTGAAGCAATGTTGTTCCACAACAATGTGAGAAACTAATAGAAACCATACAGGAAATTATTACTTCAAGTTATTGCTGCTTAAGGTGGATTGACAAGTTTCTGAGACATGGGGGTACTTAGCATTGCCCAGATGTTTTTTTTTTTTTGGCTTCATTTTTTGAAAAACATATAATGGCACAATGAAAAAAGTTATACGTTGTTGTTCGTCTGAGGTTAATTTTGCCCAATACCCGCTACAATTAGATCGTTTTTATTATGTTTTTACACAAAAGGCATAGCATTTTCAATATAGTCATGCAGTAGTAGTAATTTGTTACTTCTTAGTAATGACTAAGGTAAAATTGTGCATCAAGCATCTGTGCATTTTATTTTATTTTTCTGCCCATCACTTGAAATTCATGACTGTGGGTGCTGATCCAACGTACAAGTGACCAACATGAAATCCATCATTACATAACAGCCTATCAGAAGGTAGACATGTCAAAACTTTACTAAAGGTCAAAATGCCAGACAAGTAGTTTCAGAAAAGAGCTTTGTGAAACTGAATTATTAAAAAGATTCCAAAGATTACTGGATTCTTTAAAGCTGTAAATAAAAAAAAGGAGTTAAGCTCATCAATGGAGACAGAATGATAAATAAATAGTGGTGCGTGTTCACTAGGCAAATATGAGACCAGAATTATGCCAAAACAGAGACCAGAGACCAGTCTGCTTCATAACAGTAGTACAGATTAGCAAACTTTCACGCATCTTGGTTTTTATAATCACGTAGTCTACTCAAATCAAATGAAACTATTTACATAGCACTTTTCCAAACAGAAGCTAACAAATGCTTTACAATTTCTATACATCTCTGGCTGTAGAATTGTTTTATATGAAATTTTAGAAAAGACAAATACATCATTTTTTACATAATCTACTTGCTTTTCAATAAACTCTGCCCATCTGTCAGCAAGCTTTCATATTCCCCTCATTTAAAATGTTTTAGGCTGAGCAGCAAGCCACAAATGTACCGCTGTCTCCACTTCTTCAACATTTCTTCTTCAACAGAAGTTAATCTTCGTCCTTGTAGGGCTTTCATGGGGCCAAACAGGTGTAGGATCTGATGGAGCGAGAGAGAGACTGTGAGGTGGCTGCTTTAATACTTCAAAACAAAGTTTTTGCAGAGTGTCGACCGTGTGGGCAGTGCATTGTCATGCAAGATTACAGCGCCCTTGGATAACAGTCCTCTGTGTTTTATCCGAAGTGCTACAGCCAAATATGTAAAATTTTAACTCATCTTTGCACCCCCTGCCATTTTCCTGAAATTCAGTTCCAATTTTCCCATTTTCCTAAATTCATGCACCGTTAAGTCGCTTAGCCTTGTTTCCACATTGGAGGTATGGCTTTTGGGTTGCACTTCTTCCATGACATTGTTCTGGACCGACTTCTACAGACAGTAGATGTGTAAATTCAGTTCTTTGCTTTTTCCTACAGAGGTAAGCCTGATGAGTGCTGCATTGAGTTTCCTTGGCTGACCAATGCTTCTCATTGCTCTTTTCTTTGTGCTTCTCCAAAAATAGATCATTATGAAAACTACAGCAAGGGGCAGAGCTTTTTCTTACAAAGCCCCAAAGTTATGGAATAACCTTATAATTAATGTTCGGGACTCAGACACAGTCTCAGTGTTTAAGTCTAGGCTAAAAACCATTTAGCCAAGGATGTTTATAAATAGATTTGCCTTAGGTAAATGAGCGGATCTGGGGGACTCATGGATGTTGAGTATTATGGTAAGGTTTCTGGTATGTTTGGATGGTGTCCTCCCATTGTCTTCTCATTGATCAATTCAGGTTTGTTGACGGTGAAGTGATTGGTTGCTTTACATCTCAGGGAGCCCTCATGTCTGTTTTTCCTTCTGGCTTTCCCCTTTTAGTTATGCTGTCATAGTTAGTCCTGCTATAGAGTGATATGCTTGCACTACATATATACATTCACCTTATACATACTCAACTGTTATCCCTCCTTCTTTTTTGCTCTCTCCTCTTCATTACCCATGCCCTCTTGTCTTTCCCTCTCCCTCGAGCTACACACATCACTCCTGGGCTGCCAGTGATCCAGACCACCTCTGCCCTCTGGACCTGTCTGACCCCTCCTGGTGTCCCGCTTCTGGTGGAAGATCTCGTCGCATGCCCCGTGTGGTCTGTCTATGATGTGTGTGGTGACTGGGGACGGTTCCACTTTAACATGAAGATGGTCCTGTCCTTGACTGATGCAGACAGCTGTTCTCTGAGGACTTGTGACTGCAGTCGCTCAATAGTTCAGGACTGGAATTTCCACCTACATGATCTTATGACTGCAGATAAATCCTTGCTATCGCTATTAAAAATAAACAATTAAATATATATTTTAAAAATATGCAGGATGACAGCCTAGGAGTTTTGCTCCGCATTGAATCTCTGTATTCTTAAACTCTGTACGCCCTATTTTTTACCCACTTTGTGATTATTTAATAACATATTTTGGAATGGAAAGTGGAGGGGATAAGGACTTTTAAGGACTATTTTTACAGTGATGAGATCACAAAAGAGTAAATAAAAAAATAGAAAAACCCCACCGAGTGTGAGGGAGAAGGGTAAGAGGATAGCGCTAGTCTACAGTCAAACACCTCACTAATATTAATCTAAATTTGGGCTGTTGGTACTTGTTTAGATAGCATTGAGGGATAACTGGGGAAAATAGCTACCTCAGTTACAGCTTTTGAGAACTCATTCGCTGCTCTCACCGAACGAGTTACCGACACTCAAACACGGCAAAGTACATTTTAGCAGCGGATTTCTGCGGTAGAGGACTCGGGGAGCACACACGGCACTCAGATGGCCAATTTGCGCGCGTCCGTGGAACAACTCCAGGCAAAAGTGGATGACTTGGAGAACCGTGGTTGCCGCAAAAATTTAAGGCTTGTTGGGCTTCCTGAGAAAGCGGAGGGCAATGAACCTCTGACTACATTTCTACAGAATTTATTCATTGTTTTATTTTAATATTTTTTATATTTTTATTATTAATATTATTACAGTGGACTTAAGGTTTTTTTTTTTATTTTATTCTTTTTTTGATAAGGAGTTTTGAGGCGGTCTTTTCTGGCTGCCATTTTTCAAGTTGGAGGAGTTGGGGGAAGGTGTGTGTGATGAGTTGTTTTGTGTTATTTGAGCCCTATCGTTTGGGGATAGTGAGAGAGGGGAGGGCTTGTGGGGAATTTTGTTTAGCAGAGCTGATCGTACTTCAGATGTATGTCATTTAATTCACTTCTGTCTACTTACAGCATCCAAATACTTTGTACTGCACTAACATATGTCCAACCTGACTAGGGTGGTCACATAGAACGTGAAGGGCAAGGATAATGTAGTCAAAAGAAAGAAAAATGTAACATTCTTGAAGATAGAAAATGTAACTTTTGTACTTCTACAAGAGACACAATTGTCAAATATGGAACATTTACAGCTCAAAAATGATTGGATTGGTCACGTATATTTCAGATCTTTTTCATCAAACAAACAAGAGTTGCCATTTTGATTCATAAAAACTTTTCTTTTGTCTGAACAGGATCCTGGTGGCAGATTTATTTTTATTACCCATCACATCTTAGGGAAGCCCTTCACTGTTTTAAATGTGTATGAGAATGAGGACAGTCCTCACTTTATATCAAAGATGATCCTATTGTTTAATCATCAATGTAATGGGTCAGCGGATTATGGCTGGGGATTTTAATTGTGTCATGGATAACAAGTTGGACAGGTCATGTTCTATAAAATCAACTTCCCGTTCTTCACAAACTCTTCAAAATATGTTTCATGCTTCAGGCTTGGTGGACATATGGAGTGAACCACATCCAGGTATATACTATACCTTCTACTCTCCTCCCCATAATTCTTATTCCAGATTAGACTATCTATTCTTGCCTTCCAGATACATTAATTGTTTAAGATCATGTGAAATTGGTCCAATGGTTCTTTCTGATCATAACCCTGTTTATTTAGGTTTAGCAGAATTTTCAACCCTTAAATCATTTTATTGGAAATGTAATTGTCATTTAATCTCCTTAATGACAATTTGTTTTTCCAGTTCCTTAAAGAAAAAATATCCCAGTATGAGCAGGATAATGAATTGTGTCCAGTAAATAGTGCCACTAAATGGGATGCAGCCAAGGCCACCTTAAGAGGCCACATGATTTCTTTTACTACTTGCCATAAAAAACAAAACGCTGAGAATTAGAAAAAAATTTGAAGAAGAGGTTAAAAGATTGGAACTGCTTCATAAAATTTCACCCACACAAAACATTTGGAATCTTCTAACAGGTGCCAGATCTACATTGAACCTGGACTATTAAAAACATGAACAAAAATAACATTTAAAAAAAATTAAATAACGTAACATTTAGTAGGCAAATCCTTTATCAATATGGAAAGAAACCTAGTCATCTTTTAGTATATCAACTCAACTGTGAACGAGCTGAAAGATCCATTAAGGCTATCAAAACCATTGAGGGAGTAATTTTATATGATCCGGTTAAAATTAACTCCAGTTTCAAAGATTTTTTTTTAATGAGAATCTGTATCCCCAGACCCCACCGTTTTTTTTTGATAAGATGTCGCTACCTTCAATCTCAGAGGAGGACCAGGCTTTTCGTAACACTCCTGTATGCCTAGTGAGAAGACACCAGGGTTGGATAGTTTTCCTCTGGAATTTTATAAAAATTTTGGCAAGAGCTCTCTGCTATTTTCATGCCTGTAGTTGATAATCTTTTGGAAGACAGTACCCAAGACTTAATCCAAGTTCCTGGAAGACTGCCTCTATTAGCTTGATTCTTAAAAAAAAAGGAAAGAACTCATTGCCTCTGTGCCTCATATCGCCCAATAAGTGCACTTAATGTAAATTTTTAAATTGTGGCCAAAGCCTTAGCTTATCGTCTGGAGAAAATCCTGCCTAAAATCATTAAAACTGTTCAAACTGGATTTGTTAAATCTCACTTTGTTTCAGACAATGTGCGTTGTCTCCTGAATATAATACATCAGTTGAATACAGATGGTGACCTGGCCACTGGGAAATCTCTGGATGCAGAAAAGGCATTGGCAGGGTTAAGTGGAAGTTTTTGTTTTATTTTGTCAAATAATGGACAAATTCAGTTTGAGCTCTAACTACATCAGACTAGTCAAACTTCTTTACTCTGATTCAACAGCTGTGATTAACACTAATGGTTTATTATCAGGTAAATTTTCAATTCATAGTGGCTGCCGTTGAGGCCCCCTGGCGCCACTCCTGTTTGCCTTGTTTATCAAACCCTTGGCAGAAGGTATTTGCATGCATAGGGGCATCCTATATCATTATCTGCGGACAACGTCCTTCTTTACCAGAGGCAGCCACAATCATCAATTCCTTGTGTGTTGGAGATACTTAAATCAGTATACCCAGTCTAGTGGACACAAAATAAACTGACTCTGGGTTTCTTTATTTGGGCATTCACATAACCCCTGATTTAAAGGATTTGTTTTCCAAGAATTATTCACCCTTATCGACAAGACTTAAGCAGGATATGAACAGGTGGACCTCTTTGCCAATTTCTTTTTTTTGGAAGAATTAACACAATTAAAATTAATGTGCTCCCCCGTTACTTTATTTATTTCAGTGCATACCCTGTTATTTGAATCCAAGCTTTTTTAAGGGTCTGAACACACTAAATTCTAAATTCACTTCTCTTCTCAAGCCAAAGGAGTGTGGAGTCGGATCTTTGCCCAACATACAACTTTACTACTGGGCTGCTCAGAGCAAACAAATGCTTAAATGGTTTTCAAATGATACAGGCTCCTTGTGGGTCAGTATGGAATCCTTTGCATGTGCCCCAAGAACATCTCTTCCACTTATTAATAATTTAAAGGAGATCCGGCCAGTAAAAAAGAACCTCTTTCGTTATTAAATACCTTTTTGGCTTAGGAAGATGTCTGAAAATATCTCCAGGAATTTAACCATGCAATCCCCAATCATTTTGAACCCTGACTTCCCTGCTTCTTTAGCTAGTATCGGGCTATTTTTAATTTAGCCAGTTTATTTGCAGATAATGTTGTCAAATCTTTTGAGACACTTAGAATGGATTATCATTAATGTGATAACTTCCTAGAACAGATTTTTTCTAATTTCTCCAGCAGATTTTATTGAATCTGAAATGAGACAGGGCAAAATCTGCTTTGAAATGTCCGATATTGAAAATCGTCTCCTTCCAGGGGCGTTGAAGGGTCAGATTTCCTATCTGTATGGCTCCATTTTACCTCTTCATCTTTGAATCCTCTAAGAAAGGTTTGGGAAAGGGATATGGGCCAAATGGATACATTTTGTGTAGGCGTACAAGGGTGAGATATGTTCTATATATGAATTTAAAGTTTTGCTCATGCACAAAGATTGAAGTTGATTTATGAGAAACCTTCTCACATATAGAGAGCCATTCACTGATGATGATCTATATATGATATAGATCATATATGGAACATATCTCACCCCTGTACACAAAATGTATCCAAATGTACCTCAGCTGTGTTTTAAATGTAATTCATAAACGGGAACATTGATGTATTTATTCAGGGAATGTAAGAAAATTACACTAGATCTTCCGTCTGATTTAAATTGTTTACTAAATTTCATTACTTATCTGGCAAAGAAATTTAAACTTATCTTATGGTCATCATCTCTTGTACCAGCTCTGAAGATGTGTATGGCACAAGTGGCTAATCTTCTTCCATTGGAAAAACTTACATATGACTTACAGAACAAATCTGAACTATTCTGGCGGATATGGGCCTCTTTGTGGGATCTACTTGACCAATCATGACTTTTTCTATCTTTTATGTTTTCTTTTACTGGACTATTTTGCCTTTTGGTTTTTTCATGTTCACTATATATATATATATATATATATATATATATATATATATATATATATCAAAAAGCAGAGCCAGATCAATATACATTCGCACCCAATTTAAACACAAACAATAATCTGTTTATATATCTGCTTTTTTGATGTTGTTAAATATCAATATATGATAATATTATATATATATACACACACACACACACACACACACACACACACACACACACACACACACACACACTCACCTAAAAGATTATTAGGAACACCTGTTCAATTTCTCATTAATGCAATTATTTAATCAACCAATCACATGTTGCGTCAATGCATTTAGGGGTGTGGTCCTGGTCAAGACAATCTCCTGAACTCCAAACTGAATGTCAGAATGGGAAAGAAAGGTGATTTAAGCAATTTTGAGCGTGGCATGGTTGTTGGTGCCAGATGGGCCGGTCTGAGTATTTCACAATCTGCTCAGTTACTGGGATTTTCACGCACAACCATTTCTAGGGTTTACAAAGAACGGTGTGAAAAGGGAAAAACATCCAGTACGCGGCAGTCCTGTGGGCGAAAATGCCTTGTTGATGCTAGAGGTCAGAGGAGAATGGGCCGACTGATTCAAGCTGATAGAAGAGCAACTTTAACTGAAATAACCACTCGGTACAACCGAGGTATGCAGCAAAGCATTTGTGAAGCCACAACATGCACAACCTTGAGCCGGATGGGCTACAACAGCAGAAGAACCCACCGGGTACCACTCATCTCCACTACAAATAGGAAAAAGAGGCTACAATTTGCACGAGCTCACCAAAGTTGAAGACTGGAAAAATGTCGCCTGGTCTGATGAGTCTCGATTTCTGTTGAGACATTCAAATGGTAGAGTCAGAATTTGGCGTAAACAGAATGAGAACATGAATCCATCATGCCTTGTTACCACTGTGCAGGCTGGTGGTGGTGGTGTAATGGTGTGGGGGATCTTTTCTTGCCCAAACCGCAGTCGCTGCCTGCGGGGTCTGTGTAGTCGGAGTTTTGTACAGTATGTAGCAGCAGTGAGCTTAGTAGTACATTCAGACACCTTTGTTCATTAACGTAAAGTGTGAGTAACTACGCGTGTATGTACACGCATGTAAAAAGTCCACTAGTTTATTGTACGTCTGTCCGCTATTGCACAAATCAAGTAGACTAGCACACAGACAATTACAGTATCGGCACAAGGTGACGTTACAACAAGCCGAAATCTCAGTTTCCCCTGTCCACACAACACCACTGAAAACAGAGTTTTCACTTTGGCCAGAGTTTTCCAAAAGCTTTTACCAAAATAGTGTTTGCGTGTGGACCAAAAGCAAGAACCGGAGAGAAAAAGCTCCATTTTTGAAAAATACTGGCTACGTGTGGACATGGCCTCAGACCTTAATCAGCTCGTTATATCTAATGCATGGCAACAGCTGTCATTAGTAAATGCCAATTTCAAAGCTTTATAATTACTTTGACTCTTCAAAACTTGCGGACACTCAACAACCATGGGTTCCTCAAAACAGCTGTGTAAGACTCTGAAAATGAAAGTTATTGATGCCCACAATGCAGGGGAAGGCTACAAGAAGATAGCAAAGCGTTGTCAGCTTGCAGTTTCCACAGTGAGAAATGTAATTAAGAGATGGCAGTTCAGGGGAATTGTGGCAGTCAAGATGAGATCTGGAACACCAAGAAAACCCTCGGAGAGATCTGCTCGTACGCTGGTCAGAAAGACAAATCAAAACCCCCATTTGACTGTAAAAAACCTGCAGGAAGATTTAGCAGACTAGGAGTGGTGGTGCACTGTTCCAGCAAATTCTGGAAGCAAACATCACACCATCTGTAAAAAAGCTGAAGCTAAAAAGAGGATGGCCTTCAACAGGACAATGATCCTAAACATACCTCGAAATCCACTATGGAATACCTCAAGAAATGCAAGCTGAAAGTTTTGGAGCAGCCATCACAGTCCCCTGATTTAAACATCATTGAAAATTTGTGGGTAGATCTAGAGCTGTGCATGCAAGACGACCAAAGAATATTACAGAACTAGAAGCCTTTTGCAAGGAAGAATGGGAGAAAATCCCAAGTACAAGAATTTAAAGACTTTTAGCTGGCTATAAAAAGCTTTTGTAAGCTGTGATATCTGCCAGAGGAGGTGTTACTAAGTACTGATTATGTAGGGCGCCCAAACTTTTGCACAATGCCACAATAATGTTTTTATTTTTTATCTTTGTTCCATTTATGCCATAAAAAGTAACTATGCACCAATGTTTGCTGAAAATATTGTGCATTTTTTCCATTTCCAAGAGAAACAGTGTTAACATCTTTTCAATTAAAAAAATCACCAAAATCAGTTATTTATTAAGGGGTGCCTAAACTTTTGCATAAGATTCTTGCACAGGTCCATATTTCTATTTAAATAGTCATCTAGTCATCACTATTTGGCCATGTCAAATTCACTCAATCTGTATGCTTGCCCATTTTTTCTGTTTCTAATTAATCAACCCCAGGGACAAAAATGTTTACCTGTTACCTTAATGGGAGCAGGAGGGAGGGATATTTATATCTGAAGAAGAATGGACAACAATATGGAGATATCAATGGGAATATACCAGGAATATAGTTGAGAAAATCACATTAGACATTTCATTAGCATTACACACTCCCAGAAGTCCCACTATGATAGCAACTCTGTTCTTGGAGAAATTGCGGATATCAAAAGTTACCATATCTTTCGTGACTGTCCCATTATTTGAGTCTACTGGAAACGTATGCATGAAACCTTACAAAACATCTTTAAATATGAAATACCTTTGAAAGGCAAGAAGACTGGTTGAAAATAGATAAACATTTACTGATTATTTTTTGGTGGCCAGTAAAAAGACCTTACCAGAAAATCATAGGAGTGCCCAATTTTAGACACGTGGATAGAAACTATTTGGACATTTACAAAATAGAGAGGACAATAGCATCAGTTAACAATAAGATGGAACATTTTTTGGAAAATGACTTTGATATTATTAGAAAATTGGACACCTACCTAAAGGCAGTACTTTGTATAGTTGCTAGTACTGTGGCCTTGCACCTCAAGTCTTGCCTCGGGTCTGTGTGCATGGAGTTTGCATTTTCAGCCCCTTACTTGATTGCTTTCCTCTGGGTACTCCTTTTTTTCCAACAGTCCAAAGACAGTTTAGGCTTAATGACATTTACAAATTGCCCATAGTGTGTGTGTGCGCCCCAAGATGGACAGGAACCCCAATTTAGGTTGTAGCATGCAGGGATATGACCTCCCACAATGATGTATAGGATAAGCAGCATGGAGAGTGGGTCAGTGACAGTGATAAGATCTAATCTTAAATTTGCAAATCAATAATTATGATGTAAAGAAAAGATCATACCCTATATGCATGATGGGTCCACTGGTTCATATACTTCCCTTCTCCCCCTTATGCACCCTTAACTCTGGAACAGGATCAACCTGAACTCATCAAATTACATGACCCTTTCCCTTTGCTCCAAAGGCTAATATTTATGCTCCCTAGCAAATTGAATCCCTTTTAATCTCAATAACAAGTGGTTTTCTTATGGGCACACACCTGTTTAGTTTTCCTAATCCTGTGAATTCTCTTCACATTGTGTGCTTCAGGAACTCCTCTTACTTTCATTATTAAATATAATTTTATAGGTTTTTAATGATGAGTTTTTACCATGCAACTTCACCTTTGTGTTTAAGTGACCACTTTTAAGTGTTATGCAGCCCAGTAATTTGACCATACTGCAATGCCGACTTTTTTTGGTCACAAGAGGGTAGATGGAACTGCATGTTTGATGCTAAATTCTAATAAAAAGTTAATGAAAAAAATAAATCTCCTTACAAACAGAAAAAAAAAATATATATTTTTTTCAATTTCATATTGGCCAGAATCTACAGTCGTGGCCAAAAGTTTTGAGAATTACATAAATATTGTTTTTATAATAAAGTTTTTATAATAGCAATTTGCATATACTCCAGAATGTTATGAAGATTGATCAGATGAATTGCATAGACCTTCTTTGCCATGAAAATTAACTTAATCCCGAAAAAAACTTTCCACTGCATTTCATTGCTGTCATTAAAGGACCTGCTGAGATCATTTCAGTAATCGTCTAACTCAGGTGAGAATGTTGATGAGCACAAGGCTGGAGATCATTATGTCAGGCTGACTGGGTTAGAATGGCAGACTTGACATGTTAAAAGGAGGGTGATGCTTGAAATCATTGTTCTTTCATTGTTAACCATAGTGACCTGCAAAGAAACGTGTGCAGCCATCATTGCGTTGCATAAAAATGGCTTCAAAGGCAAGGATATTGTGGCTACTAAGATTGCACCTAAATCAACAATTTATAGGATCATCAAGAACTTCAAGGAAAGAGGTTCAATTCTTGTTAAGAAGGCTTCAGGGCGTCCAAGAAAGTCCAGCAAGCGCCAGGATCGTCTCCTAAAGAGGATTCAGCTGCGGGATCGGAGTGCCACCAGTGCAGAGTTTGCTCAGGAATGGCAGCAGGCAGGTGTGAGCGCATCTGCACCCACAGTGAGGCGAAGACTTTTGGAAGATGGCCTGGTGTCAAGAAGGGCAGCAAAGAAGCCACTTCTCTCCAAAAAAAACCATCAGGGACAGATTGAACTTCTGCAAAAAGTATGGCGACTGCTGAGGACTGGAGCAAAGTCATATTCTCGGATGAAGCCTCTTCCCGATTGTTTGAGGCATCTGGAAAAAGGCTTGTCCGGAGAAGAAAAGGTGAACGCTACCATCAGTCCTGTGTCATGCAATGACACAATGAAAGAACAATGATTTCAAGCATCACCGTCCTTTTAACATGTCAAGTCTGCCATTCTAACCCAATCAGTCTGACATAATGATCTCCAGCCTTGTGCTCATCAACATTCTCACCTGAGTTAACAAGACGATTACTGAAATGATCTCAGCAGGTCCTTTAATGAAACAGTAAACCATCCTGAGACCATTCATGTGTGGGGTTGCTTCTCATCCTCACTCACAATTTGCCCAAAAACACAGCCATGAATAAAGAATGGTACCAAAACACCCTCCAACAATCCAACAAGAGTTTGGTGAAGAACAATGCATTTCCCAGCACGGTAGAGCTGGCAAATATGGCAAAAGTGATAACTAAGTGGCTCAGGAACCAAAACGTTGAAATTTTGGAAAATTTCAACAGATCTTAATCTCCCCAGATCTTAATCCCATTGGGAACTTGTGGTCAATCCTCAAGAGGCGGGTGGACAAACAAAAACCCCACTAATTCTGACAAACTCCAAGAAGTGATTATGAAACAATGGGTTGCTATCAGTCAGGATTTGGCCCAGAAGTTGATTGAGAGCAGCCCAGTCGAATTGCAGAGGTCCTGAAAAAGAAGTACTGCAAATACTGACTCTTTGCATAAATGTCATGTAATTGTCGATAAAAGCCTTTGAAACATATGAAGTGCTTGTAATTATATTTCAGTGAATCACAGAAACAACTGAAAGAAAGATCTAAAAGCAGTTTAGCAGCAAACTTTGTGAAAACTAATATTTGTCATTCTCATAACTTTTGGCCACGACTGTAGATTCTACCCCTTGAATGGAGCTCCATCCAATAGTGGATGAGGCAATATTGAGTAGGTCATTTACATAAACACTAAAATGGCACATTTAGAGGAGAAGTGAAGCAGAGGGAGTTTAAGATATAAAAAATGATCTGAGAGGTATTTCAGCAAGAGCATTAATACTTTAGGGGTGCTCTAAAGAAATAGGAAACATCTGGATCTTTAATGGCATTAGTTGTTCTACTGAAATATAAATGTTTTTAAAGTTTTAAGAGTTTTCTCATGGCTTTTTTGCTACAATATTTTCTTCTAATTCTAGTTGTGCGTCAGTGTGCATATGCCAGCTGATTCTTACCGTAGCTCTCTGAAACAGATGTGCTGCAATGCTGCACGTGGACTTATGCGTTCATCTGGATCATATGCCAGCATCTGATAGAGCAAAGAGAGGCTAGGAGCTGAGCAGTGAGGAATCAGCTGAGACAGGCCGCAGCCTTTCCGATGCAAGAAATCAAAAGGCATCACCCGAGACCTTAAGTATAAGGAGATGTATCAGACAAGGTGGGTGCAGTGGGGAGTTTTCTGTAACACTAAAAAACAAGGTGAGTGTTTTTCACACTGCTAGCAGTCAATCCTGAATCACTGGCTGTGACAGCCATAGTTTTAAATAAAATATACTATAATAGTTTTATCATATAATATTTTAATATATAATGTTATATTAATATTGTTATTAAAACACAAAGACCATTTTTAATATTATGAAATATTCAGTATGTGTCTAAAATCAACTTCAACAATTTTTAAGTCTTAGTGTAAGGTTTCCACCTATTGAGATATTAGATAAATGCATAGACAGCTTGAATACGGTTACTTTCATTTTGACCATTTTTAGGAGAGCAAAAACACCCAATACTACTACTCTACTAGCTGTGTCTTGGCTTAGAAATGCCTATTTACTGAATGGTTTTGTTAATAATCCAGTTCTTGGAAGGGTAATCATTAGAATGATGCACTGGGAAGCTTATCAGAGTGCCAGTGCAAACTCACTGTTTGAACTTTTGAAGAACTGTGCTGTCTGGTGTACCCAAAACATCATGAATCTTGGACAACTGATCCACCTCATTAGTCCCTGGAAACAGAGGATTCAAACTAAAAAGCAATGAGATAAAGTAATCTATTAGAAACAAAAAACAAAACAAAAAAAAGGAATGGGAATATTATTAGAACACTGGGTATATTGAATGTATAAATAACATAGCAAAGGGACCTGAGAATTTCAAAAAACACACAGCCTGCACTCCAGATATCCATTTTGAGTGAGTAGTAGCCATCTGTAAGCAGACACTCTGGAGCTCTGTACCACCGCGTAGAGATGTATTCTGTGTGAGGAGGCTTACAATACACACTCCTAGAGGAGCCAAAGTCTGCGAGTTTCAGGATGTCATGCTATTAAGAAAATTTGTTTTAATTAGGATTACAGCCAGAAATGTGTTAGTATTCAAAAAGAACTGGCTTCATTTCCTGTATAATTAAATAATTTGGGGGTTCTACATACTTTGATTAAAATATTCTCTGGTTTGACATCTCTGTGAAAAATCCCAATGCTTAAAAAAGAGGAAAATCTCAAATAAATTCTTGTGTTTTTAAAATTTTAATACATATTAAACTGACTGTGAAGAAAACAAATTTGAAGTATAAATTAAAAGCACTTACCTATGCATATGATCCAGAGCTTTACAGAGCTGATACATATAGTTTTTGACCTTGCTTTCAGATAAAGGGTGCTGCCTTCCTACAGTTGCATAAAGTTAAAACACAATCAATATGTGCTTATCGATACGTTTATATAAAAGCAGAGACTACATTCATCCATACATGCACTCAAGGTCAACAGTAAGTGTATCCCAGACAAGGACTCCCATATGTCATCCTTCCTTAAATTTTGCCACAAAGTTGGAGGAGCATGATTGTACTGTAGCAATAAGATTTTCCATCACTGGACTTACTAGCTAGCTAGCACAAACCTTTTCCATCATGACAATTTCTCTGAACACAAAGCAAGCTCAATTAAGACGCAGTTTTCCAAGGTTGAAGTACTGTAGAAGAATTTAATTGGCTTGCACAGTCCCATTACACACCTTTTAGAAAAATTTGAACACAACTTTCTTATCCAACATCATTGCCCATCCTGATTTATTCACTTGTGACTAAAGGGGCAAATCCGTAATAAGCCATTCTTTTGTCCATAAAGTGTAGTTTCTGATATCTTAAGTACTACTGTATCAGTGTTAATACCAACATTGTTTTAAAGTGTAAAAGTAAAAATGTCATTGAAAAGCAGCTTTAGCCCCAAGTTCATTAAACTGTTTAAGCCTAGGTAATTGAGCAAAACTTAAATTACACAAATTACCAGTTCCTGATTACATGCTTCTTCTCGTTAAATTAACATTGTTTAAAATACCTCTAATCAGCTCGTAGATATTCATCTCCATAAGTTCACATATCAAAGACACAGTTCTTGTGTCTTGGTCACTGAAAATAATATAATTGGCTGGGATCAGTCCATTGTAGTCAAAAACAGGAAAATCATCTGAAGATGAATACAGATGTTAATCCACTTTATTTTGAAATGTTTGGGTACTTACAATATTACTTCATGAAGTTGTAGTATATTAGGATGTAAACGCAGTCTTTTCATTGCTTGGACCTCACGGAGGTTGTGTGCCTGTTCCAGGCTGGGTAAAGAGTTTAGTTGAGGCAGATACTTACAAATAGCAAGACACAATTTTAACATCAATTATTTAAACTGGTTAGCCAATACAAATTGCTAATTTCTCATGAAAAGACAAAAGAACAGTTGTAGGAGATCTGGTCATATAGACAGATTTGTCTCAATACAATAAGAACCATGAGGATAAAAGCCCTTGAATGAGTTAGGGTACCCAAAGCTAGATAAGGGCACTGGAACAAATCATGGACTACCCTGGAATTTAGTGCTGCATTCAATTTAACTTTGAATATGTCTCATTTCTCTTTACTCTATGTTTACTTTTTTTTTTTTTTGCAACATGCCAAGTGTGAGGGATGATAATTAAATGTATCTTCTAATTTAGTGCAGTTATATAGTTAATATTATAGATTTAACAAGCTACTATATGTTTATATATTGATTGCTATGAAGCAAACACTTGTACTGTATATAGAACATAACTTTAAAAGTAACATGCTATTTTCTTAACTGACACAACTTTTTGAACTTTGAGGCGCACATTGGCACTGTGGCCTTGCACCTCCAGGGTCGTGGGTTCAAGTTCAATTCGGGACTGTGTGCATGTAGTTTGTATGTTCTCCCTGTGCTTGGTGGGTTTCCTGCAGATTAGGCTATGGTGGGTTTCCTGCAGATTAGGCTACATGTCGAAATTGCCTGTAGAGTGTGTGTGTGTGTGTGTGTGTGTGTGTGTGTGTGTGTGTGTGTGTGTGTGTGTGTGTGTCAGCTTGTGCTGACCAGGGTATAACCTGCCTTGTGCTTGAGACTGCATGGCTCACATGACACTAAGCAGGATGAGCGGTATGAGGTAATGAAGATAATGAGTGAGTGGTTGAACTGTGGCCTTTACAAACCTCAAGTGACCACACATGTAAGAGATTTAAACACTGCACACCACCATCATCAAAAGAGTCAACTGAGGGAATAGTTTTTGTGAGGAAATTGATATACATCGCTCCATCACTGTTTCAGTAACTTGTATATTGTAGGCCAAAGTGCACTGACATGAATGTAGAACCTTACTATGGGTTGACTCACTCACTCACTAGCTCTACCACTTTATTCAATATATAGAGGGGGGCCTGGAGCCTATCCCAGGAGACTTAGGGCACGAGGTGAGGTACACCATGGACGGGGTTCCAATCAGGGCAGGGCACACACACACATACACACAACCACATTCACACATTATGGGCAATTAGGGAACACTACTTAAGCTAATCTGCATGTCTTTGTACTGTGGGTATCCAGAGGAAACCCAGCAAGCACAGGCAGAACATGCAAACTCTGACCCTGAGGCGGGAATCAAACCCAGACCATGGAGGTGCAAGGCGACAGTGCTAACTACAGCGACACCGTGCTACTGACTATGGGTTGAGTTCTTCCTAATTTGTAGTGCATCCTTCAGTGACCTCACACCAGGTCATCACCGGGGCAATCCGAAATGCCTGAAGGGGATTGGGAAGTGCCACTTATTTTGTTCTAATGCAAACTGTTAAAAAAAAAAAAAAAGGATGGAACTGAAGGAGCAATGCGTACCTGTTAATGGTCTGCTTCATTGTTTTACACGCATAGTGTTTGCCGTCCTTGAGGTTTTGCACCCTCGTTACTTCGGAAAACGTGCCTTCTCCGATTTTTTTTATTATTTTGTAATCTATTGTGCACATGAATAAAATGTTGTTACTAATTCCATACATGTCACAACTTTGGCCCTTATTTACAGTATGCGTGTAATGTTCTATAATGGTCATGCCTTTGTCTATCTCATTCACACACAGCTAACCTGAACAGGAAGCTAACTAAACGCCTAAACGCGTTACTTTTCATCATTAAACCAGTCCACAGATGCCTAACTTACTGTCCATGCTGCAGTACGAGCCCAGGCCGGACGGTCAGAGCAGGAAATGCCTTTCATTATTCGCATCGCTGCTACTGACACAGTCTAAGCGCGATTATAAAGAAACCCTCGAACTGCTGTTTGATCCGCTTCCATGGCAGCGCCGCCATGTTAGTTAACTGGCTACAGTAACCTTGGTAACCGCTCGTGCCTGAACTCTGACCCGTGCACCAGGAGAGAAACTTTATAATAAACATTACATTAAATCACTTTAATACATGCGTAGTTCTGATATTGTGTAATGCTCGGCACAAACGTACTTTGTTCTATATCAGGTAATGCTGTACCATATACAGTAGATATTTTTTCGAGGAATTATTATTTGATGTCCCCCCGGTATGTCAGGGGGCAGGTGTGTGTGATGTAGGAAGTAAGAAAACTTACCTTGTGTGGAAAGATAACCTGTAAGTACAAGATCAGCTTCGTTGTCCGTTTGATGCATTGTAAACGTAGTCATAGATTTTCCTTTCTCCCCTCAAAAAAAACCAAGCACTCCAAATTCATTCAAATTTCATGAAATATAAGGCGACTGAAAAAGTCGTTTGTTAAATTCCATTAATTTTCTATGATAAACACAACGCTTATTGACAGAAAGATACGCAATATTTTAGTTTTGCTAACAAATCATTAATATGTCGTGCTTTTCACTTCTACCTTCGATCTTTAAGTAGGTTAACATTCTAATAACATAGTTGAAACATAAGCACAAACCCATGGCCGAACATGAGCTATGGCCCTTTCCCAAACAGGATATTAATTATGGATTTTAGTACGTGTCTCTCTTTCCCCCATCCTCTTCAGGGTTTAGGAATAACCATCTTCGGCTCTTTTTTTCACACGCGCCCTGGCAAAACATCCAGGCTTCCGTAGGAAGATGCGCATGCGCAGTGCTCAGATAGCTCCGGACACCGTGGTGTTCACCGTAGTGGGAAGTGTGTTGTGTGCATTTCGATGACAAGATGAAGGGGAGATTCAATACAGTCGACATTAGGGCAGTGATTGCCGAGCTCAATGCCAAGTAAGGAACAAAATACACCAAATACACACCAAGTGAGCTAGCTGCAGGGACAAGTAGTGCCAGGTTACCCAGTTGTCAGGATATTGAGACTCAGATGTTCTCTCTGAGTCTCTGCAGAGCAGTACTGTGTTGGAATAGCTGACTTTTTCTGCTTAAAATAATTATAGGATATTGTTTTAATAAGTGTAAATAAACCACGATTATCTGGGCATACCCTACAGTTTTCTACACCATGTGTAGTGCAGTACAGGCCTAATTACCCATGGCTTGTTTTGTGTTTAACTTGTTTCCTTCATGTCACTGCAGCTATTTGGGAATGCGAGTGTACAACGTCTACGACATTGACAGCAAGACCTATCTCATTCGCCTACAGAAGTAAGGGTGACACTTCTCCTGACTATATCGTTCCATGACCAAACTCATTAAATTGTGCATGAATTTAGCTGCTTTAACCGTGTGAATAGAACAGTGTTTTTGGCATCTACAGGAATATGAGGGGGTATTGAAAAAGTTTTGAGATTAGCTCCGTTAACAATCTCTTTTCACCAGTTTTTCTTGCTGTATGTCCTCCTTCAGAAGTCTTAAAATCTGGCAGTAGAATTTGATATTGGATGGTCTGGCCCCTGGGAATGGATTCTCGCTGCACGATGCTGCGAGAATGTTGAAAAAAACAAAACAATCATGCACTCGGTCGAACCGTGGACCTGCCTTGCCTTTTTCGATCATAGAGATGATGGGCTTTTCCACTGTGAAGACTGTTGCTTCATCTCAGGGTTGCACCCATACACCCAAGTTTCATCACCGGCAAAGATCTTCGACATGAAGGACTGGTCATCCACAGCATGCTGAGTTCTTGGCAGACTTCAATGCAATGTTCCTTTTGCTCCTAGGTCAGCAGCCTGGGGACGAACTTGACAGCCACACAGCATGTGTGGCATCACATGTGAGGATTGCCTGGACATTGCTTATGACACACTGAGGATGGCAGCAATTTTGTGAATTGTTCTCCGATGATCATCAGTTGCAGAATGCTTTTGACATTTTCAGAGGTTGAGCTTGTGGAAGGTCTTCCAGATCTCTGTGGTAGATTTGCCCAGTTTAAAGTGTTACAAGATTAGTCTCAAAACTTTTTGATACCCCCTCATATGAAGATTACTCAGGCACCTGCAACAATTATTTTGATATTTTGTTCCATGAGATGATTTTATTTGATTTTTTTTTCCCAGGCCAGACAGCAAAGCTGTCTTGTTGATCGAGTCTGGTATACGGATTCACTCCACTGACTTTGAGTGGCCCAAAAATATTATGCCCTCTGGATTTGCTATGAAAGTATGTTGCATCTTGGTTTGCATGATCTGTTTCACTCACATGTAATATTAATTTAAAGTGTTGTGTTGTAATTTAAAGGCTGAATGTTATCTTTACATTCTTGCTTAAGTGCAGGAAACACCTGAAGTCCAGGAGACTTGTACATATAAAACAACTTGGTGTGGACAGGATTGTGGACCTTCAGTTTGGCTCTGAAGAGGCTGCATACCATCTTATAGTGGAGTTATATGACAGGGTAAGAGAATATGGATATGATTTAGAGAAATGTACTTTAATACTTTTTCTTTTACTGACATCAATGCTGAAACTGAGTCTTCATTGATATTGGTATCCAGTCAGTTTTATTCTTTGGGAGCTAAAAAAAAAAAACGTATTAATTGACCCACTACCCTTAGGAAAAGCAGAAAAGTGCAATATTTAAAACATGTCACACAAAAGACACCTTACAATAATAGTTAAATGCTCTCATACAGAAATCATTTATATTATAAATGTAATAATGTATAAATATAATGATATATGCACAAAAATACAGTCATGCCTATGTATTAACAACATACTGTACTAGAGGTTTACTCTGGGCACTGTGTTTCACCTGCCATGGTAAAGGCCTGGGTTCAATTCCCAGCCAGTGCCCAAACCCCAGCCATTGCCAGTCCCAAGTCCTTCAGGAAGGGACCTGTGCCAAGCTTGTATGTGCAGACTTGATTGTTTGCTGTGGCGACTCCTTGCCGGGAAGACCCAACAACAACAGCAACAAACTAGAGGTTTACCCTCTGCTCCGCCTGCATACATCAGCTGTTTTGATGTAGCATTTTATCTCTCAAAAAACTGATGATGCTGCCTACTGTTGTATATGGTGAGGGATGCCAGTAACACACCTGTGATGGAGCTACCAGTGCAAATACACAAACAGAAATTGAATCCAAATACAGTGGAACCTCGGATTGCGAGTAACAAGGTTTGCGAGTGTCCCATAAGACGAGCAAAGAGTTTCCATAAATTTTGTCTTGGAAAACAAGGTCTTGGTTTACGAGTGCCGTGTCTCACGCACAACGCATGCGCCTCTTGTTTTGACGCCGAGCATCACGTGATCACAACTCTCTCTTGCGCTGCGGAATTATGGGTAATCGTCTCCCCTGCTAGGTTTTAGTGCGCGTCTCTCTCTGGTATAATCAACATCCATGCACATGTGTACTGTTTACTATAACACTGTGACCATGTGTGCACGTCAAACATCTTTTATTGTGTGTTTGTGTGTACAGCGCGCTTGTATTATAACACACAAACACGTGTGTTATAATACAAGCACGCTGTACACACAAACACACAATAAAAGATGTTTGTCGGACGTGTAAAGCAAAAGAAAGTCTCATTAGAAAGAGAGAGAAAATGGATCTTTATCCTATCAGCCGGCAGTGCGCGTGCGTCATTTGATACCCACCCACACACACAAACATGTGCACTCTCCACCCCCCCGTTGCCTTCACACACAGACACACACACTCTGCTCTACACAGAAACACTGCTCTGTCGCGATTCCTTTCAAAGGTGACGTGCTAGTTAATTTGTTTTATTTTTACCTTACAGCAGTGATTATGTTAGTCTGTGCGCAGTCGGGTTTGATTAGAAAGATTTCCTTTTTTTTCCCGGTAAAAACGATGTTTCCGTTGTGTGTGTTAGTGCACGGTGTCAAATGATGCAGGCTGATTCAGACAGGGGGGGTGTTTACTGTGTAAGATGAAGAGAGGGGAGGGGCTAATTCCACACACAAACACACACACACAGCGCCTGTCGGGATTTATTGTTACTTTTTTTTTAAAGGTAAAGTATAGGTAAATTTTTTATATTTACTTTATATTTTGTATAATTTTTTTTAAATGTATTTATTTGTTTGGGCTGTGGAACGAATAATTTAAGTTTCCATTATTTCTCATGGGAAAATATGATTTGGTTTACCGGAACGAATTACGCTCGTAATCCAAGATTCCACTGTATTTCTTGGAAGGCTGTTCACAACATTTTGGAATCTTTATGTGGAAATTTGTGCCCATTCATTCTGTAGAGCATCTATGAGGTGCTTGATAGGATTGAGGTCAGTGTGTGGGCCAGTCAAGGTTCCACACCGACCTCATCAAACCATGTCTACAGTCGTTGCTTTGTGCACTGGAGTACAGTCATGTTTGAAGAGAAAAGGGCCTTCACCAAACTGTTGCACAAAGCATAGCATCGTCCAAGATGTCTTGGTGTGAAAGCATTAAGATTGCCCTTCACTGGGGATAAGGGGCCTGATTGAATTGAAACACCTGAATGTTTGGGTGTTAAATTAGCTGAAAATGAACAGAGATCTTCAGACACATGCGTGTGTGTGTACGTTTGTCTTTCTGTCGATTTGGGGCCCGGCCAGCAATTCTATCGGGGTGCACCCTTCTTAAAACCTAACACACACACACACGCACACATGCATCTAGTATTACTTTTAGGTATAAAAAGATGCTGTAAAATAAGGGTGCTTTCAAAAATAGAAGTATTAATATTTTTATCAATGAACAAAATGCAATATGAAATATAGTTGCAAGCAACGATGACTGGCCCGAGCACCCTGCGCCATCACATGACCATGAAAAAGCCATCGCCACCCGATTGCACCGCACAACTTGCACACATCACACACTATACAGGGCTGATGTCAGTTTGGACTCTAAATATTTGTTGAGTGCGTTAGTGTGCGATGGTTAGTGTGTGTAAGAGTGAGGGAGAGAGGTGTGTGACGTGTGGATGTGTCAGTCTGTGTGTGATGAATAACTGTGTTGATGTGAGTTTTGTGGTTGTGTTAACATGAGTGATGTGTGTGTTATTTTGTGTGTGATGTGTGTGTGAGACATGTGACTTGTTAGTGTGTGTGGGTGTGTGAAACATAGATGCGAGTGTGTTAAAATTTGTGATGTGTGATATACATGAGTATAAGTGTGTTTGTGTGTGCGCATCTGTGTGAATATGAGACTGTTAACATTGTGATATAAGTGTGTTTGTGCGTGTGACTGTTAACATTTGTAATGTGTGTGTATTCATGTGTGCATGTGTGTGATGTACAGTTGTGTGCAAAATAATAGCAGTGTGTTGAAAAAAGTGAGTAAAGCTTCATATCCATATAATAACTTTTAATTTTTTTTGCATTTTAATCACACAAATGCATTGGACACCATGCACGTTCTATTCTGAATCACAACATGGAGGAAAATGTGCTAAATGTATTATTAGTTTACAGAAAGTGAAGAAAAACAAATATTAGTCTGTTCAAAAAATAGCAGGGTCATCATTCATCTTTACAAAGTGATGAATTAAAGTTTAATCTTTCTTGTGCATCTCTGAACTAATATTTAGTTGTACAACCATGATTTCTGAGAACAGCTTCACATCTGTGACGGTTGTACTACACACCACAATTTCTCTGCTTTTCTTGGTTTTGCCTCAGAAACAGCATTTTTAATGTCTGCCCACAAGTTTTCTATTGGATTAAGGTGTGGGGATTGGGCTGGCCGCTCCATAACGTTAATCTTGTTGGTCTGGAACCAAGATGCTGCTCGCTTACTGGTGTGTTTGGGTTCGTTGTCTTGTTGAAACACCCATTTCAGGGGCATTTCCTCTTTGGCATAAGGCAACATGACCTCTTTAAGTATTCTAAAGTACTCAAATTGTTCCATGATCCCTGAAATGTGATAAATAGGCCCAACACCATAGTACGAGAAGCATCCCCATATCATGACGCTTGTGTCTCCATGCTTCACTGTGTACTGTGGCTTGAATTCAGTGTTTGAGGGTCGTCTGACAAACTGTCTGCGGCCTCTAGACTCAAAAAGGACAATCTAGCTTTCATCAGTCCACAAAATATTGCGCCATTTCTTTTTAGGCAAGTAAATGTGTTTTTGGCGAACTGTAACCTCTTCAGCACATGTCTTTTTTTTTCAACAATGGGACTTTGGTCTTCTTGCTGATAGCTTGGCTGATAGCCGTCTTCTAATAGTAACAGTACTCACAGGTAACTTTAGATGCTCTTTGATCACGATGGAACTGGTCATTGGCTGAATCTTTGCCAATTTTGTAATTTTTCCATCCATTCGAATGGTAGTTTTCCGTTTTTTTCACGCCTTTCTGGTTTTGGTCTCCATTTTAAAGCATTTGATATCATTTTAGCAGAACAGCCTATCATTTTCTGCACTTCTTTGTATGTTTTCCTATCTCTAATCAACGTTTGAATCAAAGTATGCTGTTCTCTGGAACAACCCATTTTACTCTGATTTTCAGAGAGAAATGCACAGGACAACCTATTCTGCATTTATCCTACCTGTTTTTCACTGAATAATTTACCTCTCCAATTGAACTCAACACTGCTATTATTTTGAACATGCCCCTTTTCAATTAATGATTCAATTACACAGAATCCGGTATATGCAAGTCATGGATGTTAGGTCTGTTGGTTTTCTATTACTCCACTACACCTACAATAAAATATTTACCATGAAGAAATATAATTTCTCCCAAAAACATTATTGATATGTTTACTGATGTTGGACTGCTATTATTTTGAACACAGCTGTATGAGTGTGTTTGTGTGTGCATGCATGTGTGTGTGAGATGTGTTTGTGTGTGAGTGTTAACATTTGTGATGTGTATGTGTGTTCAATAGGCCGCAGATGCTGGAAGAAAAGCAATATGATGTTCCTGAATGTGATGTCACTGAACATGATGTCACTAATCTAATGTCGCTCAATATAATGCCGTACAGAATAGTATTAATTATTTTTCGGCATAAGTTTAAGACATTATCACGGCTGACCTGTTTGAGATATCAAAAATCCCTTCTCAATTTTGCATCCTCCATTTCTTTAGATCACATCTGCCTGGTTTGGTGACAATCGTTTAAATTCTCTAGGAGGAGTACATCAAAATCCATTGGGGGCGTTTTTGCGAACGACCCAAAATAACCGGCCACCTGTTGAGTTGAGCCCAGGACATGCAGTGCGAAAGTTGTTCGGCTCAATGAGCTCTAAACGTGTACAGAGTTTCATGTGCCTACATGAAAGTGTGCATGAGCTATGCAGCAAAATCTCGTGTGGGGGCCCTGGCCACGCGACTCTCGGGCATCCGAAGGGCAGCAGATTCCAACCTGGCTGCCAGGTTTCATGAGTTTTTGAGCATGTTAAGACACCTGAAAAGTCCACAAGGGTGGGGGGAAAAAATCCTTAGGAAAACAAGAGGGTCCTGCACACCTTATAGGGCTTGGGCCCTAATTATAGTGCTTGGGCCCTAATTATAGTGCTTGGGCCCTAATAAACAGAAGAGAAATCCAAATCAAATCAATATTTGCTGTGACCACCCTTGACATGCAAAACAGCAACAATTCTTCTAGGTATACTTGCACACAGTTTTTGAAGGAACTCTGATGATAGGTTGTTTAAACACAGATCTACAGATCTTCAATGGAAATACGCTGCCTCAGGTCCTTCTGTCTTTTTATGTAATCCCAGACAGACTTGATGATGATGAGCTCATGGTTCTGTTGGGACCTGGACTCCTTATTTCTTTTTACGATGAAGATAGTTCTTAATAACATTGGCTGTATGTTTGAGGTCTTTGTCCTGCTGCAGAATAAATTTGAGGGCAATCAAATGCCTCCCTGATGGTATTGCATGATGGGTAAGTATCTGCTTGCATTTCTCAGCATTGACCACACCATTAATCTTGACCAAACCTCCAGCTCCATTTGCAGAAATGCAGCCCTAAACTTGCAAGTAAGTTCCACCATGCTTCACCGTTGCCTGCAGAGACTCGCTATTATACCATTGTACCTCTCTCCAGTGTTTGGGAGTCCAGGGGTGTACCTGGGTCCCAAAGTTCGTCTGTTCTTTGCTCATGGTGCATCTACATTAAGTTTCCTTGGTCGACCACTGCGTCTACTATCCTCAACACTGCCCACTTCTTTCATGCTTCTTTAAAATAGCTTGATTTGTAATTGATGCCTGAGAGAGACCCTGCTGATGCAGTGTAATTATTTTGTATCTTGTTGCTGTCTTGCTGTGGTGTATGACCTGTGACAATAAAACTGCCTTCCACAACTTCACATTAAGTGGAGAATTTGTTTCTCACCCAGTTTAGTTTTAAACCTCTTCACAGCTGTTTCTGTGTTAATGACTATATTTCAACCTACAACCGTGGCTAAAAAAAATTGAGAAAAATGTCTGCTTTTGCATAAACTAATAGAAAACACATTTCAGATGATGTAATTCACATGAACGTGAATATTCTGTAGGCACATCCTCTGCCTCGGAGATTTCAGCCTTTTTGCAAAATGTCCCTTTGCGCCACCTGGCGGCCATTTCAGGGATGACTTTAAAGGCGACTGATTTAAATCGTCTTGCTGCTGCGGTGAATGCGATGGTCAAAAACATTCTGGTCTCCTACCTACAGTAGGAGCCCTGTGAAACAGCCGTCTGGAACATGGCAGGTCCCAGAGCGAACCATGACAAGTCCGTGCATGATCCGTGCATAAAATACGGTGTATTTGATCTAGTTCCGTTTAATACACTGATAGATTAAAAATCTATCTGATATAGCTCAAAATGTAACTTCTGCTTGGGTTTGTTTTCATTATATTTTTGATGTTTTTTTTCTGCCGATAAAAATTGGCATAATAAATTGATTAATGGCGCATAATAACTGGAACAAATATCTGCCCATACGGATGTTACGTGGCGCTGTATGGAGAGCCGCACCACAAGATGTTTTTAATGATAAGAGCTTTTACGCAGGGCATGAGAGGGGTTTAACGAAATAAGAGTGTGTGAGAGTGCTTATGATGCGCACGGGAAGACCTTTCCGTTTGGAGGTGGCATGGGGTTATTAATTAGGAAACTTGAAAGGAAACAAACTGATAGCACAAAATAAACAAAATTCCTCCGGTCTGGAATCAAAAATAAAACTTTTGATACTCTCTGGGCTTATGCCCTTATCGAGGACCTATGAGAGAGAGTTATGTATTTTTTGTGCTGTGGTAGCAGTCTACGGATCTGCCCGTTCTGAACAGTTTATGCACGGATTTGCATCTCACGCGACCCGCATTGTTACAACAGATCAGTATTTCTTTTGTCATTTATCCCTGCATAACCTTCCCCCAGCAAAGTTCTAATGGGGCATTAATCACTTATCACAACTGTGAATAGATGCGGCGGCAGAGACAGATTAAATCCTGATAAACATTCACACTTGAGAACAATACTAAAACAACTAAAAGGTTCCAGAGCGCCTGTTATCGCAGGACAGGGATGACCTACAGTATACTACTGTATGTGCTATTTGTGTGTGTGTGTGTGTGTGTGTGTGTGTGTGTGTGTGTGTGTGTGAGAGAGAGAGAGAACACAGTTGCGTTCATAGGTTTCGTCAGCTATTTGCAAGATGCACTAACGGTTAAAGTGCCACAGGTGTGTGCTCCTGCATTCCTCAGGTTCACCTGAGCTGGCTTTAACACAAACACACTTGCGCGCCCACTTGAAAGAACCCAACTTAATTAATGGCGCATAATATCTGGATCAAATATCTGCCCAAACGGATCAGTATTTCTTTTGTCATTTAATCATGCATAATGCTCCCCCATCAAAAATCTGATAGGGCATTAATCACTTATCACAACTGTGAATAGATGCGGCAGCAAAGACAGATTAAATTCCCATAAACACTCACACTTAAACAATTCTAAAACAACTAAAAAGTTCCAGAGGTCTAGCGCCTGTTATCGCAGGACATGGATAGTTTACCTAGAGTGAACTACTGTATTTTTACTGCTTATATTTTGCCCTAGTTTCAGTTTTGGTTTTATGCAATTTCATGTGCTATGTGTTTGAGAGAGAGAGAGAGCTTATATTGTCTTGGATTACTACTACCACAACTATTAATAATAATATTTTTGTTATGCAAATTAAACCCATGGGTCTTAATCATCATCATCATCATCAATCATCATTTCAGGTGCTATTTGTGTGTGCATGTATGCGAGAGAGAGAGAGAGCTCATGTGCGCATAAGAGAGCTTAAAGTATATTGTGATTTGTCCAAGGTTGCTAAAGCCTGGCTTTTCCTCTCCACTTACATCTGTTAGTCTTGTCTACCAGTACCCATGTTCACCAGTTTTCTTTCCTTGGACCACTTTTGGTAGGTCCTGCCCACTATAGACCTGCAGGAACCTCCCACAAGAGATGCAGATTAGAGAAGATCTGATCCAATCGTGTAGCCATCACAAGTTGACCTTTTGTGAAAGTCGCTCATATTCTTATGCTTGCCCATTTCTTCTGCATAACTTATCAACTTTAGGGTCTAAATGTTCACTTGCTGCCTACTATATCCCACCCACTGCTAGGTGCTGTTGTAATGTTCTAATGTTATTCACTTAACTTGTCAATGGTTATAATGTTATGGATGATCGTTATGTGGTTTGAATTTGCAGGGGAACATAATCCTGACGGATCATGAGTATACTATCCTCAACCTCCTGCGCTTTCGTACTGCTGAGGCAGAGGATGTGAAAATTGCAGTGAGAGAAAGATACCCCATAGAGAATGCCAGGCCTCCTGAACCCCTTATTAGCCTGGAGAGGTGAGAACGACTATTCTCTTTAAAGCAAAGAGAAATGGCAAAGGTGGAGAGCACAATTCCAACCTCTTTCTTCAATGATTAGTAAATAAATAAATCAAGCAGGATTAAACCACATAAAATGAAAGCAGATAAAATGAAACTTAACTATGTAAAAGTAAATCAAATCAGTTAGTGAGTTAATAAAAACAGTAAACAAATAAAATTATACATTTACATAATGTATACATAAAAAATGTAACATAAAAAATGTAATCAATAAAACTAAAATGTAAAATAAATAATAAAAGAATGAAGGGGATCTGATTATTGATCAGATGATATGTTGTAATGATAGTTATTATAAAACTCACGTGACTCATGTACCTACAGGAATCCAAACAATATGCAAGTTCTCAATGTAAAACCATTATACATACAGAATACTTACAGAAATGTATACAAATATGACACAAGTGTTTTGTTTTTTCCAAAATCCTAAATATAGACTCTTCAGAGTTCTAGTTATATTTTTGTTGACTGGACATTTTTCTGACTGTATTAACTGCTGTGATTAATTTGTCACCTGATCAAGGAAAGTTTAGAAAACAACCTAAATTAAATTTTACAACTTTTTGCAAGGGGTGCACTTATGAAATTTTTGGCAAGTTGAGCATGAATATTTCCGTTTTAGTACGGGTACTGATATTTGGTAGTACTTAAAAAGTCATATACAACTGCATACCTTATCGTTCTAATCATTAGTAAATGCAATTTATTGGACAGGATTTTTTCCCCCCATTTTGTGGGCAACCACACATAAACTACAACAATGCCATGTTGTGCCAGTGTTATTGCTAAATTGTTACCTGTTAGCATACAGTAGGTAAGGTAGCAAAGATAATAAATAGTTGTATTTTACTTTCACATTTGTCACTGTTGACACAGAAAACAGTAGCTTGTCAACAAAGCAAGATAAAGGCATCTACTGCTAAGATAGGTACAAGACAAACAGATTAGACAGAGATGTCCCGGCAAGCTAGAGAACAAAAATAACTCTTAGTTGCTGACATAAAACCTTTCTAGTTGCCTTTCATGTTTTTCCTTCTTTTCTTTCTGCAGTCATCTGATAGATCCATTTTATGCTTTCAGTAAAGTTTTTGACAGTGACACCTGCTTTGACATGAGAGGGAAGAGAGGCTGCATGTTGGGTCTGCGTAGTAAATATCCGACTCTGCCGTAAAGTAGTATTGGTGCCAAGTACAAGTTGATTAGTGTAGTGTCTGACCAAATCCCATCAGTGGTATCAGTATCCGTGCACCCCTACTTTGTACTAAATATTCAAGGTTTATCATAGGTAGGTCAAAGTGAGTTTGTGGTAGAAATATTTTTTAAATGTATTGATTTTTTTTTTATTGATTTTTTTTTCAATGCATATCTATTTTTCAGAAGTAATCCAGAGGACCACACAATCATATTGTGTATTGATTGTTCAACTTTTGTGTAATATTACTGTTTTTTTCCCCCCCAGGCTTATAGATATTTTATCCAAAGCTCAGAGCGGAGAACAAATAAAAAGGATTCTGAATCCTCACTTTTGTGAGTGTTACTGTTTTGCAGAATTTTACTACATAGTTTCTTTAAACAATGAGCCTTTACCTTTTAAAGTTTATTTTACCTTTCCCCACAGCATATGGAGGCACTCTAATTGAACACTGCCTTATAGAAGTTGGTTTTCCTGGTCTTTTAAAAATGGACCACCAGTTTAACGTCACAGAAGGTTCGTTTTCCTCTTGTGATAATTCAGGTTATTCGTTAAAGCAGGTTACTCTGTATACTGTATACTGTATTGCTGCAAATACATCTAAGGAATTAACAACAGCATTAAAATGTATTATTCTACAGCTGGGCCAAAACTTCTGGAGGCTTTGCAGATGGCAGAGCACTATATGGAGAAAGCAGCAAACTTTAATGGAAAGGTGGGAATTAATATTGAATTAAAATTTTATTGTTAAATTAACGTCTTATAAGTATGTTTGTATGTTTTTTTTTTTCCTCTGGAAAAGGGTTACATCATTCAGAAAACTGAAAAAAAGCCAAGCATGACTCCAGACAAACCACATGAAGAGTTGCTCACGTAAGATCATTAAATCATATTTTAAAATCTTTAGTTTACAGTAAATTCTTTGTTACTTCTTCATCACTTTGTTTTTCGCGTTGATAGGTACGAAGAATTTCACCCATTTTTCTTTTCCCAACATGCAACGAGCCCTTATATCGAGTTTGAATCTTTTGATAAGGTTTGTGCTGTTTTTTTTTTTTTTTTGTAGATAGTTGTGATATTAATTATGCTACTACTATGAGGTTATACATTTTTTCATCATACATTTTTTCCCTCTCAGGCTATTGATGAGTTTTTCTCCAAGATGGAGAGTCAGAAGATTGACATGAAAGCACTTCAGCAGGAGAAACAAGCCCTGAAAAAGCTTGAGAATGTGAAAAAGGATCATGAGCAACGGTTGGAGGCTCTACATCAGGCCCAGGTGAAGTAATCCCTTAATCACAGAACTTTTATTTGCTCACAGTATACTTCTTTCTCAAGGCACTTCAATAACAAAAAACTTTGTAACAAAAACCGATTGATCATGGTATATAAATGCTAAGCAGCTGTAGAATGCTGGTTTTCAGCATATCCAAATATAATATAAATTTCTTTAGGTGAAATTTCGCAAATGCATTTTCCCATAGGAAATAATGGAAATGCAGATAATCCGTTCCAGCCACCAAAACATCTTACCAATATTTCCAATTTCCAACACTATAATAATATTTTTGCATATGAAAATAATCAAAACATTTAGAAAAGTAAAATATGAAATAAATAGCTAGAATACATCACCATAAGCATCACTTAACATTTATTTGTGATTCCTCTGTATGGCTCCATTTTCTTTTTGCTACCGTCCTTGCTAACATCCTTGGGACCCATGGTGCTATGTATTCACAAAATTTTGGTTTGGCTCGGTTCGTTCATTCATATCCTGAAAATGTTTCGGATACCGAGCAAATTCATTGCAAAATGTCAGATCTTATCGCGAAAACTTGTTTGTATGTCGATGTACCACTCTGTATTCATATGTGTTTTATTTTATTAAATACAATTGTAATATTGTTTTGCAGGAAGTGGACCGTTTGAAGGGTGAGTTGTTGGAAATGAATCTCTCCATTGTAGAGCGAGCTATACAGGTGGTGCGCAGTGCTTTGGCTAATCAGGTGGACTGGACTGAGATCAACCAAATTGTCAAAGAAGCTCAAGTTGCGGGAGATCCTGTAGCATGTGCAATTAAGGAGCTGAAACTACAAACCAACCACATTACTATGCTACTAAAGTAAGTTCTCTTGTTTCTGCTATATTTAAAACCCCTTATCTTTGGTATATTATATTAGACATGAATGAAACCCTTTATAAGCCTTGTAAACTTGTTATAACCCTCCATTTTTTTCTATGCTCTGCTCTGCTTTAAAATGGAGGTAATCAAAGTCAGCTGATGACCTGAATGTTCCGAAAGGACCATTATAAATCCAATGAGATTACCTGTCCTTTCGGGAACATTCAGGTCATCAGCTGACTTTGATTTATCGCATAACATTGCTGACCAATTGAAGCAACCACACAGCGTAAGAGGCTTGTATAGTGGGCACTATGCTTGATGCATATGCATCTGGTTTCATTTTTCAATTGTACCAAAGTCCAATCTTTATGTTCCTTAGAAAGCTGAGCCTCGCTAACTAGTGATTTCCTTATGGCCGCAGTTTAGTTCCAATGTTTGTTAGTTTGTTTGTTTTTTAATAAAAATGCAAGTTCATTCATTCACAATAAAAGCAAGATTTGTGAAAACAGACTTTTACAGATTTAGGGACCCTTCTGATATTCAAGTGTGCACAGGTGGAGGGCAAGTTTTTTTCTGACCATCTTATATAAAAATTATGTATAACTTAACTGTGTAATAGATATGTTTTTTTTTTCATGTTTGGCTGTGTGAATTAAATGTCAAACACGTAATATTAAAATTGTTCCACTGTTTGTGAATTTAAATTGCCACTGTTTTCGTAAACAAACAATGTCTGTTAAAGCTTTAAACTGCCTTTTTTAACTCCAGTATTATCACACTTGGTATTGAATTTGATCTGGGAATGAAAAATAAAACTCTTATCCTACAGGAATCCATATATTGGTTCAGACGAAGATGAGGAAGAAGAAGTTGTTTCACACGATACTAAAGAAGGCTCTGAGCAGCCAAAGGGAAAGAAAAATAAGAATAAAGACAAAGGACAGAAGGGCAAGATTCGGAAGAATAAACCCCTGTTGGTGGACGTGGACCTTGGTTTATCCGCTTATGCAAATTCAAAAAAGTGAGTGAATTAGTGAGTTGCATAAACTGATATCATATAATTGTATATACAGATGAATAATCCAGATAAACCAGCAATATTTACATAATTTTACATTTAGCAAATTTGGATTTTGTTTCTAACTGCTATTGAAACATTTATACATGTTATGTGAACTCTGATTACATTAAGTGATGCTAAATGTAATTTCATTTCCTTGCATAATGTATCAGAAAGACTATGCGTAATGGTGACACACTTTTGCCCAAATATTGTTCCAAATCAATCAGCTCTGCAGTCTTTATTTTTGTTTTTTTTTTATTTCAAATAATATTGATCTTGCATGGAAATTGTTGTATATTCTGACATCCAACTGAACTATATGATGTGAGTTCAAGTCAAATGGCCCATGTCACTCCCTAACTACTCTCACATACTCTTCCTGAAATAACAGGCATTTTGTCCAGCAAAAGTAGTTAGCCATTGTGCTCCTACTTCACAATTTCTTAGAGAATTGTTTAGTTTTAGTAATAAATCTGAGGCTTGTTGTGTGATGTAATAAGATATCTGCTGACAGTCAATAATATGCTGGCTTATTAAATATGAGCTAATGTAAATAAATGTAATAACTTCTCAGATATTACGACCACAAGCGGAGCGCTGCCAAAAAGGAGCAGAAAACGGTTGAGGCGGCAGAGAAGGTAAAAAGTGAACAACACAATGCTTTAAGATTTAATATTAAATTACTGTATATGAGGGAGAAATTTGAATTAATATTGGATGATTTCTTGCTTAAGGCCTTTAAGTCTGCTGAGAAAAAGACCAAGCAAACCCTTAAAGAAGTCCATACAGTGACAACAATTCAGAAAGCCAGAAAAGTCTTCTGGTGAGACAATTATTTAAAGTTTTTGTAAGGGTTGTAGATGCATTTCATCTGCTCTAAACATTTTCTGTGTATTATTTTCTGTAGGTTTGAAAAGTTCCTGTGGTTCATTAGCTCAGAGAACTACCTTGTCATCGCAGGTCGTGACCAGCAACAGAATGAGATGATTGTTAAACGCTATCTGAGACCAGGTACAATGAACTGGATAACTCAACTTTGTTGAGTTGGTTTCAGTGTGGGATGTCTTTATTTATTAAGTGTCAGTAAAAAAAAAAAATGTCTCTTCTCAGGGGACATCTACATCCATGCTGATCTTCATGGAGCCACAAGCTGTATCATCAAGAATCCATCTGGTACAAAGTTTTTACTGTATTATTTAACAATAAAATTATTTTATGGTTCAGTGGGTTAATGAGGGACATTTTTATTACATTCTTTAGTGGGAGTAAAAATATTTTGTTCCTGTAAGCTGCAGAAAAATACAATTTAAAAAATGACTGGGTTTGCTTTTATAGGAAAAATACCAACAGATTTGTGTGATGTTGCTCAATGCCAGGCAAGGAGCTGCAGCCTGAAGATGCTGAGTTTCCAAAAACAGCATGTATTTTAGTCATTTTATTGCTTTTATGCAGAAAATATTTGGAAAGATTAGAATTATTTTATTCGTTAAATTACATAAATAGCTTTTACATTGTCCTATTAGTACAATGGAAGTATTACAGCCTTAGAGATGCACAGGTCAGTGCATTGTCAGTACCAGTCCAACATCTGGATAAAATGGGGAAGTTGTGTCAGGAAGAACATCTGCCATAAAGGCAAAACAAGTGGATCCTCTAACGGGATGGTTAACACCAGTCAAAGAGACAACATGTATATATAATTACTAATATTTATGCCTAAAACAAACAACAACAAAAAATCTATACGGCCAAATTTATATGGTTACCTGACCATCACACCTTCTCCAAACTGTTGCCACAAAGCTGAACGTGGACAACTGTACAATATTATGTTGTATGCTGTATCTTCATGATTCCTTTCAATGGTACCTAGCCCAAACGTTTTTCTCCAGCATGTCACTGTGCACAAAATGATGTCCATGAAGACATTGTTAGACATAATTGGCTGACATGGACAGAACCTTGACTGAACACCTTTGGGAAGAATTAAAATGCACCAGACCTCCCTGCTCTACATCAGTTACTGATGCTCTCACAGCAGAATAGGAAATTCTCACAGCCATATTTCAAGTCTAGCGGAAATGCTTCCTAAAAGTATTGTTGTGTTGTAACAGCAAATGTGGGCAACAGCTTTGGAGTGATCAACAAACAAATATGGGTAAGATGATCAGGTCCACTTTGATCATATTTTGTACATTTAAGATCATCAAAGAATCAAGTTAGGTTCTGATATCATTTATGTTATAGCCACTATAACCCACGTTTTCGCACTAATCACGCCAGTAAGGAAACTTACTGACCTATACAAAGCCCTGACAGCCGTGACTCCAAAAGTTGCTATTTAAATGTTTCTTTATAGAAAGTATTGCCATGTCAATGATTGTTTCTTAAATTAAATAATATGATCAGATTGTGTGGAGCACCTGTCCTACAAGTTCCTGTAAATTAGCTGTGACACAGTGTCACAAAAATAGTATTTTCCTCCTTCCTAATTTCTTCTATTTTTGGTTACTGTTACACCTACTGTAGGATGTTCAAACTAAATTTTATGTAAGACAAAGGAAGTGCAGGACTCGAACATATCATACCTCTCAAACATGATGGTCGAATATTGAACCAGCCTAACGTTTGCATGAAAAGAAGCACTGGTTTCACTTCCTATCTCTATCAGGGAACATGTTGGTCATTTTCCATCCCATGTGGTTTTAAAATAAATTTCAGAAGCTACCATGTCTACATCTACATCTAGGCATTTGGCAGACGCCCTTATCCAGAGCGACTTACATTTTTATCTCATTATACATTTGAGCAGTTTGGGTTAAATGCCTTGCTCAAGGGCCCAACAGGGACAACTTGGTGGTAGGGACTTGAACCTGGGACCTTCCGAACCGTAGTCCAATGCCTTAGCCACTGAGCTACCCCTGACTCGATGTCAATGTTATAATTTCCAAGTTGTGCTCAACATCTGCTTTCTAGCACCACCAAGCAGTCCAAATTTGTTCCTGTTCAGTTATCTGATCTGGTCTGCTTTGGAACTTTATCAAGGTTAAAAACACCGGTAGCAATGGATGTTTCTTGCATGGAAGAAGCTTGCTTACTTAGGCTTGCATTTCAAAATGGTACAAGCGAAACTGTTTTTTAGCAAACACGCACCAAAAATTGTCATACTGAATATCGAAAATGTAAAAAATGTATTTCTTCAGCCACATAAATATTTTCCCTCACATTCAGTGCAGTAGCAACTTGAAATAAGTCCATAGATTTAATAGTTTCTGACTTGTGCGTTAGTCGTAACCTCAACATAAGAATTTTGCTCAGATTTTATACATTACTTTAAAAATTTTAAAAAGCTGTTACATATATGACAATCAGTTTAAAATTAGGCATGCATTAACAAATATATTTCATAAGAGGTTTTTGTTGTCTGTAATTATAGTAATTGGCTGCTTCTTTGTAAGAAATGTCCTTTTTTTTAAATTTTTTTTTTATTAAGTTCTACCTTGCATTTTAAGGTGAGCCTGTTCCCCCGCGCACGCTAACCGAGGCTGGAACAATGGCTGTCTGCTACAGTGCTGCTTGGGATGCTAAAGTAATCACCAGTGCTTGGTGGGTGCATCATAACCAGGTGAGCCAGGACAAATTTGTAATCCTAATGTTTTAATAATTGTATATATACAATGGATATTAAATTTGATCTGTCTGATTTTTTTTATGTGTTGCTTGTTGCAGGTGTCTAAAACGGCGCCAACAGGAGAGTACTTAACCACAGGAAGCTTCATGATTAGAGGTAAATGTGGGTCTGCGTATAGATGTGGTATTAACATCAAACTCATGTGATCATGTAATAAATGCATAGTCATGTACCCATTGTGTTCCATCTCCTGTGAACACTTGTGGACAGATGTTCTTATGCTCTTAATGCAGTTAAGTAGTGGTCCCTTTAATAATCTCAACCACACCCTGGGATACATTAGCATTGCATTGCATATGGTATGTGCTACCTCCAGAAGGGCAAAAGTTTTTGGAGTGATTGTCACGAAGATGATTCTGTACTGGGCACTCATGGTTGGATTGTGTTAATACCATATGTGAATGTGGAGCCTTCGTTCACCTAGAAATGTTTGAATTATTCACAAATGGGGCATGGCAGAAAACTACAATCAGAACTACTTTACTGATTTTATAATTTTTTTTTTTTTTTGAAACAGCACATTCAATTATGTCAAGGTTGTCTACAATCCGTTTGCCCCAAGATAAACATGTTAGAGTCAGGGGTAGCTCAGTGGTTAAGGCAGTTCGGAAGGTCCCAGGTTCAAATCCCACGATCACTAAGTTGTCCCTGTTGGGCCCTTGAGCAAGGCACTTAACCCTCAACTGCTCAGATATATAATGAGAAAAATGTAAGTCACTCTGGATAAGGGCTTCTGCCAAATGCCTAAATGTTAGTGTTTTCCTCAAGAGGTAATTAAATATTATTTTGTCTCCTTATTTTCTCATAGGGAAGAAGAATTTCTTACCCCCCTCATATCTTATTATGGGCTTTGGTTTTCTCTTCAGAGTAAGTATTTGTTTAATGTGGAGACTGGAATTATACACTGCCGGGCCAAATAAAAGACACACCTTTTGGCTTTAATTACCGCCTTAATTCGCTGTTGCATTGTTTCAACAACCTTTTACCAGAGTTGCATTCATTTTCGGGTTGTTTGAGATCTTGGTGACAGAAGATGACGGAAGATGAAGTCGAAGCACTCTGTAAAGTCTTGTCCAGCACATTCCAAAGAACTTGGTTAAGGTCAATTTTTGAACCTTAGAACCCTAGAACCACATTCTCTCACAATTTGAACCTGATGGATCTTGGCATTGTCATCCTGAAACATTCCCATGTCTTCAAAAAAGAAGTCATCAATTTAGGGGATAACCTGCTCAATCTATATTCAGGTAGTCAGCTGACTTCGTTTTAATGCTGATCCTAGGCCTGACCAATTCAAGCATCCCAAGTTCTTATCACTCCAGTGGCTTGTACTGTACAATAGGCACTATGAATGATGGGTCCATTGCTTCATGCTCTTCCTTCTTACCCTGTCAGGCCCATTACTCTGGAATAGGGTAAATCTGGATTCATCACACCACGTGACCTTTTTTTTTGATTTAATGATTTAATGAAAGTCCAAGCTTAATGCATTATGCCAGGAAGAGATATGCACTCAGTTTTATTTCAGTTTTATTTATATAGTTATCTAATCCCTTAATTTTATCTTGAAGTTGGGGAGCTGTGAAAATAAAATTTTGATGTATTTTGATATATGATCCAAGCTTAATTTTTTTTTATCTTACTGTCCTTACTTTTCCAGTACTTGGCAGGGGTTTTATACAATGATACACACTCTAAGGGAAATTTTTTAGGGAAATTTTCAGAATTGGGTTTTGAATGCACTGTTTAAACTGTTGTTTCACAGTTATTTGTTGTGCCTGTAGGTGGATGAGCAGTCTGTGTTTAGACACCGTGGAGAACGGAAGGTTAAAACGCTGGATGAGGATGTAGAAGACCTAAGCAGTACTACTGCCGAGCTTTTAGAGGAGGGAGAGGAGCTTTTGGGTATTTGTGTATACACGCATGAGCAAACATGACTTTTTTGTTTGTTTGTTATTTTTAAACTAATTAAAATATATTTCATGCAAAAATTTGTGTATTCATACCATTTGTTATCTTATTATATCTTATTATCTTCATTCTTGTACTGATACACTCCAGAATAATGTTGGTATAATGTATTTACATTTGAATTACTAAAACACATTTTAAGTATTCTTATTTTGGTTCTTTGGCTGATTTGGACTAAAAGCTTATCATTTTGTGTAAATTGTTTTACATATACCATGTTCCTCTCAGGGGAAGACAGTGCAAATGAAGGAGAGGCTGAGGGAGAAGACGTCTCTGAGGAGAATGGCAGAATGGAAGTAGCACAAGATGAAGATGTGCCACAAAGAGTGGAAGCAAAGGAGAACATGGAGGCTAATGAGCAGTCAGGTGAAATCCAGTTTGAGACACTGAAAGAGGAGGAGGAGGAGGAGGAGGATGAGGGTGAACAGAAGGGAGAAACAGGGACTGATGAAGAGACTAAGGTTGACGAGGAGAGTACTGACATTAGTTTTCCAGACACTACAATCCTGCTCACGCACCTCCAGTCCAGCAGGTAATAATATACTGTAACTGACTTGCATGTACTATATATTATTCATTTGGGAAAGTTCTTATTCATTTTCCCAAGAGGTGAATCATGATTAATACAGATACAGTACATCCTGGGATTTGCTGCTGTTTAGCAATGACTTGTCTTAGGACAACAACAAAAAATGCAGCATGATCGATCACTGTTACTTTCGGTACATATCGCTAAGACATTATTTAAAAAGAAACCTGATAAACATTAGAAACTTCCATAATCAAGCTCCTCAGCTTTATTCACACATAGCATTTTCTCAAAATTATGTTCATCACAGATTTTCATCTTTTATATTTCTGCTTATTGTAAGTTTCTTTTTGTGGCTGTTTTCCTTAATGCATCAAGATATTTACATGCATTTTCAAAACGCATGTAGCGTACTCAGAGCTTATTGATTGTAAAGATTATAAACTCCCACTCAGCTTAGCAATATTTTGCAGTTTTTTATTGTGGCTGGTGCTACAATTTCTGTCAGTTTAACCACAGGCTCATATGAAAACCTTGCTGTGCTTTGTGCTTCCTTTGGCTTCTCAGATATCTCCTTCAAAACCTTTCAGATATCAGATATGAAAAAGACACTGCTTTCTAATAAGCTGTGCAATTTGATGATCTAATGTGATCAGTTATCATCAGCATATTTCTTTCTGCTGATTAAGTGGACAAGAATGTACATCATACAATAGTAGTAATGATGGGTCTCTTTCTGTGGACCCAACAATAGTGCACTAGCGGTCACTACGTTTTTTTTAAGAGTATGAAAATTATGTGTTGTGCTAAATATTAAGAACTGTTTTTGAAGAAAAGTCTATATGATGTGATATTAAGAATTGCATTTTTGTAGGGGGATCTCCAGTGCTGGTTTCAAACAAGAAGGTCCAACACGGGTATTTTTCATAGCACTTTAATGGTTCTTTAATACAGTATAAGCAAAGATTGGAGCTAAAGAAATAAATGAGTTAAACATCTACATTAATATTATATACCATTTGCATTGTTTTGTCAGCTTGCCAGGGTCACACAAGTCTTTTGTAAAATAACAGATTAAACAGGAAGATGCATCATAAGGTTCATACCTGATGTCTTCTTCCAACAGGACAACGCGGTGTCACAGTGCAAAAAGTACATCAGTGCAAAGCAGAGAAGGTAAAACTGAAGAAGTTGACAATGGTCTGTTATCTAGTATAGTATCATCTGTATGAGTTAAAGCTAAATTAGTATGTATTTATATCTAGGGATATGAAGAAGAAGCACAAACAGGGGGGCGATGAACATTCAGAAGAACCTGAGATGAAAAAGAAGGAGAGCCTGAATTCTTCTTCAACCAACCAGAGTTCTTCTAAGAGTGGAGGAGCTGCTCAGCCTCTGAAGAGGGGACAAAAGGTTACACTGCATCACAGATGATCTCTTTATCTTTAGAAATGTACTAAGTGAAAAATGCAGGAAGGTGATTCCATGTTACACGATCCTGGAGATGTGTCACTGCATGTCTCAGATTTTGTCAATATTTGTATTTTGGGGGGGCAGAATTTCAGACATGCAGCAACAATTTGAATGGAACTGAGACAGAATGACTAAGGAATGGTCTGTTTAACTTTTCTCAGTGTAAGTTATGGTCATTGTATTAAATATCATTGCTGAAAAAGTCATGATTGTGCTCTTGCATTGTTTGTGGTCTTCTAGAACAAGCTGAGAAAAATCAAGGACAAATACAAAGACCAAGATGAGGAGGACCGAGAGCTAATGATGAAATTACTTGGGGTTAGTAGTGCTTCATTTGTGTATTTTTGTGCATTAGTTAGTTTGTTTTGGTTATCAACTAATCCCCGTGGTGGGAAAAGTGAACAAATCCTGTACATGAGTAAGAGTACAGGGTTACATTGTAACCGTAGGTAAATTATTACTTAAGGAGAAGTCCACCATTCCCATTCATACGTTTGAACAACAACAAAACAAGCAAATCACACAGTTACAAATAATGGTCTGCAGGTGTCATTATAATCGCTTCAAATACTCAATTACTACAGAACATTGTGTGGTTATGTAGCACAACACCATCCAGAAATGTAGTGTAAAAAGTACAGATGTTTGTTGTAGGATGTAGTGGAGTAAAAGTAAAAAGTATCCACTGATAAATCTACTCAAGTAAAGCACAGATATGTAAAAGCAAACTTAAGCACATTAATGCAGTAAGGATGCCTTCCATTTTTGACTCGACCATATTTGCACAGTCTGCAGGTCCCAATAAAGAAGAAAAGGAAAAGAAAGGAAAGAAGGGAAAAGAGGAGCCTGTGAAGCGAACGCCACAGAAAACTGCTCAAAAGCCCAGAGTGCCAGTGAAGGAAGCTGATCAGCCTGGGGGAGAGAGCAGTCAAGCAGGACAATACAGCAAAGAACAGAATGACAAGGTAAAAGGAGTTAATTGACTGTGTAGTACTGTATAGTAAATGATTGAATTGCCCTAGGGTCGGTTACTAATTCTGGTTACATGCCCATCACAAGACAGGCAGAAATTTGTAAATGCAGATCTCAAGTTAGGCCGTTATCATTATAGGAAAATGTGCGCATTGTGATCCGAGTTAATGTCATCTAACTTTATTTACTGCTGGGAGACTTTCTAAAACGATGTCTATAAGGTTTGCTGTTTGAGAGGAAAAAAAATCACTTATCCAAGTTAGCTGCCTAGCACATTGCTAACAAAACAATTTCATTTTCTTTTGTAATTTAATTTAAAAGTGAAAGGATCACATATTGTATATATTCTACACATGTAAATCACCTTTTTTTTCAATTCAGATTATCACAGATTATGATACATATCATAAAAAATCTAGTATCTCAAAACATTAGAATATTTCCTAAGATCAATCAAAAAGGATCTACAGTACAGAACATCTGAAAAATGTTGACCCAGTTTTTTGTGATTCAGTTTTCTACATCAAGGTTAATTTTGTTAGCATTGTGGTCTTCAGCTAAATTGGAAGTGATTTGCATTTTCTTTTTCGAAACTTTATAGACGTTGTTTTAGACTTCCTCTATATGTTGATTTAGCTAAAACTCTTTAAACTGTAACTTGGATTTGAGAACAGCAGCGTGAGTTGACTTTTTACTTGCATGTTTGTAAAAGCTATCCTTTACCATTTCCTTTATTTAAAAGAACCATTGTTCATACTATTTGCAATAGATCGTGCTGCTGTTTTTGCATACGCTGCTACACCAAGACAAAGGGATTGATTTTTTAGAAAGTAAGGTTTTTGCCTTTTGTGTTCTGGAAATTATGGACAGTTTGCAATTGCCGTTTGCAAGTGTTTACAATTTTATATGTTTAGAGGTTAATTTCGTGATGAATGAAAAGAGAATTCATGTTTTTTGTTTCACTTGACTGAACCAAAAACACACCATGACTTCAAAACATTTGAACATGTCGTTTGCATACTTATAGATCCCTGTTAGGTTGGGAATCTACCTGTAGTATTATTATTATTATTATTATTATTGTTATTATAGTTACAGACTCTCTGAGTCACATTTTTATGGGGATTCATTTTAAACATATGTAGTACTTAATGCTTAATGGTGAGATGTTGAGGTTTTTTTTTTTTCTTTTCTTTTTCCCCCTCCGCTACAGGATGCTGATGATTTGGATCAAGAGAATCCTGAAACAGAGGTAAACCTGTACATTTAAGACTAGATTCAACACCACGATCGTCCGTGTTGGTAGTCTCTAATATTCACATATTCACATACATGTGAGCTGAGCGGCACGGTGGTGTAGTGGTTAGCAATGTCACCTTGCACCTCCAGGGTCCGGGTTTGATCCCCGGTCATGTTCGATTCCCGTCTGTGTGTTATGGAGTTTGCGTGTTCTCCCCGTGCTTGGTGGGTTTCCTCTGGGTACTCCGGTTTCCTCCCACAGTCCAAAGACATGTAGGTTAGTTTAATTGGCCTTCCCAATTGGCCGTAGGGTGTGTGTATGTGTGTATGCCCTGCAATGGATTGGCACCCTGTCCAGGGTTACCCCGCCTTATGCCCCAAGTCTCCTGGGATAGGCTCCAGGTCCCCCGTGACCTTGAATACAGGATTAAGCGGTATAGATGATGAGTGAGTTAGTATATGAGCTGATTGAAATGCGGACTTGGCACTGAAGGAGAAGTAGGATCTTCTACTGTGACAGAATACAATAGAAATGGAATTAACATATGCTGAAAAATGTTGGGTGACTAAATTATTCTTAAATTACAGTGAACGATAAATGTTCAATGTGTGTGTTTTTTATTTTATTTTTTATTTTTATTATAAATATATAATATATGAATATTTATATAGTTAAGTAGTTTTGCTGCCTCACAGCTTGGGTTACTGTGGGTTGGGTTGTCTGTGTAGAGTTTCTGTGCATGTTCTCCCTCTCTCCAAATGAGTTTTCCTCCATGTTCTCTGGTTTTCTTCAAATTTTCCAAAAAAGTGGTATTAGATGAATTGACTAGGCTAAATTGGCAATATGAATAATGGGTATGAATGTGTGTTTGAATGGCACTCCGTGGCACACGGACTGGTTTCCCATACAAAGTGTATTCTAGCCTTATGCGTCTGGCTACATTGTGAGTCTTTACTGAATAAAGTAAATAAATGAATAAAATAAAATAATATTATCATTATATTCAATATGTTACATGTTTAAAAATTATCTTGTTCAGTTCTATGGTCAGAACTACTAAATACATTGATTCTTGTTTTTTCCATTCCCTGTATTTTTGTTTAAAGTGGATACAGAATTAGTATACAGTATATAAAGTGCCAGAAAAATCAAACATCGAACTCTCCTTAGAATATTAAATGTTTTTCAAGCACTCTGTTTGTAGTATTCAGTAACTCTGTTACTTTTCTTGGTGTATGCATTTCTTTTTCTTTTTTTTTTTTTAAATAGGAATTTGAAAGTTTTCTTGACTGTCTCACTGGTCAGCCACATCCAGACGATGTGCTGCTCTTCGCAGTGCCTGTGTGTGCACCTTACACAGCTCTCTCCAGTTACAAGTACATATCTGTTTATCTCTAATCACATACAGTATTTCATTGCTCAGTCAATATATATACAACACAGCGTAAAATTATTACTCATGGGTCAGGATTTCCCTTCAGTGAACCTATTCAAGATCTGCTGTCATCATCAGACACATTAAAAACATTTGTAATATTCGTAATATAATATGAGCCTCACATTTTTTCAGGCACAAAGTGAAATTAACTCCTGGGACGCAGAAGAAAGGAAAAGGTAAAAAAAAAAAAGATAACCATACATTTTGCATGATAAAGTGTGAATTCATTATTTTCATATCTGAATGATGACTGTTTAATTCTGTTAGCTGCCCGTACTGCTGTGTTCAGCTTCATGCATGCTAAAGAAGCGGGTGCTAGAGAGAAAGACCTGTTCCGCAGCGTGAAGGTTTTTAACTTTCCTACATTTATTCAAATCATATAAACATTTGTATAAAATTAATAGTTTATGAATCAATAAATGTTTAGTTCAGCAACTTAAAAATAATTTTTTACATCTGTTCACATAGGACACTGACCTCTCAAGAAACATGCCTGGCAAAGTCAAAGTATCTGCTCCGAACCTCCTGGCAGCAAAGAAGAAGTAAATTTATGGGATATTTGGAATGTGACAATATTCAGATGATTACAAGAGAAACCTCGGACAGTTCACTTCCTGTAAATATCTGCCTTTTTAGAGCCTAAACATTGTTTTAGAAACGTTAAATTGTAAAAGAAAAATTGAGGATGATTGCAATAATTCCCCTCTTTCACAGCTTGTAAAGTGCAGGGGGGGGGGGGGGGTGATGACAACTCAATGTTTTCGTAAATAAATTTTCGATTTAGCATAAAATACTTTGGATTCACATTTATCCCGTTCATTTATGAAAGATTTGTGAATATAAAAAATAAAATGAGAACATTTATGACAGTGTATTATTATTATTGTATTGAATTGTATAGGCATTGTATTGTTCAACTGAATATTAGTTACTTTCTCATTTAAACCAAAATATTTAAGGTTCCCATAATGGTGTAACAGAAAAGCGTTCTCTCGATCATGTGGAGATCGCAAGCTTGGCTGCTGGATGCTGCTACAGCCATCTGTATCCAGGAGACTAGAGAGCAGATTGTGAATGGTTTCTTGTTGGGGGAGGCATACACCCTCACTCTCACATGAATCAGTGACTCTGGTCAATCATGGGCATCTGGGAGCTCACTCAATGAGGAGGGGCACACACTGCTTTCCTTCAAGTGTGTTTTGCCATCCCCAGTAGTGTGTAAGCATCAATAGGAAAAGATAGTAGCCAGTCAGCATCACCCGTCTTATGAGCATATGATCGTCTTTACTCTGCCTGGTTGGTATTTATTGCCTTGATGGGAGAGTGCCCTGATGGAGAGAGATGAGTGGGAAGTGGCTATGACTAAATTAGGGAGAAAATCCAGGAGGCAGAAAAAAAAATTAGAGAACAATGACCCACTTTCCTTGATACCCCAAAACCAACCCATACCTACAGCAGTTGTGGTCTCTTAATATCTATATATTAAGAAACCACGTATCTGTTATGCTGCCTTGCCAAAAATCTCTGCACACTTTGATTAGCTTTGATTACAATGGCCAATTTATGTCTGATGCTCATGATTCCTTATGCTACCAGAACCACTCTTTAGTTGGAGTCCTGAAGTATGCCTGTGCCACCAGGGAGGAAAAAACTCCACTGATGTGATAACCTGTTCATTCAGTACATTCTGCTGACTTCATTTTATTGACTAAAGCAACACCAACACCTGCTCTTATGCTGATCAGAAACAGACAAATCAAAACCCCCATTTGACTGCAAAAACCTGCAGGAAGATTTAGCAGACTCAGGAGTGGTGGTGCACCGTTCCACTGTGCAGCGATGCTTGCACAGACAAGACCTTCATGGAAGAGTCAGCAGAAGAAAACCTTACCTGCATCCCCATCATGAAATCCAATGGCAGAAGTGTGCAACAACATCTACAGAAGCCTGATGCATTTTGGAAAGTGCTGTGGACCGATAAAGTTAAAATAGAACTCTTTGACCACAATCAGCAAAGGCATGTTTGGAGAAAAAAGGAGCAACATTTCATGAAAAGAACACCTTGCCAACTATTAAGCATGGGGGTGGATCTATCATGCTTTGGGGTTGTGATGCAGCCAGTGGCACAGGAAACACTGCACAGGTGGAGGGAAGAATGGATTCCAATAAAAACCAGCAAATTCTGGAAGCAAACCACATTTTTTCTGTAAAAAAGCTGAAGCTAAAAAGAGGATGGCTTCTACAACAGGACAATGACCTTGAAATCCACTATGGAATACCTCAAGAGACGCAAGCTGAAGGTTTTGGAACGGCCATCACAGTCCCCTGATTTAAATTTGTGGTAGATCTTAAAAGAGCTGTGCATGCACGTCGACCAAAGAATATTACAGAACTAGAAGCCTTTTCCAAGCAAGAATGCCAGAAAATCCCAAGTACAAGAATTGAAAGACTTTTAGCTGGCTATAAAAAGCTTTTGTAAGCTGTGATATCTGCCAAAGGAGGTGTTACTAAGTACTGATTATGTAGGGCGCCCAAACTTTTGTGCAGTGCCACAATAATGTTTTTAATTTTTATCTTTGTTCAATTTATGACATAAAAAGTAACTATGCATCAATGTTTGCTGAAAATATTGTGCATTTTTTCCATTTCCAAGAGAAACATCTTTCCAATAAAAAAAAAATCACCAAAATCTGTTTATGATGCAATGTCACCAAGCATTTCTGTGATCCCTGGTCCTTGTTATTCATGATTTTAGTCAATTTTGAGTCAAAAAGATGTTAAAAAGCACAAGTGGCAATTTTATGCCAAAATTGTTTTGGTTATTCTGTGAATTTTGTATGATTTTGCAAAACACTATACGTCCCTTTACCACAGTTTTGTCACAATTGATTTATAAGATGGGGGTTCTGTTTGTGGTGCTTTGCATTTTTGTAGTGAGTACCTAACAGCAAATTCAGCCAAAAAAGGAAAATAAATTGAGTTTTTGTGCTCATAAAATGTTTATTATAAAGATTATTGATCATGAGAAACATTAAAAACAATACAAAAAGTTACAATGCATTGTCAGCCTTCTCCTCTACCAGTTTAATTTTCACTTCAGTAGTTAATGAAAGCACCTTATTATATTACAGTGATGCACCACAAAACATCTGTTGGGGCATCAACCATCCACATGTATGTCCATGCTCCCTTAAGGTCATAAAGTTCAGAAATCCTGATTGGAAGATGGATGTTGCAATCATAGCAAACCTAACAGCTTTCCACACACAAGTATATCTCATGGCTCTTGAGCATTGTATCATTCTGTTTAATTTTCTTTTGAAAATATTACCCTGAAGTGCACAATGGCTTCTAAATTCAGAAAAATTCTAATTCAATTTATTTATTTGTCACAACCATATGACATGCAGTGAAATGCATACATAACTGTTCATGACCTGAAAAGAAAATAAGGGGGGGAAAAATGGTGCTAGTGACAGTTGAAAGCTTCTAAAAGAAATTCATGTAGTAATTTAAAGTTTTGAAAATACCTTTCCAGAATAAGCGAAAGTAGCATTTAAATGTTCTTAGGACCTTTCAAGTAGATGCACAAGACAGACAAAATTAATCCTTATGCACTTCAACTCCTTGTGTACAGTGTATAGAAAGTTCTGTTCATCTCTTGACTGTTCATCACTTCTTGAAAGTGAAAAGGCCCCAGATGAATATCAACCATCAATAAAACAACAGTCAAAGAACAAATGTACACCGTTGCATATAATTTTAAAAATGCAAGTGTAGGCCTTATACTTTATGTACAAGATTTTAATGGATGGCAATAATGGATGATAATTCCACCAGTCTTGAGTTTTTATCCATCATATAGATAAAACATTTTCCATAAATATAATTTGTATCCAATACCGATAATAAAAAAAAGTTGAAGGCCTGATTAGTATTAATAATAATAAATTAACATCTGTTTGTTTGCTTGTTTAGAGGAAGGAGAAATGATGGTAAAAAAACAAATTGACAGGAAATTAATGCTCAGGAGTGGTATCAGCTTTTTATACGCCAGCATCACTCAAACACATAAAAAACATACATTTTATTTACAATGTACAGATTTTACCAAACAATTAACATACAAGCTTTGACTTTTGACTTTAATCTTCACAGCATTAGCATCTTGGTCACAGCAGACTTGGCAAACTAGCCTCTTTGTGTTTAAGCACAGGAGCACTAGAGTTATGCCCCGATTTCCCATTATTGCTCTTAGCTTACTGAAATTTGCATACACATGGTTCTAGGACCCTCCAGCAGTGGGTGAACTAAATCTCTCTTTAAGGTTGTGTAGGAGATGTTTGGGCAAGCACTCAAACATGCTCTCAAGCCGATGTCTGTGCTGCACGGCCACCTCTTTGCAGCACCTATGCATAAAAACACACAACAACAACATCGCTTGTGACTGATTAACCGTTTGACGGCATTGTGTAATAGCTTGTGCTAAACACTCACCTAAGCAGAGACTTTGGCTGGACTGTGAAAATTAGTAGCTCATTGCTATGGGACTGAAACAAAAACAAAATTCACTTCGACTGAGAATAAATGTGTGAACTAGGAATATGCAAATCAGGTGTTCAAACCAAGTTCTGGCTTTAAAGCAATAACCCAGAAGTGCATCCGCAATTAGATAGAAGCAAGAATGGCAGAGTAAATGTTGTATGAAAGTATTCGTGTGGTTATGATTTGTACACAATCTTTATTCCACATAATTTCTATTATGTCCCAAGCTTTCAATTAATATAGACATCATAATTATGATCAAATCCAATGTAAATATTGCAAAGACATGCACGCCATTTCGAAATCTTTCAGCACCCAAAATGGATGTCCGTTTCCTCTTTCATGGTTATTTCAGAATTGATTGTCATTTTAATGTTTAACCCTATTGCCATTTTCATTCGATGAAAAAAAACAAAAAACCATTGCATGTAACGAACACTGTTAGCTGAAGCAAAACACATGCATGTTTAAGGGTTACTTGTGAAAAAAATATGCTATCTATACTCACGGCTTGCTGATGTGAGAGAAGATTATTAGCGCAGCCCCCAAATACGAAGACTTCTCCATCTGGACCTAAGCATGCTGTGTGCCAAAGTCTTCCCCAAGATATGAAAACAAACACATGTTAAAGCAATGTAACATGAACATCATTTTTTGTATTATTTAAAATGACATTTATGGTCTACTAAACACATTAGAGGGATCCACACCTCGGACTTTTTTTGTGGTTGTGCATAACCTGCTTCCACTCATTTGTCGTCACGCAGTACAGCCAGGCATCACCTATATGAGACAAGCCCTAGAATAAACCACTACGAAATGTGGCACCACAATACCTGGATATCTGGAGTCAGTGTCTGAAGGATGTTGAGCTATTACTCACTTAGCGTTTCTCGATTAGTAGTGAAGCCACCAAACAGGAAGATGTGATCCGATGACACGGGTATGAAAGAGTGCCATGAGCGGCCAACTGGACCATGCTGGGGTACTGACCTAAAATAAGTGCAAATTACATTTGCCTCACAAACGTACATGACCACCCTAATTTAATTTTATGTGCCAGAAAATTACGTGGCAGCTCACATTTCTGTCCATTCCCAGGTGTCCATGTTAATATAGTACAAGTCATTTAGCCGATGATCCTGTTGAGAAACAGCTTTTACTAAGGCAAAGATTAATTAAAAAAAATAATAATTCTTTAGAAATTTCACTTTTTAGATACCCACCATATATCGGCCTCCGAAAACATAACCTCTGTTTCCCATAGTAGCACAAGCATGAGCTGCACGTGGTGTTGGAGCATTTCCCTGGGTAGCATACAAATAAGGCAAAGTCTAGTTATGATTAATAAACATTGCATCGAAAGACATCAAGAAGAGGAGATTTAATATTGGATTCATCCTTCCAACATTCAAACTCTCATTTTAAGGTCATACAGAAATAAATAACCTTTGTAATGGGTTGACTCCAAGCTGAAGTTTCAAGGTTAAGAATGTGGATATGATTGTTCCAGCCACGTGCTTGGTGATTACCCTGCAAAAACATGACATTTAAGGCTGCCACTAGTCCTTCTTTTTTTTAAGTAACATTTTAAAACATGTTCGTTGCCTACCAAAAGCGAATTTTCATCCAATTCAAAGGTTCCTCGATGGTCTGCATCTGCCTCATATCCATAGCCCCCAAAATACACCAACCTGTGATTACATGGAACCGATCAAATAGGATCTATTACTAATAGCTATTAAAATAGCTATTACTATTTTATATAGATGGTAGAAGTTCCTGCTACCCACAAGGAGATCAGTGAAGATTATGCAGTGAATAATGTTCGTACATCAAAAAAAAATTAACAGTTGTTTTTCTCACAAAAATGAGAAGTAGAAGACAGGGGTCACCACAGTGAATCATCTGCCTCTACCTAACCCTATCTTCTACATCCTCTTCTCTCTTCATGTCTCCTCTCACTGCATCCATAAATCTCCTCTTTGGTCTTCCTCTAGACCTCCAGCCTGGCAGTTCCAACCTCAGCATCGTTCTACAGATATATTCAAGATCTCTCCTCAGAGCATGTCTAAACCACCTCAATCTGGTCTCTCTGACGTTCTCTCCACAACATCTAACATAAGTTGTTCCTCTGATGGACTCATTCATAATCCTATCCATCCTTGTCTCTTACAAAGAGAACCTTTTCTTTAGTGACACTGTCTCTAAGCGTAGAGCATCGCTGGTCTCGTCACTGTCCTGAAATCCTTTCCTTTCATTCTCGCTGATACTCCTTTTTATCACATAACACACCTGACACTTTTCTACACCATTTCCAACCTGCCTATAAACACCTCTTCATCTCCTTTCCACACTTTCAGTGGCTCAGGACCATTGACCCCAAGTACTGTACTTAAACTCCTGCACATTCTTTACCTCTGCTACCTCACCATTCCACTTGGGTCCCTCTCATTCACACACATGTATTCTGTCTTGCTACGGCTAACCTCATTCCTCTGCTTTCCAGGGCGTACCTCCACCTCTCTAGATTTTCCTCCACCTGTTGCCTGCTCTTGCTTCAAAGCACAATGTCATCTGAAAACATCATAATCCACGGAGACTCCTGTCTAACCTCATCTGTTATCCTGTCCATCACCATAGCAAACCAGAAGGGGCTCAGAGTCTCATCACTGTTTTGCAGCTCTCATACATGTCCTGCATAACTAATATATTTCTCTGCTACTCCAGACTTCCTCATTCCGCAGCTCCTCTCTCTGCACGCTGAACACTGTATGCTTCCGACCTTAACACCACAGAAAATCAATATACAGCCCAATCATGCTTCATGGTAATGAGCTGCTGCTCTTCATTGATTATACCATTTCAATTAATCGCTGTGTGGAATTATGATGAATCCTAACCTGTTCATGTATACCCAGCAGCCTAGTTTGTCTTTACTTGTTGGGGGCAAACCCTTAAGGTCCTTCATCCTCTCCCACTGGAAGTCAGAGGCCCTCAGAGGCAGACGATAAACCTGTACCAGTGGTAGAAAATAATAAAACACCATCAGCAACATCACGAAAGCAGAAATAGGCTGCATGTGATACATAGATACTACAAACACAACCATCTGATTGTATTTTTGCCTGACTTAATTTCTGCCATTAGTTGGATAATATGGGGTTGGGGTAGATAAATGCTATTCAACGCTATATTGAAAAGAATGTTTAGTAAAAATGATATTGTGCTGCAGTGTACTTCAAATACAGGGATGGATCTCACCCCCAGCTTTATGCAGAGCTTCAAATTTAATCTACGTCTCGTCTTATATTTTCTACCCACCAGGCGTGTTTATTATAAGACAGTTAACATGAACTTTCTTCAGGACAAATGAAGCCATTTATATTCAAACTGCTGCTCATGCTGTCATGTGAAGGTATAACCTACTACAGTATGAGGAAAGCTCTATCCCACCTCCCAAAAACCTTATTGGCTATCAGCAATTACATAGCTGTGACTCTTGACTCTCAGCCTTTGGCCAGTAGGACAAACTTGAGTCTTCAAGACAGAAGAGTTTACACCAAGTTTTTTGCTTATTCCTCTTTAAAAGAAACAAAAAGAAAGCCTGGTGTGATGATTATTTTACAGTATATCTCGAAAAAAGTACAACCCACTAACTGGTTTGCTGACCATGATATTACAGTGCTTGATTGGCCAGCCAGCCCTCCTGACCTGAATCCCAAAGAAAATCTATGGAGTATTGTGAAGAGAAAAATAAACACCTAACCAAACAACAGACAAGCTGGAGGCTGCTATCAAAGCTACCTCGTCTTCGATAACCAGCCACTTCAGTGCCACAGGCCAAATGTCTCCATGCCATGTTGCACTGATGCACTAATTTGTGCTAAAGCACCCCAGACTTGTACTGAGTGCATAAATTAACAATTTTCATCATTTCTCTATTGTAAATCTTTTGACTGATCTTTGGAAATATGCTAATATTTTAAGATATGGATTTTTCAAGACCTATTAGCCATAATCATTAAACTAAAAAAAATATATATACATTTTAAAAATGCTTGAAATATTTCAATATACATGTAATGAATCTACAGAGACTCACTTTTTAAATTCAGTTACAAAACAAAAATGTTTTCACATTACGTATTCTAATTTTCCAAAATGCACTGCATATAGCTACTATGACATTACTGAAAACAGAAACTTCTCTCTATGTGGGACTCCAAACTATTTTAACTGTTATGTAAGACATCCCTTAATCTATTTATTATTAGGGTTATATGTGGAACATTCGCCATTTAAGTGCCTGTAAATGAACGTACCCTTGATTATTTCCTGTGTCCATGCAGCTATGGAAAACTAAAATTCTTTTAACTTAAGAATTTTCCTGTGCTGTGTTACAATTATTCAAATATCCTTATATCACATGTTTTTTTCCCTATCTACAATACAATGAAACACCAAACCAATACTGTAGATTGAGACTGAAATCATGCTGTTCTTCGCTGACCTGGTATGCACGCATATGATGTTAAAATATACCTAGCTATTCCTGTGGACAATCTTCCTGGCATGTGGGACATGCTGCAGCCTCTGGTGAAACAACCTTACCAAATTAGTATTTCCTCTAGCATGATGGCCTCCAAAGAGATACAGAATGCCTTCCACACACACACCACAGCTGCCTGACATGGGTTGAGGGACATCTCCTCCTGACAGCTGCCTTTTCCTGTAAATGTGGCCATTATACTTGTGATAAAATAAATCAGAAATTACATTATAGTTTATCAATTACGTACAAGCATTTAGATAATAAAAATTTACCATCTTCCAGTCTCCATGTTGTATATCCAGATTTCGCTCTGTGGCAAGTACAAGTCAAATATCTCGGGTGCTTCAGCATTCTGATTAATTGAAAAAGAAATAGGTTTGTCTTTATTTCCAAAAATGATCGCAAACTTTATATACGTACAACTGGCATATCAGCTCACCTTATAGCCTCCCCAGACATAAATACAGTTTCTGTCAACCACTGCAATGTGACCACTGCGTTCTGCTGGAGTGTCTGAGATGAACTCCAGACTAGCCCCATCACCCTCAGACTGGTCCAGCTCTCCCTGCTCATGCCACCCAAAATCCCCCTCTTCATCCAGCTCTTCTGGGAACTCCTGGAGATTGCCGTCATCCTCATCATCTGCCATCCTTACCTATCTACAGGAACAGCCAAGGAATATGGTGCTTGTTTCTGTTTCCCTATTTTACCACTAAGGCCACAGGTTCAGAGAGTACCAACTCTCCTGCACATTTTACTTTTCCATGCACCAAGACACACACCCACTTCAGCTCAGGATTTGCTGACAGGTTCAATCGTGTTTAGAGCAGGGAAATATGCACAGGACAGGACAAGGGGTACTCCATGAGCTGTGGACAACTGCTTGTATTAATGCCATTAGAATGTAGAACCTTTTTTTAAATTATTTTTTAAATAAAACGTTAAAGCAGGTCCTTCGAGTAAATATTTACATCACAGCAATTTCATCATCTCGAATGAAACCCGTAAACAATATGCAGAAACAACCGAACGTGAATAAAATAAAAACAAAAAAGTACTGCAGAACTAGGAATCACCTGTGGGTTAGCAGGGTGCAGGTCGTACACAGGCTGAGATCAAAGACACGATTAACGCGGTGATACTCACGCGCATGAAAGAACCCGTTTTACACTTTAAGTTATTTCCGGATTTGACAGGAAGTGACTTCAGACAACCCTGAGCCGCCACAATGATAGGGTCAACTTACGTTGCAAACGTTACGTACGGACACTAACGTACTGGATAGTATGTCAGGAACCCGCTGCTGTACTGTTTCTCCCCGTACTGTTTAGTACGCTAGTGTAGTAGACGTAGCGAGGCGGTTGTAAACAGCTCTGCACGAGAGAAGTTCCCTCTCAAACAGCGAGTTTAATCTCAGGGCGATTACGTTAGAGAACAAAACTAAACCCGTCAGACTAGAAACATGGCATCTGAGGATTGTTAAGCTGCATTAGCAGTGTGGCTTTATAACACTGCCTGGTTTCGTGGCCCTGTGAGCTAGCAACAGGCTAACTCTTTCTACAGCTAAACTTTAATACTTTAAACATTAGAGACCGAATAATATGTTCTGGTTTTATTTATAGCTATAATTGTTGTGTTGTTTTAATCGCCTAATATTGGGACATATCTTGTGTAAGTTATTTGTGCGATTTTCCATGCTGGTAAACTTTTCTTCACACTGTTAAGTGATATACGCGGGTATTTATTTTTTTTAACGTTGTGATTTAACTAGTAACTAGCTTAGTAACGTTAAGTGTTAGGCAGTAGGTTAACTAGCTAGTTAAGTTGTTAGTATTCGCGCTGTTCCCTCCGGCGCGTGCGGCGGTAGGTGTTGCCCTGCTGCGCCGCGATGAAGTTGCAGTGCGATGTTGAAGTGGTGAATCGGATGCTGCCGACATTCGGCGTCAAAAGCAAAGGCAGAGGGTCCAGGGCTGTGCTGTCTATCGGGAAGCACGTGGATAAAAGTACACAGCGGACTAACGTCTATTTACTGATCTGCACAGCAAAAGACAGAGCTGGAACCAAGTACAAGGTGAGTGTTTTAATGGTAAGTGGGTTAGGCTTCTGGACAGAACCATCAGGATCAGAACAGTGTATTTGACCTCTGAGTTAAGTAATATCACACCAGAGAGTGCTGTTGTGCTTGAGTATCAGCACAGCACATACTGTATAGTGGGATATTGCTTTTATACAACAGTCCCCCAAAACACCATTAGATTATGATGCGTTTATTTATTTTATATTTTGCTCTGCCACCACATACAGTGCCTTGCAAAAGTATTCATACCCCTTGAACTTTTCCGCATTATGTCATGTTCAACCACAAACGTAAATTAATTTTATTGGGATTTTATGTGATGGACCAACACAAAGTGGCACATTGTGAAGTGGAAGGAAAATTGTAAATATGTTTTTTATTTTTTTATTTTTTTTATCCAAATAAATATCTGAAAAATCATGGTGTGCATTTGTATTCAGCTCCACTGAGTCAATACTTTGTAGAAACAACTTTCAATGCAATTGCAGCTGTCTTTTGGGGTACTGCATGTCTCTACCAGCTTTGGACATCCAAAGAGTGACATTTTTGCCCATTCTTCTTTGCAAAATAGCTCAATCTCGGTCACATTGGATGGAGAGCGTCTGTGAACAGCAATTTTCAAGTCTTGCCACAGATTCTCAGTTTGATTTAGTTCTGCAATTTGACTCTGCCATTTTAACACATGAATATTCTTTGATCTAAACCATTCCGCTGTATGTTTAGGGTTGTCGTTTTGCTGGATGATGAACCTCAGTCTAGTCAGTTTAGTCTTTTGCAGACTAAAAGATTTTCTTCTAAGGTTGCCCTGTATTTGGCTCTGTCCATCTTACCAACCACTCTCACCAGCTTCCCTGCCCCTGCTGAAGGAAAATGTGCCTATAACATGTTGCTGAAACCACCACGTTTCATGGTGGTCCATCATCATTTGGGTGAAACAGAAAGCAGGAATTGATCTGCATTCATATTGTGTGTTAGATGGCAAGATGGCGGTTCAGTATAACAATTGATGTTAATATGGAGTCCAGTTAGTGGTTGGAGGCTCAGGTAAACTTGTAAGAAATTCCAGTCCTGAACTATCGAGCGACTGCAGCCAAGGCAAGTCTACATGGAAACAGCTGTCAACATCAGCCGAAGCCAGAACCGTCTTCATGGTAGAGTAAAACCATCCCCAGACACCACACGCATCCCAAAGAGACCACACGGGCGTCCATGCGATGAGATCTCCAACCAGAAGTGGGGCAAAAGGACGAGTCAGACAGGTCCAGAAGGCACTTAAAGTTCAGACGCAATTTGAAATGACAGAAGCAATTAATAAGGAGATAAACTGTTGATGGTATAATGTTATGAGATGTGTTTTCTTGGTGCAAGTGCTTTGGTAACTCATTTTGCATGTGGGTTTTGGCAGGCAGCTGCTCTCTCCTCTTTTCAGTACTGCGAAGAGTTGTGTATAGTTTAACATGCTGTTATGCTCTGTTATCACCACTCGTCAAATGCCTCTCATCCAATCAGATTATAGAACTAACTCCTGTATAATACTGAATAATACACTTGGGGCCATGCTGTTTATCAACAATGAGGCGGTATGACTGAACAAATTGGCTATGTGCACCTGACTGCTAGCATGGATGAAGTATGAGCTGCCTACAGCAAAGCAACCTGTCTGAGTTACTGTAAGACTATAGGGGATGGGCATAATGACAGCATCCAACATGGTGAATTTAATGGGATGATATCATTATGCCCATACCCTATAGTCTTACAGTAACTCAGACAGGTTGTTTGTAGGCAGCTCATACATCATCCATGTTAGCATTCAGGTGCACATAGCCAATTTGTTCATCTCTGTTATCAATATTCATAATTTTAAATTCTGAATGGTCAGTTTATTTTATATACAAAATACCACTGATGCTTTGCCCTTGTTGTTTTCTACACATAAAGCTGAAGGAGAACATAGAGAAGTTTTTCACATGCTTTGTAGAAGAGGGGAAAGCTACTGTACGACTTAAAGAACCCATGGTGGACATCTGCATGAGCAAGGTAATGCTGTTTTTTGTATTGGTAAAATCATAAAATGTCATCATTAATCTTCTTATTATACGAACATGGCTGGACAGACATGTTGGGTACATGGTTTAGATGTTGTTGTTCAGGCTTCATATTTTTCAGTGGGAATGCGGGGCCTAGAGTATGGAATGACAATTATGTTGTTATTGCTATTTAATCAAGACATTTGGGGTTGAGATCAAAGAATAAGTTCACAGTTTTTTGGCATTAGACATCTGCACCCTACTACACTGAACTGAAAATTAATTAATATTTTTTATCAGCCATGTTAAAGTTAATTTTCTTATGTGCCCCGAACAAATGCTTTTCGGATTAGAGCTAACCAGAATGCAAGGGACTGCAAAATCGTCACCTTTATTGAGCACTTTTATTTTTGTTAATACATCTTTTTAGGCAGATACTGCCAGCTTGAAAACCTTCCTTTCAGCTGCTCAACTTGCACACAGAGGAAACTGTAGAGACAGCTTTGCACTCTCCACACTAACCCCAGTTCGTGCCAGAGATGTGGAGAAACCCAAAAAGAAGCTCACCATCACGTCCAAGAAGGACTATCCCCTCACATCTAGCTTCCCGTACTCGCTGGAGCAGCTGCAAGTGTCCTACTGCAAGCTGTCCAGGGTGGATATGCGCATGTTGTGTCTAAAATCACTGCGAACACTTGACCTCAGTAATAACCATATCAAGAAGCTTCCAGACACCATCGGGGACCTCCGCTTCCTGACAGAACTAATTCTTCACAACAACCGCTTGGAGAGCTTCAGTGAAGCACTGTGCCTCTCCAGTCTGCAGAAATCTTTGCAGCGTCTGGACCTGAGCCAAAACTGCATAAAGCTGCTGCCAAGTTGCTTTTGCAAGTTGTGTGAGCTTGTCACCCTCAAACTGGATGACAATGAGCTGGTAAGACTGCCCTTCCACATTGGCCGGCTCACCAAAATGCGTTTTCTGTCAGCTGCCCATAATAAGCTCACTGTGCTGCCGGGAGACTTCCGCAAGCTGTCTCTGGAGAACCTGGACCTGTTTGGGAACCCTTTTGTTCAACCTAATCCTTTTGATCACAGCATTCAGCTCACATTACCTCTCAGTCTTGAGGAGCTGGCTTCCAGAGCTGTGCTCAACTATAGGTAATGTTTAACTGCATTGCTTGTTTACAGATGATTGGTCCCGTGTTTTATTTAACTATAAAATGTACACTGCATGGTCAAAAAAAAACAGGATCCATTAGAATTTAAATAAGCAAATATTTACAGTAAGACCCTTTGATTGGATAAATACAGTGGAACCTCGGATTGCGAGTAACATGGTTTACGATTGTTCCGCAAACCAAGCAAAGATTTTAAATAAATTTTTATTTTGAAACCGAGCAAGTATTAGTTTACGATCGCCGAGTACCATGTATCACGCATGCGACTCTTATTTTGACGGCTTCGCAAACACACAGAAACTCTGCTCGTCTCTTATGAGTGTGCGCACTGAATTTGACACCGACAAAATTCGGTGGGGGGGGACACACCATACTAAGATGTTGACAGTAGAAATCACAGCTGTGTTTTAATAGTGAAAGTAAGAGCATTTCCACGAACAATATGATGAGAACTTCTAGGATTGGGGCTAAACAGCTGTGTTGTTATAAGAAAACTACTTATTGGTGAGGCCAATCAGAAAAAAAGGCTTCAGTTTGCTAGGGAGTAAAAACATTTAACTTTTAACCAATAGAAAAAGGTAATTTGGTCTGAGCAGTTCACACAAGGATCATTAAAGATCCAGTAAAAGTTTAATTAAAGTCCTTTCCTCAAGATTTCTGTGTGAGACAAGTGTGTGGTGATTTAAATATGCAGCTTGCGTGGTGGTTACCTGACAGCCGTAAACCTTCCTTAGTTTGATTTGGTACATTATCTTTAGTTTAATTGCAAAACTAAAAAGATTTAGATTTAGTTACATTTTGGCCATGGTGTAAATCCTGTGTAAAGTAAAATTGTTGCTGAAATTTAAACAAGCATGTCTTTTTCTTTGCAACAGAATCCCTTATGGACCTCGTCTCATTCCTTTTCACCTTTGTGGCAAAATGGAACTGGCAAAGGTGTGCAACTGCGGCTGTACCTGTGTAAGCTCGCACATACAGACGGCTGTGAGCATGAACCTACACCAAGTCTCTCACACTGTGGTGCTAGTGGATGACATGGGAGGCACAGAGGCTCCTATTCAGTGCCATTTCTGTTCGCTCACATGCTACTGCCAGTTTCTGGATGGCTGTGTGCAGAGAGGCCTGAGCTGAGAAGAATCTAACATTCCTGAGAGAAGAAGTTCTGCCTACAATTCATGTAGACTCTAATAGTAGTTTTTATACTCGTATCAATCTCTGTAATAATCACCAGTCCTGTTCACTGTGGTGAACAGGACTTACTCCTGTTATGCGTGATATGTGATACTGACACATCAGTAAAGGTCAATTTTAACCCATCAAGAAACACCACATGGAATGAAGTACCTTGTGGTCTCGTGGTCACAATTTATTTATTTTTATTTCAAATTTCCACTCTGCAGATAGAAAGTTGCAGCAAGGATTATTGTTACTGTGTTGATGGAGGTACAGCCAAATAAATATTAGGTAGTTTTACAGCCACATTCAAGGTGGTGTTATGGATTGGTCCATTATTTTGTGTATGACACTGTTCTTGTTTTTGTGTGTGTGTTTGTATTATCAAATAAATTAACATTTTTGAAACAAGTAAATTTTGTAAGTATAAAAAAACACTTTTAACATTTTGTTTAACAATTTATGACATCTTGTGCTATCATACCCGTTGAGTGGAGAGTTAAAAAAAAAAAACTTTTTTAATAATTAAAAAAAATTAATCTTTATTAGGTTCAGTCTTGTTCATAGAAATTTCCACCCCCCTGAAAAGCATTATTTAGTTTATTTTGTATGCCTCATAAGTAATATCATAGGTGATGCATTCCCCAAAATGCAAAAAGTTTAGAAAGGGCTGAAGGGTTAGGATCATTGCTTAAAGAAACCAGAAAAATCATAAAATCACCATCTGTTAAAAGGCTGAAGAAACGTTTTTGCAAAAGAGCAGTGAATGACAATAAATTGGGATATTTCATTAATCCATCCATTCCCGCACCAGTTACGGGGGGGCTTAGACCCTATCCAACCAAAGAAACAAGGCAGGACATGAGCACAGACACACCCAATCATATACTATGGATAATTTGGAAACACAGTCATTCCACACTGCATGTCTTTGTACTGCAGGTCTGCAACTCCCATAGCAAGGGAAACACACACAAACACCACGTAAACAGACTGCGACAAGATCCAAATCCTCAGCAGTGGAGTTGCAAAAAAACAGTAAAATAAGTGTTACATTTAGAAATGCCATTTATTTAATGATTGACATTGTTTCAATATTACAAACTGAAATTTCATTTAGGTAGCTATGCTAATCATGAGTTACTATAACATCACTAACACTTGTATAATAAAATGATCAAATAAAAGTTAAGCATGTTATTGGTAATGATGTTAGTCAAGTTCAAACCACAGAGAGTTCTGAAAGGAGAGGGCAGCAGAAGTGGTATGGTCAATAATAATGACCTCACTGCTATCTTCCGGGTTTTTCTCTCTAAGGATAGCAGGAGTGGTCATAGTAATATTTGTTTTGATTTGTTTGGAAGAATCAACACTATCCATTTGCTCATTCAGTGGCATTAGGGTGGAACTGAGATTACTAGAACTATTTTCGTCCTCAGACAATTCCTTAAATTCACATGAATTCTTTATAGTGTCTTTCTCTAATGGAGAATTAAGTTGGGTTGGTCCATCACTGATGACCGGTAAATCTACCTCAGTTTTTTCCATTAACCAGTTGGACGTGTTTGCAGGATTATTTTGAAAATCCTGCAAAGTTTCGTCCACATGTGTTGCACCCTGTTTCATTTGTAACTCCAATACAGCAACCTCGAGTGGTGACCCATTTTCTGTTTCATCCATTAGAGAACATTGTGTAAAATCTTCAAGCTTTACAGCAGGTGCCATGGCAGAATGTTGTACTGATTTAGTGCCTGAGGGAAGATTATCCTGTAAAAAAAGAACAAAGTATGATTTATAATATGCCAGTGATATTCAGTCTTCATCTATAAAGAGCTGGGGTCGCACGCAGCAGTTTTTCATTCCAACCAAGCTGCACCACACCTGACAATTGATTGAAGTCCAAGTTCATGGACGGAATCAGGTGTGGTTTCTCTTGCTTGGATAAAAAAAAAGCTGTATCTACCCCAGTCCTCTGTGCATAACACAATATACAGCATGATCAGTTACAAAAAGGTGCATGTGATCCCTAAATAGACATTTCATATAAATGTGTCTTTAGCTGAACATGGGTTAATAGCTAATATGTCTTACCTTGTCTTGATTATTTTCATTTTCTTCATTAGCATGAGGCTCTACAGACAAATCTTTGGTACATGTATGTGAACTGAGAAGGAAACCATGTTTAGGCATATTCATGGCATTTTCCAATGATCTAGATCTGTCAGTGTTGTTTATTTCAGACGTTGGTGTTGCATCTGCCAAATGTAAAGGATTAGAGGTAATATCCTCATTATAGTGGTGATGTGTATATTTTTCCTCTTCTTGTACAGGCCTATTTTCCTGAGGCTGTGCTTCAGAGCATGTATCAGAGAAATTCTGTTGTTCTGTCTGTTCTGTGACCAGTTCTGCATCATGTTGTGCTTCATCTGCTTTATCTGGACTCTTTATCAAATCTCCATAATCAATTTCAGACTGATGTCCCTCAACATAACCCACAGCAGGGTTTTTAGCTGGCTGTACAGCCAGAGTTATGACAAGCTCTTTTGTATTCTTGTTGAATTTGGCGTCTCCTTTGTCACTATCCACAGGATAGGATAACTTTAGCTCCAATTTGTAGTTTGGCTTCAGAGACTCTAAAGTCAGCTTTCTCTCAGTCACATTTAGGTCAACATCTGCTGCCGTTTTGAGAAGGGGTAAATCTATGGTTATGATGATTTCTTTTGGGCGTGGACTTGGAGCTGAGTCTCTGGAGCATCTGTAGTCCTGCAGATCAACAAATGATCTATATTTGACCACGTAGTGTGGTTGTATAGGCAGTGAAGGACTTTGGTTGACAGAACTTTGAGTAAGAGAAGATAAGGAAAATGTGGGATTTTCGATTGGCATAGAGGATTCCTTGTTTCTGGGCTGACCTGGGATTGGTTTACGTACTACAGCTGGCTGAGGCACACCCTTGTATTGGATTTTTTTCAAAAACTTGTAGGCTTTGTCCGGTGTGACTTTAAAGGTCTTCTCTACCCCCTGAGTAGCAGTTCTGTTCACAAGCTGCATGAATCTTATGTTCTTGTCTGCCATGTAGAGTGTGTCTGGATGAAAAACAACATCATATATCATACACTTATTGCCCCTGCCGTCTCTGTCAGGCCTGCCAGGTGTTAGACTGTATGGCAGTGACCAGCACTGTCCAACCTGGCCCTGTTCATTTGGTCTGGCTTCACATGAAGGCTTGTTGATTAGATTATTCGAGCAGATGTTGATAAAACACTTCTCTTTTCTGTTCACACTGGTCTTCAGCACATGATGGGGACTTGGGTGGATAAATTTGACCTCCATGCCCCTCTCCTGTTCCAACTGTGTAATTTCCTCCTCGTACTTCTTCTTGTTCTCAGGGTTTGATATTTCCTCAGCGTATTCATGGAGCAGCTCACGAAACTTCTCGTTCTTCATGGCTTTACTGAAACGCTTTATTTCATCTGGTGTCATGTTAAGTTCTTCTAGTTTGTTCTCAAAATCCATGATGAATTAATCTTTCAGAAATCGCTATCTCAGAGTCCTACCGACTGTAAAAAAAAAAATTAAAAAAAAATTCGCGTTAAAAAAAAAGAGTTATATTGTATAGTTATATAAGGTATATCGTTATAGTGTAAAACATTTTTTTTAGAAAGCACAGAAAACAATCACCATAAAGTTTATGGACTAAACATACAGGTTGATAGTGAAATTCTGCTGCATGCACCTTCCCGTTCAGGTCAGCGGCTCTGTGTTTACGTTGCCATGGAAACCTGTTCTGGCTTCCGTTTGGATAAACCGGAAGTGTCGCGTTTAAAAGCGTGCCTGTCTCGCCGGAAGGGAACACTGAGAAACTTTCATAAAGAATTCCAAGGAAGACATTAAGATTTTTCACAAAAGGCGGATTAAAAAAAAAAAATAATAACCTCATGAATGAGCTCGCTTTATCACACTTGTTTAATGTTTTTCAATACGTTTTTTCACGTCCACATTACGTGTCAAAAAGACTTTCAGTATAAAAACGTAAATAATATTTGTTATAATTGATGTGACAAACTATCGAATGATCATATAATACCTCCAGTATTTAAATATACAGAAGCATTGATTTATTGGCGTGGGGGGGGGGGGATCAAGTGCGCATGCGCAGAAACGAATGGACGCCGCAGTTTACCAGCACACAGGATGTCATTATTTTATATAACTTCACTCTGCATAATTGTATCTCATACCATGAACTTAGCAGTCAAGATTAAACAAAATGTGTCAAAAAGAAACTTCTAAAGTTATAAAAGAGCAAATTTTATCAGTTAAATCAGATTTATTTTACTGATGACAGGTAGATGATAATTACCTCACATATACTTTTTATATACAGTATGAATGAGCACTGAATCACTGGTAAAACAGTGACATAGACATACAGTATTGTCCACATTATATTGTGTTTCCAAAAAATATTACTCCAATGTTTTAATGACTATTTGTGACTTTCTTATTGACTTGAAAAATGTTATCCTTTTCTGAAGACGGCATCTTAGTTTTGGGGGTAAATTTCCAAGCTGGGACTGAAACATAGCATCGCTTGCAATGAAGTCCTCGCATAACCTGTAATCATATACATTTATACAATCAGTCGTGACACACAACATTTAAACCAACAGTAACATTAGCTTAAACCACGTTCAGTGCTTTTAGTGGTGCATCAATAAAGAATTCTGAATTTGGATATTCAAATATATATCAGCTTAAAAGCCACATATTATCCTACAGGTTTCTAATATATTATTCTTTGGGTGCTGGTCAGGCTAGCCTTGGGCCCCTGCAGACATGGATGAGCATTGAGTGCCCATGACCCTGTCCACAGTTTAATTGTGTATAATTAGTAATAAATCTTGTTATGTTAATGTAAATGTGTTAATGTTATGTGGTGTTACTGTTATGGCTGATCATATTAAAAACTAGGCTAATATACATTGAACATACTATGTCATGTTTTCACAATATTTTCTCATTTTCTAGAAGGAAACTAGGAATAATAGACAAGCTATTACTTGATTTTTCATTTAAATATTATTATAAAATAATCCTTTGATTTGAATTGATTTCTTTACTACAAAAAATCACCAAAATCTAATCCTTGACCAAATTTTATAGTGAATTTGTGCACTATGTTGTATTCAGAGAACATAAAATCAATGTTTCATACCGTATTAGAGAGTACGGCTGGGTTTGGATCACAAGAGCATCATTGCAATGACCCTATGAAGAAAAATTAGAAACCGTAAATATGATGCTGATTTGGGATTGTAACCTACCTTGTGAATTAAACATATAGAATGCTGAAATATGTTATAAGTTATATCGGGTGATGTGTTGCACTTACAGAGTCCACCAAAAGGATATAATCATGGCTTCCCCCAAACACAATAACATCTGAGTCCCTTCCAAGGCAAGCAGTGTGCCACAGCCTAAATACAAAACCAACAAACAAATAACTAAATGTTATTGAAGTAAGGAAAAGGATTTGGCCAACCGCAGTTATTAAACTTCAGTCTTACATGAATACATATTTACTAAATAAAAAATATTCAGTATTTACAGCAAAGTGATCAAGAAAAGTTATAAGGGCTAATTAGGTAAGAGGGTGAAAAAGTGTCCGTAGTTATGTGGTTGTAAAATGCCAAGGGGTTGTGGAAGGTAAGTTTTGATAAATAAGAGTGAGATTTTCAGTTTTCTTGCCGTGGTTTGTCCATGCTCGAATGCCCAATTTCTCTCCATTCCTTTGTCTTTAGATCAAACATCCAGCCATCACCTACAAAAAAGTTAAACGGGCGTGAACACTTAACACTTACTGTATTTCACCTACACTACACATTCGTCATTTTTTAATCTTTATTATTCCATCATACAGGACACAGTTGTATTACAGCTCAGTTAACAGTGAATTTTATATTTGCTAAATTCTGAAATTCATACCCATTCATAATCGGTGATGTGTACTGACAAACATTTGGCTGAATTGTGCATACTGCAAGCAACAGAGAAATAAGAAAGAACGTATCTAGGCTAGGTAAACATAAATGTTATTGATGATTTCTTAGAATATCAACTCACTCATTGGTCTGCAATCAACACTAAGTCCACCAAAGAGAAAGAGTGCTGTGTCCGAAACCGCATTTATCGTATGCCATGAACGGCCCAAAGGAAGTGTGCTGGTTGGAAAGCTAAACAATAGAAAAAAAAAGTACACATAAGAAATGTAGGCAATTCCCAAGTTGTTGCAGCACGCAAGCAGCTGGAGACACACACTTGTCTTTGCATCAGGCAGCATTACTTTTTTCCATCACTAAAGGTTAGAGACCTAGCTCAAACAAGTGCCAGCAAGAGAACACTGCTGTGCACAAAGTGAGATCCATGAAGACATAGTTTTCCACGGTTAAGGTTGAAGAACCCAAGTGAGCCCTGACCATGGCCATAAACCCACTGAACCCCTTTGGCAAAGACTGGACCTCTGACTGCCTGTCACTTCCTCTGACATCAGAACTTGATCTCACTAATGCGCTTGTGACTGAATGAGCAAATCACCACATCCATCTTACTAAACCTTGTTGATCACCAGTCCAAATGAGTGGAGGCTATTTTGGCAGAAATAATCAGAGGATTATCAGCAGAGGAAATCAGCTGCATATTAATGGCCATGGTTTAGAATGGGCACCAATTACATTTACCAATTACTGGAGTGTCTGAGCAAAGATTCAAAATACAATCCAGAACTTGTGCAGAAGTTTCTTACATTTCTGACCACGTCCATGTGTTTAAATCCAGGCAGTGAAGGTCTGATTTTCTTGTCTCCTGTCAAGATGAAATTCATAACAACATTCTGTAAGATACTGAAAATCTAGCATTTTTAAACAACTTTTATGGTTATATTTTGTCGCACTGTTAATAAAAATGCAAAAATATATATAATGTATAGGGATAATTACACTTATTAAGAGAACTTAACTGATCCACAAACATTGCAAAATTACAACCATGATAAGTGTAACAAGGAGATGTTAGAGTAAGGTGCAAAAAAGTATTGATGATAATATAATTGCACTCAAGGGGACATACCCTTATTCGTCCTCCACAGACGTACCCTTTATTACCTAGAGTGGCTGTGGCATGAGCAGCTCTCGGTGCAGGAGCATGCCCCTAGATAAAGTAAAAATCATTAGCTTTAAATGCCTTCTGAGATCAAGACAACTATAAATACTCATAGGATGTAATGCTTTTACATTGTTTGCCCAAGCTGAAATAAATTTATATAAATTGTGCACACAAATAGCTTATCTACGTTTATAAACATATAAATGTCTTACAAATGTTTGAGGTTCAGTCCAACCTTTTGACCCTGGGTCAAACACATGAACTTCACTGTTCCAACCCCAGAAGATGTCTTCCACCTTGAAGAAGGGAAATGAAGTGCTAAGAACTAAATATTTATTTGCCTTGACATGAATTAAATTTGCTGATAAATTACCCAAGAAGCTTCATCCACAATGAAAGTGTCAGGGTTGGTGATTTCACTGAGAAGCTTATGACCATATCCACCAAAGTAAATAATTCTGTCAAAGACACAACACGTGTTAATAGTAACAAACTGGTTTAGGTGGAATAAATCTTAAAGCATAAGGATCTCAAACAGAGAACGTAGAACGTAATTGATCAACAAACATTGCAAAAATACATGTGAATGTGTCACATTGTGATGGGCAGATGGTCAGAGCATCTCCAAAATGGTATGTGGTGGCTATTACCTATAAATATTAGCCCAAGGAAGGACAACTGGTGAAGCAGCGATACAGTTATGGGCAGCTCAAATTGGTCAAAAGTGCTGACTTTTTTCACAGAACACAGTGCATCTCGGCTGGCTGCGTAGGGGACTGTGCAGCAGCAGACCAGTCAGAGTACCCATGTGACACCTGTCCACCACTTAAAGTGCCTAAGTGGGCACGTGAGCATCAGAAATTGACCATGGAGTCATTTAAGAAGGTCGCCTAGTCTGACGCATCATGTTTCTTTCATATTCTGTGGACTTCTGAGTGAGTGTGCAACACTTACCTGGGATACACTATGGAAAAAAGGCAAGTGGCAAAAGACGTGTGATGTGCTGGGCATTGTTTTGCTGGGAAACCTTGGGCTCTCCTTTTAATTCAGTTCAGTTTTATTTGTATCCTACAATTTTAAGCATGGATATTGTTATAACGCTGGCCAGGAATAAGCCCTGAGATGACATAAGTAAGAAATCTTCAGAAGAACCAGAAACAAAAAGGAACCCATCCTCATTTGGGTAATACCAGATAGCAAAACCATACATAAATCCTGTTTATTGCTGTTATATTGTCAAAAAAACAGTATAACTTTAACTGTGTTTGAGTTAACACAAAGTCCACGTATTCACTGACAGAGACTTGGGTACAATATTGTTTGTGACAATTTTAGCATTAAAACTATTCAAGAAATTGAATAGTTATTTATTTGCTACGGTTTGTCAGGTGCGTGTCAGGTGCGTGTCAGGTGCGTGTCAGGTGCTAACGCCACACATTGGTGAATTGTAAACATTTAATTTATGCTCATATAGACTTTTAAAATCACATAGACTGACAAAGTGTGAAATGGTTGCTTCTTACATAGATTTCATGTTTAGATAAGTGATAAATGAACGAGCCTTTTTAATGGGGATGAAGTTAATATTATTCAGAGGTTTATATAGTTAAATGTCACTGACTTTATGTTGTGGGATTTTTTTTGGGGTGTCATTAAAAGGCAATACTTGTGTGCATGTTTTTTTTCTTCATATAAAAATATTTTGTGGGAAAATTATAAAATGAATATCTTTTATGAGAGAAAGTTTAAATAAAAAGTTATGGACACTTCTATTTTCCATCATGGAGATTGACAGAATAGTGATAGAACTAAACATATAACTCAACATTTAGGCTAGGACGCAAGTAAACACTAAAAGGCAAAAAATACAGAACCAGTTAAAAGGTTTGGACACTTTCTTATTCAATGTTTTTTCTCTATTTCTATTATTTAATACATTGTATATTTATACTAAAGACGAGAATTCAATAGAAGAGTGCATGATTTTCATACAACTTTTTGACATGATCATACATGACAAAGTCTACAAGATGTTTGTTACTACTGCAGTATTTTACCTTTACTGAGCACTTTATTAGGAATAATATATAAACGCAAACTGCCTGTTTGAATGCTATAGCCTATTCAAGTACTGCATCTTTTCCTGGTCACAATTTGGCCATTTTCTAATCCTGAAGCTACTTTGAGCATGATATTGCACCATGTCACAAAATAAAAGTTGTTGGAAATTGGTTTCATTAACATTAAAAAATTTCTTGTTCAGATCGGAATTCTATAGAACACTTTTGGGAGGTAGAAGAAGAGTGAAGGGAGATTCACAGCAATAACTGACACGGATCAGAAATGTTTTCCACATCTTGTGGAATCCAAAACATAAAAAATGAGGCTCCTTTCAGAGCAAAGAAAGGTCCTACTCAGTAACAGTTTCTAATAAAGTGCTCTGGGAGTGCATGTCTAGCCATTTCCCACAGCACAGTTACCTACATGCTCCTACCTTCCTTGGTGAACCCAACAGGATAGCTTGTCACGGGGTGAGGGCCTTAACCCAGAGAAATGACTTAACTTCTTCCACGCATATTTTCCATCATGGAGATTGACAGAATAGTGCTACAACAAAACATACAACTCAACAGTCAGACTAGAAGGCAAAGACACACCAAATGGCCAAAAGTACAGTACCAGTCAAAAGTTTGGAAAATTTCTTATTTCATTTTTCTTTCTTTAATTCTTTCTTTTGTTTTCTACATTGTATATTGATAATAAAGCCATTCAAATTAAGACAGAACAAATATGGAATTATGTAGTCAACAAAAACATGTTAAATAACTCAGTATATGTTTTATATTTACAATTCAAGTATCCACCTTTTGCTTTGATGATAGTTGGACACTCTTGGCGTTCTCTTAGTCAGCCTCAGGAGACAGTCAACTGCAATGTTTTCCAACAATCTTGAAGGAGTTCCCAGAGGTGTTAAGTACTTGCTGGTGGCTTCTTCTTCACTCTCTGGTCAATCACAAACCATCTCAATTGAATTTAGATCAGGTGATTGTGGATGTCAGGGTAAAAATGCTGTGGAATGCCATGCTGGTTAAGTGTGCCCTCAATTTTGATAAAGTCACCAGCATTGTCAACAGCACAGCACCATAACACCTCATCACAGGGGGAAGCACATATTCAGGAACTGTCTGTTCACCCTCTCTACATCTAACAAAGACATTGCGGTTACAACCAAAAATCTCAAATTTGGACTTATTAGACCTTATTAGATCTTATATCAATTCCTGTGAGTCTTGGCCCAAGCGAGTCTTTTCTGCTTCTTGTTCTTTTGAAGTAATGGTTTTGTTGCTGCAGTTCGGCCAAGAAGTCCTGACTCTCGCAGTCTCCTCTGAACAGTGAATGTTGAAATATGTCTGCCACCTGAACTCCAAGAAGCATTTATGTGAGCTCTAATCACATACACATTTTATACAAGCTTCCATAATTCTTTTGATTGTTAAAGCTGCTTTGCAATAATGACAATTGTTAAAAGCGCAATACAAATAAAATTGAATCGGATCGAATAATCTGAAATGCTGTAAATCCACGGTTTCTGAGGCTGGACATTCTAATAAACGTATCCTCTGCAGCAGAGGTAGCTCTTCCTCTTGCCTTGGAAGGGACTCAGATGTGTCTTCCTTTCCTGGGATGGAGCCAGTTTCAGCATAGTGTTTGATGGTTTGGCGACTGCACTTGGGGAAACATTTTTCAGATTGACTGACCTTGATTCTTAAATAATGATGGACTGTATTTTCTCTTTAGTTAACTGAGTGTTTTTTGCCAAAATATGGATGTTTGTCACAGATTAACTCTTGACAAGGCACACCAGTGACCATTCCTTATGATTCTGATGAGAGAATGCTATGAGTGTGCCAAGCTGACATTATAGCTAAATATAGCTACTTTGGAAATTTTTTATATAAAACATATAGTGGGTTGTTTAACACTTTTTTGTTTATTACATAATTCCATACATGTTCTTTCATAGTTTGGATATCTTCAGTACAATGTTGATATAATAAAAATAGAGAAAAACAACTGAAAGAGAAGGTATGTCCAAACTTTTGACACCTGACCATTACACCCACATGAACTTTAAAACATAAAAAACACACCAAAAATATTATTAATACAGTCCTCCTCTAGTCTTCTCCTATGGCAAATCATGTCTTTATGGATGTTGTTTTACGCATGGGCTATTGTTCTGGTAGAATGGGCTGGGGTTAGTTCCTTATTATGAGTGAAGAAAAATCTACAGCATACAAATACATACTAGACAATATGCCTCCAGCATATGGGTAATATGAGCAGGCGCCCACATACTTTTGGCCATATAGTGTATATTGTTTAAGCCTATGTGATGACTGACAATAGGATTACCTCATTGATTTGACCATCATCACTGCAACCACCAAATATATACATGTTTCCATTTAGATTGCAACCACAGGTACCTGACATGGATGGAGGAACTTCCCCACCCATATAACACATTTTCCTATAAGACATATAAGTGCAAAAAATTATACATTAGACTACATGAGGATATTTTAAATGTATAAATGCTTCAGTTCTTCTGGTTGTGTATTGAATTGTGACAGTTATTATACTAATTACTGTAAACAAATATGCAGTAATTGAGGACAGAAGTTATACATAGACTCATGAGCATGAATGCCATGGCATTATTATATTATATTGGCAGTATTGAGCAATGGGCACATCAGAGTGAAAAGGGAAGTGCATGACGGCATGCACTCATCATGCAGAGGGCCCACTGTACAAGCTCTGGAGACACTGTTAAAATCTGGGATTGCTTAAAGGTAACGTATAATGTGGCAATGAAATGAAGCCAGAATTGTGACTTTCAGACTACCTGTATGTACTGAATGACTAGGTTATTCCCTGCTGACATGGGAATATTACAGGACTCAACATTGAAAAGAGTGTTTATGGGAGCATGATGAATTAATTACACAAATTAACTGGCTATAACACTACATGCCAATGGTAGATTTAGAAAATTTTACATGGCAAAGGGGTGGCAAAGGGGTGGCAATGGGCGGTATACAGGGAGGTATGTATCATCATCTATACCAATTTCTCCTGTATTCAGGGGGTGGCGGGGGGGCCTGGAGCCTATCACAGGAGACTTAGGGCACGAAGTGGGGTACATCCATCGCAGGGTACATCCATTGTGGGATACACACTCATACAAACACTCTCCCAATCATTCACACACTACAAGCTATTTTCAAATCCCTATTAGCCTAATCTGCATGTCTTTGAACTATGCGAGGAAACTGGAGTACCCAGAGGAAACCCACCAAGCACGGGTTTATTTGGTTTAATGTCCATTAACATGTTTTACCTTTAGCAGGCACCTTTCATAGCATAAAAACAAGTTTCGGGCAAAAATATGGGAATTCAAGGCAATGGTGGCTCAATGGTTAAGGCTTTAGGTAAATGTCAGGGGGTCAAGCACAGAACTGCAAAGCTGCTGCTGTTAATCCAACAAGTGCTGTCAAACAAAACCCTTTTTTATGTTGGCACAGAGAACCTACCAGCGTGATCATGATCACTAACAGGAAGTTGAGAGGGTTTCGACTTTGCAACTTAAGGCATTTCAGGACTTCAGCACCAGAAAATTAAATCTTAAATCTAAATCTTTATATATACACACGTGGACAAAATTGTTGGTACCCTTCGGTCAATGAAAGAAAAACTCACAATGGTCACAGAAATAACTTTAATCTGACAAAAGACACCCTGTGCCCGATGCAGCAAAGCAGCCCCAAAACATAACAGAGCCTCCTCCATGTTTCACAGTAGGGACAGTGTTCTTTTCTTGATAGGCTTCATTTTTCCGTCTGTGAACATAGAGCTGATGTGCCTTGGCAAAAAGTTCCATTTTTGTCTCATCTGTCCATAAGACATTCCCCCAGAAGCTTTGTGGCTTGTCAACATGTAGTTTGGCTTTTTTATGATTTGGTTTCAACAATGGTGTCCTCCTTGGTCATCTCCCATGTAGTCCACTTTGGCTCAAACAACGACGGATGGTGCGATCTGACACTGATGTTCCTTGAGCATGAAGTTCACCTTGGATCTCTTTAGAAGTCTTTCTGGGCTCTTTTGGTACCATTCAGATTATCCGTCTCTTTGATTTGTCATGAATTTTCCTCTCTTGGCCACGTCCAGGGAGGTTGGCTACAGTCCCATTGATCTTACATTTCTGAATAATATGTGCAGCTGTAGTCACAGGAACATCTAGCTGCTTGCAAATGGTCTTATAGCCTTTACCTTTAACATGCTTGTCTATAATTTTCTTTCGAATCTCCTGAGACAACTCTTTCCTTCGCTTCCTCTGGTCCATGTTGAGTGTGGTACATACCATGTCACCAAACAACACAGTGACTACCTGGAGCCCTATATATAGGCCCACTGACTGATTACAAGATTGTAGACACCTGTGATGCTAATTAGTGGACACACCTTGAATTAACATGTCCCTTTGGTCACATTATTTTCAGTATTTTCTAGGGGTATCATCATTTTTATCCAGGCCTGTTCCATGAGTTTATTTTTTTAAATAATTCTGTTGAAGCATGGTTGAAAAGCAATGTCTGACTTTCATTGGTTAACATTTATAGATTTTTTAATAAATTTTTACTTTTGTCAGATTAAAGTTATTTATGTGACCATTGTGAGTTTTCCTTTCATTGACCGAAGGGTACCAACAATTTTGTCCACGTGTGTATATATTCTTGAAACAATAGGCATAATTTTGAACATGTTGATATCAAACGAGCCAAAATAAATTAACATTGTGCACCATGTTTTTGGGGTTTCTTAAATGAAATATGCATGTATTATAATCATCCTGCCCATAAAAAAACAACTGAAAGAGATCACTGAAAGGGCAATATTGCCATGACATTTATGATGAGTGGATGTAAACATCTAACTTGTATGTGCACAAGAAAGCTTCAATTTATGATATGATAATAGTAAACAACATAATAAAAATACCATAATCCCGTGTCCAGGTCATACAACCAGATCTCATTGTTTGGGAGGAAGACTTCATGACCAGCAACTGACTTAAGAATGAAAAAATGGGAACAAACGCAAGTTATAGCTTTCCTCATGCAACAACGTTCTACACATGGAAAATCAGTTTAGTGTTAGAACCAAAGTAGAGGCAGCTTACACGTAGGCCTAGAGAGAGGTCAAATAAAATAATTGAAGTAATAGGGTCATTTTTAAAAGCAGTGGCTGTCACAGAGAGTTTCTATATTTTTTTATCAGGAAAATATGATGAATATTTAAGGTCATTGTTTAGTATAACAGCTACAGGAAATTAATATTTTGTACTATATTCTTCCAGTTTGTGATAGGAATAAATATGAAAAATAGCTTGAATGCAGGTCATCTAAAGAGAGATGTTTGGTCTTAATGAAAGAACAAATATTTATTGAAAATAAAAAAGGTTTTTAAAATACAATGTAGTTAGATATGTTTCCGAACAGTTTCCACCCACTTTCCTAAGTGTGTTTTATTTATCCATACTAAAGTAATACAATTAGGGACAGCAACACTTAAAATTAATATAAAAAGTTAAGACACAAAAAGACAATAGGCAGAGTGAGCACATGCATTTAAAGGGGACATACCAATACTATTATGACAATTTTAGAAAAGGGGGAATTTTATGTTTAGACCTCCAAAAAGCCAAAAATGCTGAAAAAAGCATCACACTATGATATCACTCAATGTGATGTCACACAGAAAATTATTAACCACTTTCAGGTAAATTCTCGGCATGACACACATCCTTCCACAACCTCTACTCCGCGTGTTTCTCTGTCCAGGTCCAACGCACCACGAACGCAGCCCGCCCAGGTTTCCTTCACCCCGGCGCCGGGATACCACGAAGCCTGGATACAGCAGCAGCGGAAGACTAGGCCCCGGGCGAGGACCTCTCCCCCTCCGCCGTCGCCCGTCTTCAAGATCCCGACCCGAAAACGCTTCGCTCCTCTTCGTGAGACGGTACACGACGCGCTGATCATCGGAGACTCCATCGTCCGGCACGTCCGGGCTACCACGGCTAAAGGTAAGGTTCGCACTCGCTGTTTACCTGGTGCTCGTGTTCTTGATGTTGCTGCACAGGTGCCTGCGGCCCTGAGGGAGAACTTTGGAGCTGTGGTCCTTCATGCTGGCACGAATGACACCAGGCTGAGGCAGACGGAGATCCTGAAGAAGGACTTCAGGAGCCTGGTTGAGAAGGTCCGCAGCACATCACCACGACAAGGATCATCGTATCCGGACCGCTTCCCACGTTCCAGCAAGGAATCGAGAGGTTCAGTAGATTGTTTGCTTTTAATGAATGGTTACAATCTTGGTGTCAGCAACAGAGATTATCCTTTGTTGATAACTGGAATGTTTTCTGGGAGCGTCCTAGGCTCTACCACACCGATGGACTGCACCCTAGCAGAGCTGGAGCAGCAGTCCTCTCAGACAACATCTCCAGGACACTACGAACCATCTGACTGGCGGTAGCACTGTCTAGCACTGATTTTTAATGAAATTATCTCAGATTGCTGTCTTGACGCACTCTGCCTTACTGAAACCTGGCTCAGACCAAATGAATATATTGGTTTAAATGAGTCTACTCCGTCAGGATATTTCTATAAGCACGAACCCCGTCAAACTGATCGTGGTAGTGGTGTCGCAACTATCTACAGTGATGTTCTCACTGTTACTCAGAAAACAAGGCCCAAGTTCAACTCGTTTGAAGTGCTTATCATTAATGTTGCACTCAGCGAAATACATAATAAACCCTTGCTACATTTTGTTCTGGCCACCGTGTACAGACCCCTGGGGCCATATGTCGATTTTCTTAAAGAGTTTGGACATCTGCTATTGTAAGAGCCCTGAAAAGGGAGGTATTTGTGTAAAAGATACACGGACACAACTTTCCTCAGTTCACATGTATAATGACCGGGAGAGAGGAAGCCACGTGCCCTTTTACATACCTCAACAACATAGTTGCACAACCCCCTGCTGAAATCATTTGGTACTGCACCTTGCTCTAACTACACCCGGTGTTAAAGAGATTCTAACATAAAACATAACAAAAAAATATTATGTCTCAGTTGCTGTTACTAACAGTTATGAACATGAAATAATACATATGATCCAGCAGGAAACTACTATGAAATGATTAGGTGCTTCTCTCCTACTGGATCTGTATCACAGCTTATAGTGCACATTGTCTCATCTATCACATACTCCCCGTCAAAATTAGATGTTGTCCTCAACATCATTTCTGACCTTCAATGATCAAGCATGACAAAACATGTTCAAACATTTGTTACAGGCTGGAACTCTTTTGTTACATTTAGATCCTCCAACAGTTCCATGTTGCAATTAATTTACAGACTGGAATTCTCTTTTGTACATTCAGCTGTTTTCTTTAGTCCTCACAAACACGCATGTTCTGCCTTTGCAGATATATCGAAACGGTGAACAGTCTATACATACGAAGATATACACTGAAATAAGCACAGGCATCTTTATAACAAGTGTCATCATAGTAAAAAGTGTCATCACTGTGTGACTGTCCTAACGTTATCATGACTTGGCTTCAATTTAAACATGTAATGTGTGCGAAATGTTAGTATTTATATAATAAGCAAAATTCACTCTGCTGTAAGCCCATGAGTGTCAAGTATTTTAAAGTCTTCAAAGCAAAGTCAATCTAAGTTCCATACAAATACAGGTGCTAGTTGTAGCAAGGCTGCACTGGTTGTATCCAAGCTTGGGGCCTTGCATAAGATGGCAGTGCAGCAAGATTGTAGCAAGATGGTGTTCCAATTTTGTCATATCTAAAGGTCTTTGGTGGCCTACGGAGTCTCTGAGGCCTCTGTGGTCTCATGTCAATCTCCTCTTCCTGTCTGACATTCAACATGGGCGACGATGCTCGGTCTTTCTCAGTATGAGGTGAGTTTACATCCTGAATATCTTGATTTTCCCCAGGGTTATCATCATCACTGCTCTCCAGCCAGGATAGTTCAGTGGTTGGTGTGCTGAGGTCAGGTGGGAGTACCCATGTACAATTTCAGATATCTCTCTCACTGGTCCTGGTGGCGGAGTCACAGGCTGACATGGCATATCTATGAGATAATAATCATCCTCATCCTCCTCATCTTCTGAACCCTCTCTGACTTTGTCAGTCACTGCAGGTTTCCTTTTTGGTTTTGCAGGTAGCCGCACCTCAGTTTCCAGGGGCAGGTGATGACATGGTAAAAGGAGGTTTCTATGTAGAATCCTTGACTTTCCTTTTCCCTGCTCAGGCATCAGCTCATAAATAGTGAGATCCTCCCCTACTTGCCTAACTACAGTATGGATGGTGTCTTCCCCGTGATTCCGTAGTTTTCCAGGTCCTCCTCGAGGGGTCATGTTTCTTACTAAAACGCGGTCACCTGGATACAACACTGAACTTCTCACCTTGCCATCATATATCCCTTTGTTTCTTTGTGCCGATTTTTGTGCATTCTCTTGCACAATAGCATATGCCTCCTGCATTCCTTGCCTCCACTGTTTAGCATAGCTATGGTGATTAGAGCTTCCTGCTTCTGTGGGCAAGTTAAACATCATATCGATAGGTAACCTCGGAGAGCGGCCATATAGTAAGTAAAATAGGGAGAAACCTGTGACCTCTGTACGCGTACAGTTATAAGCAAATATAAATTTGTTCAGAGAGTCTTTCCAGTTCAGCTTGTCTCTGTCGGTGAGAGTCTTAAGCATCTGCAGGAGTGTTCAGTTAAAGTGTTCCACTTGTCCATTCCCCTGTGGATGGTAGGGGGTTGTTCTCGATCCGGTCACACTGCAGTACTTGCTCAGTTGGGAAAATAGTTGATTCTCAAATTCACCTCCCTGATCGTGGTGAATGCGTGATGGGAATCCAAATTTCAGAGCATAATCATTGAATATTCTATCAGCCACTGTTTTTCCAGACTTTGATGTTGTAGGGTACGCCTGTGCAAAGCGTGTGAAATGATCTACAATCACAAGTACTCATAACCCCCTTTGCATTTATCAAGGTGGAGGAAATCCACTGACACAAGTTGAAATGGCTGTGTGGTGATAATGTTTGTAAGGGGAGCCCTTGTCTCACGACTAGGTTTCTTCTGTTTTAGACAAGCACAGGCCATTGCATATTGTTCAATTCCTCGCTGCATATATGGCCAAAAGAAACGATATCTAATCAGTGACACTGTCCTGTCAGCACCTTGGTGTCCCATTTGGTCATGTAGCTCCTTCAGTATGGTGATCCTGTGTTTTTCAGGCAACACCAGTTGTTTTCTGTGAGCTGTCCTTCTCCACAAGACTCCATTCTCATCTGTCTCCAATTTTTCCCATTCACGAAAGAGACAAAGGCTCTGTGCTCTGAATTTTTTATCGTTCCTTACGCAAGGGCCTCACTCCAGACAACTTACACTGTAACACTGGCCCAATATGTACATCATCTTTCTGATTTTCTTGTATCTGTGCTGGTGTTAGTGAAGGTGATAATTTTTTTCTGATGCTGACAGTGTCCGAGATCCATATGCAATCACATGCAATTTCCAACTCTGTCTCTGATACAGAACAGCACCCAAACCCCTGTTGGATGCATCTGTGTGAATGGCTGGGAGAAATCTGGGAATGCCAGGACAGGTGGTTGAACCAGACAGTTAATCAATTGTTCCAGAACTTGTTGGTGTGAGTCCGTCCATTCGATTGGTGTGTGAGATGGTACAACTTTTGCATTTCTTTTTGTATGCACTTTCCTCCCCTTAAGTTGTGAGTTTACTTCTTGAGCAGAGCCCTTTGTTAGCTCATAAAGGGGGCTAGCAATGTGAGAAAAATCCTTTATGTACTGCCGATAGTAGCTCAACAGCCCCAGAATCTGTCTCAACTCGCCAACTGTTTGGGGGTCTTGTCTTTCAGGACCCTTATGGCAGCTGTGTCGGCAGGACCCATTTTATTCCCTTCTGCTGATACTATTCTCCCAAGGTAGCAAATTTCACTCTTGAATAACTCACATTTGCTTGGTTTTAGTTTGATTCCACATTGCCTCAATCTCTGCAACACTTTTCTTACATCACTGACATGATCCTCAAATGTTTTGCTAAACACCAATGTATCATCCAAATAAGGAACACAAATTTTGCCTCTAAGGCCTTCTAAACACTCTTCCATGCAGCGGTGAAAAGCTGCTGGAGCATTCATAAGCCCAAATGGGATCCTAGTCCATTCATACAGCCCCCATGGTGTCACAAAAGCTGTCAAATGTCTGCTGTCTTTTGCCATAAACCCTTGGTGATAGGCCTTGCCTTGATCTAATAATAAAAACATGGTATTTCCTCCAAGGCCATCCATGATATCTTGAACTCTAGGGATTGGCTGTCTGTCGGGGTGAGTCTTGCGGTTAAGCTCCCTGTAATCTATGCATAAACGTAAAAAGCCACATTTTTTTCTTACACAAAAGGCAGGTGATGGATAGGAAGAGTGAGATTTCTCAACCCATCCCTGTGCAATTAGATCCCTCAGATAATCCTTCATCTCCTCATATAATGGCTTAGGGACAGACATATATGTCCGGACTACTGGTTCTGGATCTTTTAATGAAATTTCCATCTGAAGTTTCTTAACGCAGCCTATATCATTATCTGACCCTCACCCAAGTGACTAAGATCAATAGGGGGGTCCCATAGCTCTGTATTATTTCCCTGATGTTCAGCAGGATGGGCCTGAATGCTATTTATCTCAGAAAGTGTTTGTGCTTCTTAAACTGGACTAAGTGGATATGCCAATGTGACTGGTTGTGCCGTACCAATAACTCCCTTTCCCATTTACATAATATCATGGTCAGTGGGATTTTGTACCATAAGAATGATGTTTGGCCGTGCCCCTTTTTTTACCTGCACTAACGTGTCACAGAACTCAAGTCCTTCTGGCCAATAAGGATTACTATCAGGCTCAAAGATTAATGTAGTGTCATTCTTAAAGGGTCCGGTAAGGATTCTACACTCTACTTGGACAGCACAATGACTTGGTATTGTCATCCTCTGGCATGCTGTTTTCACCAAGTACTCGCTCATTCTTTCAACACTCACCGCCTTAATAAATGCCTCAGCTTTCCCTTTCTTTAGGTTAGGAAAAGCCAATTTCACAGTTTTCATCAGTTTTTCTTTATTGACATTGCTTATCTGGTTCTTCTGGCTGCCGATAACAACACGTTCGATTGCATTAAAGCCAATAATAGGGCAGGGCTGTTGGTGACCTCTCATTACAAGCATGGGGACATGAAACTCCTCAGCACCACCTTCTAGTCTAAAGGTCAGTTCTATCCACCCCACATATGGCATTTCCATACCATTGGCTGCCTCAAACTGCAAGGGATAATTTGGGTCAACTATCTCTGCTATGTCTCTCAACTTAATGCCTGGAAAGTTACTAACTTTCCATACCTCATCGATTGCGGACACCTGTGAGCCAGTGTCCCACAGTACTTCAGTTTTCTTCCCTTGTAGATAGCAGTGAACAAGACATTTTTTTCCAACAAGTTCAGTTACTGTACAATGTTTCTTTCTCACAATGTCTCTTCTTCTGTCAGTCAGTGTTTTACAAGACCGTGTTAGTTCTGTTCTTTTCTCATGCTGTGCAAACGGTTCACAGTTTTCCTTATGTTCTGGCCAATGACTAACCTGACATTCCCTGGAGCAATAGTGAGTTGTCTTGCACACTGAACACTGTTGAAACTTCTCATGTCCCTCTGTTTCTCCACAGCTGGTGCATTTCTGGGACACTTTGACTGTCCCGGTCACTCCCTGTCCCTTTGGGGCAACCGCTCCTCGTTTAAAGGAGTCCCTCTTCCTGTGCTGGGTGGTCCTCTATAGTTCCTACAGAACTCACGGAAGTGTTCACTACTCCCGCACCTGTAGCAATGCTGGCAATATTCTTCCCCTCGCTGCTGGCCCAGATAGCATCTCGGTCGTGGACATGGCATTGGGTATCTCTGAGGTGCAAATCTCTGCTGGAACTGGGCAGTCCCTGTCATTAACCTTGGGCCACCTCCAGCTTGATACTCTTGTACTGGTCCGCTCAGCTGATGCAACGCTGTGGCACCCCCTTGGTTCCATGCCACAAACTGGGGTTGGGAGTAGCATGAATGGTAAGCTGCCCCATATTCAGCCTCTTTGCCAACAGGAGAATAGGGATTAGGTACGATCTCCGTTTTATGAATGGACTCTCGAATTTGTGATACCTCAGCTTTGAGATCCTTTAACTGTACTATTTCTGCTTTGATATCCTTCAAGTCTGAAAGCACATCTGGGGGGAGGGTGGCAATTGTTTGTTGGGCTGTGAGTTTTTTCTCTCCATTTACATCACCAGACTGAATTGCATGAACTACAGTGTGCCACTGTGGCGTAGTCTGTCTCTTTTTATCTTGCCTCTCTTTCTCATTGGCGAATGCCGTGTTGAGCCGTTCCAAGAGTAACTCATCCGAGGTAGCTGTTTGCAACAGGTAAGGTTGTAGATCAGTTTTAATGTTGTCAGTTTGCAGGCCTGTGAGTATGGTGTGCATGAACATGCTCTGCACTAGGGCCGGATCATACTTAAGACTAGATTCTGCTTCCTGTGAGGCAAACAATATTTTTTGCCTTAAAACCATTGCTCTAAGTAAGAAGTTCTGTGGGGTCTCTTTACTGCCCTGGACCTCTGTGGTAAGCTGTTTGTATAGCTCAGTTGCATTCCTTTCCTGATAATGTGAGCAGAGAATTCTTCTAAGAGTGGGCAGGGACTGATCAGTTTTACTTTCAAGATAACTCCGTAGTTGTACTCCAGGTACAATGGCCCTGATAACAGCGTCCACTATTTCTGCTTCAGGGTCACCTTTACTCAGTCCATTCTCAATTTGGTGGGCTAGGCTAGAGAATGTAAGTCTGTCCTTCTGCCCAGGTTCGACAATTTGGCCTGATATTTTATAGTCTTTTCACCAAGGGGAACTGTTAACAGTGGTTGGGGCTGTGTGAACTGATACGGTTTGATTGTATACAGTACGCTGTCGGTTAGTTAGCTCATGCATTTCAGTTTCCTTTTGTTGCACCATAAGCTTTAGCTGTTCTAGCTCTCTTCTTAGTTTCTCCTGTTGACCACTGCCTGTTGGTATTTCTGGTATTTTACTTTCGTGACCATCTTGCAGAGTTTGTATCATGTCCATTAAACTCAACAGTTCTGCCATGCCGTCATCTTCAAGTTCACTCAGTTCTTCGCGTTGGATAATATACGAGACAAGGGCATTACGAGTCTTACCAGCTACCTTATCTTGACCTATTCCTGAAATTTCCAAAAAGTCACTTATCTGCATCAACTGGTCTGTGTTAAGCGAGCAAGCGCCCTTAATCTCAAACTGCAAATTCTCAGTTTCGGTACTCATTCTGGCGGTTGAGGGGGGTCCAGCACTACGCAAAGGTGTTTTTGCCTGTTACCTTGGAATTCTGCTGCGCCCCTGGTGAACACGCTGCACCTCAGGATGCACACTCTCCTTGGCTTGGCTAATACGCCGACTGCAGCTACACCCTCCACCACCTGGGTTATTTTTATGGGATGATCAAAGTGTGGCTTTCTCAAGCTCAGGAAACTAACCTCACTTCTCTCATCCCAGCGGTGCCTCCAAATGTAAGAGCCCTGAAAAGGGAGGTATTTGTGTAAAAGATACACAAACACAACTTTCCTCAGCTCACATGTATAATGACCGGGAGAGAGGAAGCCACGTGCCCTTTTACATACCTCAACAACATAGTTGCACAACCCCCTGCTGGAATCATTTGGTACTGCACCTTGCTCTTACTACACCCGGTGTTAAAGTGATTCTAACATAAAACATAACAAAAAAATATTATGTCTCAGCTGCTGTTACTAACAGTTATAAACATAAAATAATACATATGATCCAGCAGGAAACTACTATGAGATCATTAGGTGCTTCTCTCCTACTGGATCTGTATCACAGCTTATAGTGCACATTGTCTCATCTATCACACTATCAGACCTATTGGTTAACTCTGATAGTAGTGCTGATAGTAGGAGCCTTTAACATTCATGTAGACGATGCTAACAACGCTTCAGCACTCGCATTTATAGATTTGCTAAATTCCATTGGGGTTAAGCAAAATATAAATAGACCAACTCACCGCTTTAATCATACGCTAGATTTAATTATATCCCATGGTATAGATGTCTCTAATATAGACATTCTACCTCAAAGTGATGATATCACAGATCATCATCTCTTAGTATATACTCTACCTGTAGAACAGCGTAGCTGTGCCTCCCCACGTTATCAATTCAGTAGAAATATTAATCCGACTACTAAAGACAAATTCACAAGTAATCTGCAGGATCTGTCCCAATTTCTTATCAGACCCCTAAATGCAGACGATCTAGATGAAGTGACTAGCAGCATGGGCACTCATGAGCAACTCGTAACCTCGAACGAAAATGGAGAAAAACTAAATTAGAAGTTTTTAGAATCACGTATAAAGGTAGTATGTGCAGCTATAGACAGGCTCTAAAAGCGGCTAGGGCCGAGCATCTGAGCCAACTCATAGCAAGAAACCAAACAATCCCAGGTTCCTATTTAGTACAGTGGCTAGCCTAACAAACCCTAAGATGCCTGCAGGGAGTATCCCATCACAACTTAGAAGTGAAGACTTCATGAACTTCTTCAATGAAAAGATTGATAGTATCAGGAAGATGATCTCATGATCCAGTCCAGTCTAAAGCTTCACAATTAGATTTTCAGTGCTTTACAGGTGTAGGACAGGAAGAGCTGTATAAACTTATCACCTCGACTAAATCAACAACATGCTTGTTGGATCCAATCCCAACTAGACTTTTAAAAAAAGTGATAAATATAACTGGAGCGCCCCTTCTAAACTTTATCAACTCTTCATTATATCTAGGTCATGTCCCTAAACCTTTTAAGTTGGCAGTTATTAAGCCTCTTCTTAAAAAATCTAATTTAGACCCAAATGATTTAATAAATTACAGACCAATTTCAACCCTTCCGTTTATATCAAAGATATTAGAAAAGATAGTATCAGCCCAAATGTGCACATTCTTGCAGGAAAACGATATCCTCGAGGAATTTCAGTCAGGTTTCAGGCCCCATCATAGTACAGAAACTGCACTAGTTAAAATTGCAAATGACTTGTTTTTAGCTTCGGACCAAGGCTGCATCTCAATTCTTGTCTTATTTGATCTTAGTGCTGCATTCGACACTATAGATCATGATATTCTCATAGATCGCTTACAAAATCACATTGGTATTCAGGGACAGGCGTTAAAATGGTTTAGATCCTACCTGTCTGCTCGATTCCATTTTGTAGATCTGAATGGAGAACATTCTGGTGTAATGCCAGTGAAATATGGGGTGCCACAAGGGTCAGTTTTAGGACCTCTGCTGTTCTCAATATACATGCTTCCCTTGGGTAACATCATTAGAAGACATGGGATTAGTTTCCATTGTTATGCTGATGATACTCAGTTATACATTTCCACAAAACCAGATGAAATACCCAAATTGTCTAGACTAACTGAGTGTATTCAAGATATAAAAGATTGGATGACCGATAATTTTCTTTTACTAAATTCAGATAAGACAGAGATATTACTTATTGGCCCAAAAACCAGTACACACCAGCTCTCACAATTCAGCCTGCGTTTAGAAGGATGTACTGTTTCCACCAGCTCGACAGTGAAAGACCTGGGTGTAATATTAGACAGTAACTTATCCTTTGAAAATCATATCTCCAACATCACAAAAACATCCTTTTTCCACCTTAGAAATATTGCCAAGCTTAGGAACATTTTATCTGTATCTGATGCAGAAAAGCTGGTTCAGGCATACATGACCTCCTGACTGGACTATTGTAATGCATTACTGGGTGGCGGTCCTGCATCCTCAATTAAGAAGCTACAGTTAGTCCAAAATGCAGCCGCCAGGGTTCTCACTAGATCCAGAAAATATGATCATATAACCCCAATATTATCATCCCTGCACTGGCTACCTGTTCAGTTAAGAATTAATTACAAAATAGCAGTACAAGGCTCTAAACGGTCTAGCTCCCACATACCTAATCAGTCTTCTGATACGTTACAATCCACCACGCTCCTTAAGATCAGAAAACTCTGGACTTCTGGTAGTTCCCAGAATATCAAAATCTACAAAAGGAGGTAGGGCTTTTTCATATTTAGCTCCAAAACTTTGGAATAGCCTTCCTGACAGTGTTCGGGGCTCAGACACAGTTTCCCAATTTCAAAGTAGACTCAAGACGCATCTCTTTAATCTGGCATACACATAATTAATTTCTTTACCTCATACTCCAGTACATCTATCCTGAATGGCAACCACGCCAATTCTTTTCACCTGCTCTTTATTTTTCCACCCATCCCGAGGCATCTGGAGATTGTGCCAGCTTCAGTAGACAGAGGCCAACCCTGCGAGGTTCCAGAGGCATCCAGAGAAGGACCTGCTCCAGCTGGATTCTTCTTCATGTTGGTTTGGAACTACACATGCTGCTCCTGAGCTCCCAGTGATCCAGACCCCCATCTGCCCTCTGCACCTGCTGACTCATCCCTGAGCTGAACTGGACTTTGTTTTATTTTAAAAACTTCTGTTATATCGAACTTTCAGCTGCATAACACACATGATGTTATACAATTTCTATTAACTGTTAATAGGTAACCCCAAATGAGGATGGGTTCCCTGTTGAGTCTGGTTCCTCTCAAGGTTTCTTCCTATTACCATCTCAGGGAGTTTTTCCTTGCCACTGTCGCCGTCACCTTTGGCTTGCTCATCAGGGACAATCTCATTATCTAGACACATTTTTCTTACACATATATACATTTCCATAAGTCTTCTTTTCATTTTCTTTTCATTTCTGTGAAGCTGCTTTGAGACAATGACCATTGTTAAAAGCGCTATAGAAATAAAATTGAATTGAATTGAATTGAATTGAATTTCCGGCATTAGTTTAAGGCATCGTCACAGCTGACCCATTCAGGATATGAAAAATTTTGTGTGATCATATAAATTCTCTAGGAAGAGTGTATCGAATTCCATTTGGGGTGTTTTGCAAATGAGCCAAAATAACTGACTTCCTGTTGAGTCGAGCTATGACATGAAATTTGTTCAGCTCTAAATGTGTACCATGTTTAGCGTGCATATGTGCAAGTATGTATAAGCTATGCAGCAAAATCAAGCATCCTAAAAAGCCCCTGATGCTGGAAGAAAAAAATCCTTAGAAGAACAAGAGGGCCCTCACACACTATGACGACGTAGGGCTTATGTCATAATGCTTGGGCCCTAAAAAAATCTTTAAGCACTGTTTTCTAATGTGTGGGTTACGGCAAGAGGTGGGCAACAATATATCATTATATCCATCCATCCAGGAACATCTGTACTCCAACTAGGGACCGTGGAGACCATTAGTGATTAACACTCTACTTATTTCCATTTTACAATTCCATTTGTATCTTGGATTGCGAGCATAATCCGTTCCTCGTTAGAGTACTTGGATTGCTTTTTTGATGTAATAAGTAATCTAATGCAATAGTTCCGCCATCCTTCCACGTACTCAGGTATATTTTCAAAAATGTAATCCGTTATTCAGACAATTTATGTAATCCGTGAGCCAGACAGCAGTGATTCCGTTAGTGTGTGAAAGTCGTCCTACAAGCCCCGCTCTCGAAAACTGCCCCCTCTGTTATTCCTGCTGTTATACCCTGATCTCACCTATGCAGTTTGACTCGCGGGGAGAAGCGGTGTTAGGCACTGTGAGCTGCTGCGAGTGACCGCCTGACATTCGGCTAAGTTCTGCCTGAAAGATGGAAATGTAATCACAGCGCCAAAACCGGCAGTGAATCAGGATGAACCGTACTTACGGCCAGATAGGGACAGGAGTATTAGTAGTTAACAGATTATGGGCCAAACATCGCTGAGTGATGATGGTAAAATAATTATGAAAGTCTTATCTAAAACAACATTCATTAAGAATCACAAAGGAGTTTTCATTTTCTGCAATGAAAAAGTACTCTAACTAGTTACTTTTATCAGAAGATAATGCTGTAACGTAACTGATTACTTTTTAATGATGTAATTTTGTAATGGAATTAGTTACTTTAAAAAGTAACGTCCTCCAACACTGGCCTCTAAGATCTCAAAAGATGTTTCTTTTTCTTCTGTTAATGACTTCCTGAGTGACATCACACTGAGTGACATCATAGTATGATGCTTTTTGCCAGCAATCTCAGCATTCATAAGTAGGTGAATGTCTGCTTTAAAACCTTTGTTATGTAAGAGACAATCTGTGCATTTATTCGCACTGCACTTGCAGCACTACTTACCACATAACCTCCCCACACAAATAAAGTATCTTCTGAAACCACAGCCGTGTGTCCGCTTCTTTCTCGCGGTACTGGGTCGGTATTTGATGCTGCCATTGACCTCAGAGGTCCATTAAAAACTTCTAAGCCCCGTGTTCCTCCTCCGCCACTGTGTTTACATCTTAACTGCGCGTGGAATGGGACTTGATAATAGTTATTATGGGTTAATATTCTTTCATTCTCATGCAGGAATTTATAACTTCCTATAAATATCACAGTGTAACTGCAACATTGTACAGTATTATACATTTATCATACTTAGCTTTTTTTTTTAAGTAAACGTAATCGGCATTTTATTTTGAAGCGCATTGTGGCGGGTTGTGATTACAGGAAGTTTAAAAAACTAAAACCGGAAGCGGAAGTGAAAATTTAGCGCCAACGGATGAAAATGGATTCACGGAGACTAAAAACAAAAATATCAGCAGGCTTCAAGATGCGAGGCTTAATGCTGCGACCGTATGTTTATATTTTATTTAATAGCATGTTTGCAATAGGTTAATTGAAACCAAGTTATTGTTTTCGACAAGTTTCTTATGAAACAGTGTGCAGAGCCCTGTCTGTGTAATGAACTGTAACAGGTTTGGTCGACTCTGTCAGTCTAATGCACTGTCTGTGTTGTGTGTTACATTAGGCTGAGTTTATATAGGACCTGTATGGTCTGCTTGGGGATGTGTGTGATGACTAGTGAACAAAAGTTATCATTACTTTAATGAACAGTAATTTTGACCTTTACCATAATATGGGAATGACACGTCAAGAATGTAGAACGTCTAGACTGTCTGTGACCCATAATATGTATATATATTTTAATCAGTCATGTTTGGGTTAAAATTAACTAAAATTCAGTTCATCATATCGCCTAGATTGTGCTTAAAAAAGCATGTGTCACTCAGTACTCAGCCCTATATATGTATATTTAAGGACCTTCAAGGGATCAATGCTGAGGCTTAAACCCCTGACATTCTTCTGATCAGTAACTCACAGCCTTAACCGTTTGAGCCACCACTGCTCATCACAGTTATACTAAACCTTCAGGCACCTAACTCTGTGTATGACTGCTGATCAGTCCCTGCTGAATGAGGATGGGTTCCCTGTTGAGTCTGGTTCCTCACAAGGTTTCTTCTTATTGCCATCTCAGGGAGGTTTTTCCTTGCCGCCGTCGCCCTCGGCGTGCTCATCAGGGACTATCTAATCATTCTTATTTTATACATATTTTTTTTTACATTTCAACTAATTTCCCTAATTTTCTTGTGATTCTGTAAAGCTGCTTTAAATAAAATGGAATTTAATTAAATACTGAAAGTCCTCTACATATAAACATTCACGTTTCGAAGATACAAACATGCAGTCACACATGTTTAATTGCAGAATTTTGATCACATGACTGGCTTACATAGTTTGCGTGCAAGCTGCATCCTCTGCAAGGGCAGTACAGGCCCAGGTTGTCTAGAAGCAAGTGTAAAAGCAGTGGCGATAAAGCTGGTACTACTAAGAAGCAACAGTCAATATTGATGGAGACAAATTTTGTTAGTTGCTGTTAGTATCCTAGAACATATACAATGATTGTTGGACTTACGAACAAATTCGACCTACAATGTTTCACTGCTCATCCAAGTCGCTTTTTCAGACTGAAAGATGCAGTTGTCATCATCTGACTTTCAAGCTTCTAGTATATTCATTATTTGCCATGCAATGGCCACACTGCAATGCCCGACTTGCAGTCTTTATTGAGGGCTCACTGCTAACAATCAAGTCTTTAGTATTAGACTTTATTTAAGATATGTAAAGCGATATGTACATTAGCAAATGAAATGATATATGATTTGATGTTCTTCACAGTGAAGCCAGCAAATATCTGGTGGAAGTGTTGGAGTCTGTGAGTGACGTGGAACTGGAAGATGTCATTGAGCGGATCCTGGATGGAATTGAAAAACAGCCCTGTAAGAACCCACTCAAACAATAACAGACAGCAGCTTTACTTAGGAATAAGCTAATTAATAATACCTGCCGATCCTTGTTCATTTCAGTGTCTTCTAACATGATTGAGCTCTCCGTAGCTGAGACCGCTGTGCAGGACTGCAGTCAGTCATGTGATGAAACTATGTAAGGCTCCAGAAGTTAATATTGCATTTTTCCCTCTAACACTGAAAACATCAGCCCAATCAGTGGTCTTCTGTCTTTCTAGAGACAACGTGTTTAACATCATTGGAGCTTTCGATGTGCCTAGGTTTATGTACAGTACAGAAAGGAAGAAATTCATCCCGTAAGCAATCTTTTAATCCACTACAGTATTTTCATTCATACTGAGTCATCTTTTTATGGTTATTAATATTTTACTATTGTTTAATGAATACTTGAATACATCAATTGGATTGCTTGTAAAATCTGCCTTTACTAGATGGTAAGTTAACTGTGATGAGGTATGCATACTACTGGCTGTTTTTTTTTCTTCCTTTTATTTACAGAATAAGCATGACTAACCATCCAGTGCCTAGTGTGTGTGGCCAAGCTAGAGACAAGGCTGAGCTCTTTCGAGAACGTTATACCATCCTACAGCAGGTAAGACACCTGATTGATCAAGTGTTTGAGTGAAAGTATGTGTGACCTGGAAAGACCATTCTTTTTTTTCTTTTTTTTTGATCAAAGTCTTTTTTATTGGAAATATAAACAAGTTACATATACATACATACATTGTACACTGTTTTTTTCTACCCATACCCCTCCCCCCACCCCACAATAAAAACAACAACAATCAAACAACAAAAATCTAAACTAAAGAAAAAAAAGAAGAAGAAGAGAGAGAAAAAACAGCCAGTCAGCAGAAAGAAAAAAGGAAGAAAAAGAAAGAAAATTAAATAAATTACGCATCAAACAGAAAATGTAATTAGGGAAGTATTAGAAACAGAGATTAAGAAAGAAATCTTTTATTACAGATCCAGTTGCTTTGCATCTACATTTTCAAAGGAAAGACCATTCTTATCAAGAAATTCTCTCTCTCTCACACATACACACACACATACATATATAAATATAGTGTGCTGTCATGGACTTTAACATGCTCAGTGAGGCCTGTAGGGTCTGAGATGTAGCTTTTGGGGATGTCCACTGCTGGTAACGGTCTTGAATCCTTTTTACTTGAGAATAAACTTTTTCACTGCTGTTCAACTGATGTTGAACTCCAGATTGTTTGGTAATGGTTTTATAACCTTTCCCAGATTGATGTGCAGCAACAATTGCTTCTCTAAGACCACTGCTTATGTCTTTCCCTCTTGGCATTGTGTTAACTCGTACCTGAACGCTCTAGACTAGCAAACTGCCAAAACTTCGGCTTTTATAGAGGTCTGCACACCTCTTGATGATCAATTAATCAAAGGCTGATGATTAGAATCACCTGGTTGCAAATTACCCTCTTAAACCATCCAAATAAGGATGTGTTCCCTGTTGAGCCTGGTTCCTCTGAAGGTTTCAGTTTATTGGCATCTTGGAGAGTTTTTCCTTAACACCGTCTGTTTGTTTTTTTTTTTTATTCTGTAAAGAGGCTTTGCTCAAGATTTTTAAAAATACATCTAGAATGAGGTACAGCAGACAGAGATCAGCAACAAATCTATCACGAGTTTATGGGACAGATAAATCGATCCAATAACCATAATGGACCAGGCTGCCATCCACAAGACAAATGACAGCAATCAGAGAAGTCTGAGACAAAATGGGTAGAGTATCCAGACATCATAGTGTCTGGTCGTTCATAATCCATAGTTTATGCTTTTTTTTTTCTTTCTTAAATTCAGTGAGACAAAACGAATAGCAAACAGAATCTCAAAATGTCTCATTTTTACAAGAAATTATCTTAATAAAAAAGATATTTCAAAACACTTGTTGATATGTGTTATTATGAATTTATAATCAGTCGTAATTGGGCAGTCATATAAAACTACTAGTTAAAATGTTAACATGAAATGAATGCAAGTGTAGGAATAAAGCTAATGGTTCTGGAAGATTAAATAGTTGATTAATATAATAATTTTTAAAAAATCAATACTGTACAAACCTAGTGGGTACATTTAATTTTCCTTTTTACCCAAGGTTCCGACTGTTAACTATTTTCTTAATTCCTTTTTTCAATGTACACATTATAATTTTTTTTGTTCCAATGTCTAGCGCATACACAGACATGAACTCTTTACTGCACCATTGATTGGCGTTGCTGCAGATGAAGCGAGAAATAAATTCCAGGTAACGTAACACTGCTCATTGTTTAATTACTGCTCATTGTTTAATCACTGTTCTGCAAACAAAATGATTTAAAAAGCAAAATTGACAAATTTAGCTAATTTAGTTTTGCTGAAAATAAAAACAATATTCATAATTATCAATTTGCAAAATCGACTACTGTGCCAACAACCCTGATGGGAATATCTGAGATCAACTGAGTTTTCAAGTCTAAAGGTTTTAATGTAATTTAGATAAATGGCTAAAATACACAAGTCAACAAATACATAAACAAATACATCAGTCATATATGGTGGCACAGTTGGTTGGTTAGCACTGTGGCCTCACAGGGTTACAATCCCGGCTTTGTGTCCGTATGAGTGGCATTTGCATATTCTCCCTGTGGTTGATGGGTTTCCTCCAGGGATTTCGTTTTTTTTTTTCTGTTTCCCAATTACCAATAAATGTGTAAGTGAGTTTGATGTATTGATTCCTAATTCCTTAATGTTATCATCTCTGTATATGGATTTTAAGCACCTGTAAGCAAAATGTGATGTAAATTCTAAAACAAAGGTCAAAAGTAAAGTTATCATTCAGTATCTAATATGTGTCTCTTTGTTTGTCTATTATAAGAATTATTTTATATTATTATTAATACTATATTACAGTATATATAAAAGAATATATACTGTAAAAGAATATATACTTCTCTAAAAAGAAGACCCAAAAATATATTGAAAACTGTAGCCGGTCAAGAGATTTAATTATCCTTCTTTAATTCAACTAATCAAAATACATAATGAATAGCACTTTCACCTCAAAAACAAAGTTAAATATTTTGTGTATTTTGTGACCTTTTAATCATTACCATATTAATGTGGTTTCCCATGCAGTTAAAGACTGTGGAGGCCCTTTTAGGAAGCACTGCAAAACTGGGTGAAGTTATTGTCCTTGGCATGATCACACAGCTTAAAGAGGTACAGTAGGTGTTCTCCGGTATATGGCCTTGTCTCAAAAAACATAACACCGTATGAATGATTTCAAATCTTGAGATCTAAAATACTTAATAGGTTACAGAACATTTGTATTGTATACATCATGAGAAATGTCTGTTTTACAGTCAGTGCGTTATTTCTGTTTTCTCTCTCAGGGAAAGTTTTTTCTTGAAGACCTGACGGGCTCTGTACAGTTGAACCTTTCCAAGGCAATATCCTTTTGCTGCTCCTCAAAGTAAAAGTCATATAAAGTCATAATGAATTGATTTATATTATTCAAATTGCATTGGTGCTCAACCAGGTGGCTTTATATATTTAAAAAATTGTCTAAGTATAGGTATAAATTCGCAAAATTTCAAAGGAAACTGGACAAAGACCGTCACTACTGAGAATCTTGTGATGCTTTTGAATATAAACCAGTCAGTTACAACACTAACACTATCTAAGTGAAAATTAAATAACATTATCAATTATATACCAGTAAACTGGAGACAGGATCATCTATGCCTGTGGGGGCCAAAGGCCAGCCTGTCTTGTCCGATCCCACAAGGGAACACATCTAACACAAATGGTTGCATCAGTGCTGGCACCATGATCGAAAGTTATCAGAACTCCCAGTGCAGCACAGCCTGCCATGTATGGAGCGTAGCAGGTAAAGAGTTCAAGTTTGTTGATCCAGATCTCAACCGAACAATAAATAATTATTTTTTTTCGTTCGTTTGTTTGGGTTTTTTTTTTTTTTTTTTCAGAACTAGATACATCCTTGCAAAGGTGACTTACCATGCTTGACCAGCATGTTTTCTTAACTTTTTTTGTAATGACTGTACCTTAACTTGGTTTCTCACCAGTTCCACAGTGGGCTGTATACCGAATCTGGCTTTGTGTTGGCAGAAGGTGACTATTACGTCAACACACTGCTCAAACTGTGAATATGTTGTTTGCTGTGCTCCAAAAAAATTGTTTTGGACACTTTTTCATGTCATGTCATGTTTTGATTGATTGATTTTTATGTATCTATCATCATCAGGGTGGTATGAAGACTCAATTTTTCATGTCAGTGCCTTTGGTTTTCCACCAATTGAACCCTCCTCCACTACCAGGTGAAGAAATAACCATCGACATATTGTCATGTTCAGGCAAACATGATCTAAAATGACTAGTGTGAATAATCAGAATGGTGATCAATTAAAATATGTATTTTCATAATGAACAGATACATATAATAGTGCTAATATGATTGACATGATTGACTAACAGTGTAATATGACTGACATTATAACTTTCATACTTTTTTATTCAGTTATTTCATTCTATTTTTATAATAGTAAGATATTTAGATAAAGAGGTCAAGAAAATGATCAATTTAAATAAGCACAAGCAAGTTATTTTATATAAAATATATATGACCAGCTTTTTGTTTTTTGAACCATTGAACAACCACTAGATGAACCCTAGGAGATAAAGTTTTTGTTAAAGGTAAAGGCTATTCAGTATTATATCATTGGAAAAAATGCCAAATTATTCTCATTTATAATCCACATTTAAGCCGGTTAATTGGTTTTTTTTTTTTTTTTTTTTTAATGAATTCAGATATTTGTCTTAAAAAAAACACTTTTAACAAAGGCTCTTTTATTTCAGGTCGTATTACGGTAATGTGAATTTCTTCGGTGGTCCATCCACAACCTCAGTGAAAGTGTCTGCCAAGCTTAAGCAGCTTGAAGAGGAGAATGAGGATGCCATGTTTGTGATCATTTCTGACTTGTGGCTGGACAATGTTGAGGTGCTGGATAAGCTCCAGACCATGTTTTCAGGTTTAATGCATTTTCCTTACATTTCTACTTGATAAGTAAATAATATAGACATTTATTGAAGTTGTTGCTTTCATTAAATATTAATCAGAATAATTTTCTGTGCCTGTTACAGGTTATTCAGCAATGCCTCCCACATGCTTCATCTTCTGTGGGAACTTCTCCTCTGCTCCATATGGCACAAATCAGATCAAGTCACTTAAAGGTTGTTTCTTTTTTTCAATATTTATTTATTTGTTTGCTTGTTTATTGATTGGTGTCATAACGGATGTCATTGACATTTTGTTTCAGACTCTTTAAAAGCTCTTGCTGATTTAATTTGTGAACATCCCAACATCTACAACAGGTAAGAACATCTTTGGTCACTGCCTTAGCTAGCTGCCGTTTACAAAACCTTCTGAGGTATCGGTGTTTTTTAGCTGTTTGTTACACTATCAGTCAAAGGTTTGGATAGTTCCATGGTATTGCCTTATTATTTATTTCTACACTGTAAAACAAAGCTGAAGGCCTCCAAAATATGCAATAATCTCTTTGAACAGTTCATTGAAATGTGTCTGAGGTACGTTTTGTGCTTGCTTTCCTGGAATGGTCTTCACCAGAGCCAGTTTAATCGTGGGACTTGATGTTTTTGCATTTGACAATGCATTGACAACACTGTTCTTGCAAGAAATGGTCCAGAACAGCTGACCTCTGTCCCTTAAGATAACGGACTGTTGCTGTTACATCACAGTGTGACTTGAATTAATCTGAAACTGAAATGGAGCCACATAAGTCTATTGTTTATTATTCTGTGACATCTGATTGACAAATGGATCACGCTATTCATCCAAGAGGAAATGTATCTATTACAGAGTCATAGCCAGTGGTGAAGACAGTTAGAAGTCTACAATAATAATTACACTCAAGGTCTATATGAAATGAACAGTATGTAGCTGAGCTGAACAGTAGAGATGTTTGTGTGCAGAATTGAGAAGTCCACAGAACTTGGATCTTTCTCTTTAAGTTTGGAAGAAAGAAAAGCATAAGTGAAAGCATGTTGCTAACAGATGAAATGCAGTAACATGTCTGGCTACGGATCAGGAGATCCCAGGTGCTACTCCTGACTGACACTGACTTAAACAAATGTGCTAAATATATGTACGTTTTTAAAAGATTTATGCATGGATCCTGAAGACATTACCATTAAATTCCAGTGCAAAAGTATAAATAAATTCACATTGTGCAAAGTTTGTTCACTTTGCAAAAGCTGCTATTACATTTCTTTTGTAAAGTTTCTAAATAAAACATCACAATTAAATATAATGTAGCACTTGACACAGCAGGCTACCTATTAAATTATATTTTAATATTCAGAATTGATTGATACTTAATTTAGTTTCCATCCTTCACCTTTTGCTTTAGTAAACCATATTTGGACTAAACGAACGTAATTGGTGTTGGGTGCTTTTTTAAATATTTTTTTCAGTCAGTCTTACATTTTGTTTTGTCTCGCATTAAAAGTCATAAAAATGTCTGTTGTTCTGATTTCTTACCATTCTTATTGTTTAGTCTCAGTCCTATGAGTTTTTGTTGCACTGTGTGTGGAAATGTTTCTTTCACTATAAAACATAGCTGCGATTTATACAACTGATTTTTGCCCCATATCTCTTACATGAAGTTGATGGTTCAGCCCAATGTGTCCAGGTTTTTATTGTGTTAGAGGGTTCACAACTCAATTCCACTAAATTCAAGTATCCTTAGTGATTGTCTTTGCTTGACACAGGCTAATCATTTGTGATTCGTTTGAATGCATTGTGTAGTTAATAATTTGATGTACTGAAATGGTTTGTGCCACTACAGCAGTCGCTTTGTGTTTATTCCCGGCCCTGAGGATCCTGGACCCAGAAGCATCTTGCCCAGGCAAGCTTTTTCACTTGTAACATGCTGTTATAAGAAAATCTCATAAAAAATTAAAAAAAGCTAACATCAAGTGTTGCCCAAAGAGGATGAATGCTTCAAATGTGTCCTGTATTTTTATTTCCAGGCCTCCCTTAGCTGAACATATTACTGAGGAATTTAGACAACGAATCCCTTTCTCGGTCTTCACCACAAACCCATGCAGGTATAAACTGTAGCATCTGCAATTTAAATCTACTTCAACTATTTTTATTTTGGAAGGGAGTGTCAATCTTAATCTCTAGTATTTTTTAAAGAGTTGGGTTCTTTTGCTTTGCCAGGATACAGTACTGTAGTCAGGAGATAGTGGTGATCCGAGAAGACTTGGTAAACAAGATGTGTAGGAACTGCTTGACGATTCCCAGTACCAGCCTCGACATCCCAAACCATGTGAGTCTGTCCTGCTGTGTATGTCAGAATTCATATCAACAAAAGCATTTTTCCCACCTACAGTGGAACCTCGGCATACAAATTTAATTTGGTCTATAGGCGAGTTCTCATGGTGGACATCCGTATTGCGATGCAAACATTCCCATAAGAAATAATATACTGTAAATATAGATGATCTGTTCTAGACACCCAAAATTATTATCAGTATTACAAAATACACACGAAAAATCACGTAGCTTTTGAACACATGTTGAAGACAACGTAGGTAAACTCGCTTTGCTTGGCTTTCCACTGACGCAAACAAGTTTTGAACTTACACGCAACTTATCTGGTGTTCGGCGGAAATTCATAAAGGAGGGCATTTATATGATGAGGTTGTACTGTGTGATGAACTTCAGGCATTGTCTCTGAAAAAACAAACAAAAAAAAACATACAAATTCTTTTTTTGATTTATATTTGTTATATTTTACAGTCATATGTTACAATTCTATCTCTGTAAGAGAGTTGTCCTTAAGACCTAAAATGATTTGCTTTATCAAGTTCCCTAGAAAAGTTGAACATACATTTCTGCGAAATTGCAAAAAATTTGATTGTTCTAGAAAAGCCTCATTGGGCTTTGATGGGTATAGTGCATATGAGCATAGTTTTCCAAGATAAATCAGTCACATTAATCTTCTTATTGACAAATGTCAAATTTGCTTACTTATTCATAGACTTTCTAACCTCTTATTGCCCTGTTTTTCTGCAGTTTGTGAAGACTATCTTGTCACAAGGCCATCTGACCCCACTTCCCCTATACGTCAGTCCAGTGTACTGGGCATATGATTACGCCTTGCGTGTCTACCCTGTTCCTGACATTATTGTCTTTGCTGATAAATATGACCCCTTCAGTATCTCCAGCTCAGATTGCCTCTGCCTCAACCCGGTATTTACCTCCTATCTAATGAATTGTTAAAATCAATTAGCTTGTTGTTTTTCCACAACAATGCAATTAACATATTGCATCACTGAACATTCAGAATTATTTAAAATTATAAATAATTAATAATAAAAATAGTGTGACAGAAAACTATTATCTACTTATGTAGGGCTCTTTTCCAAGAAGTGGATTTTCTTTCAAAGTGTACTATCCATCCAGCAGAACAGTGGAGGACAGGTATCCAAATTAATTATCCTAGTTTTTTTATTATTATTAAAATGATTACATTTGTTGCTCATTTGTTGAACAAAGTGGTTTAATGGTTTTCTTCATGTCTTTTTTTTCTGTGCAGCAAATTGCAAGGACTTTGAACGTATGTGGTGGCTGATAGTTGGAAGTTTATAGAATGTTTTTTTTTTTTTTATAGAATGCAAAATGTAATGTCTTGTTATAGTCTGGTTGCTTCAAATGTGAGTACAGTACTAATATGTAAATAAACAAACTTTTTAAAATATGAAAGTCAGTTTTCTTTACTTGAAAGCTTGGTGTATATTTCATGGACTGGTTAGAAGCACAAAATACCTGGTCAGTGTAAATAGATGTAGAGAGAAACTAAATGTTAATCAGCATGTAGTATAGGGGTATGGAATAGGTGTGTACTGTTAAGTGTGCGGTTGGGTGTATACACACGTGGACGAAATTGTTGGTACCCTTAATCTAACAAAATTAATAATTTAAAAAAATTCTATGAATGTTAACCAATGAAAGTCAGACACTGCTTTTCAACCATGCTTCAACGGAATTATTTAAAAAAAATAAACTCATGGAACAGGCCTGGACAAAAATGATGGTACCCCTAGAAAATACTGAAAATAATGTGACCAAAGGGACATGTTAATTCAAGGTGTGACCAATAATTAGCATCACAGGTGTCTACAATCTTGTAATCAGTCAGTGGGCCTATATATAGGGCTCCAGGTGGTCACTGTGTTGTTTGGTGACATGGTATGTATCACACTCAACATGGACCAGAGGAAGCGAAGGAAAGAGTTGTCTCAGGAGATTCGAAAGAAAATTATAGACAAGCATATTAAAGGTAAAGGCTATAAGACCATTTCCAAGCAGCTAGATGTTCCTGTGACTACAGTTGCGCATATTATGCAGAAATGTAAGATCAATGGGACTGTAGCCAACCTCCCTGGACGTGGCCGCACGAGGAAAATTCATGACAAATCAAAGAGACGGATAATCTGAATGGTACCAAAAGAGCCCAGAAAGACTTCTAAAGAGATCCAAGGTGAACTTCATGCTCAAGGAACATCAGTGTCAGATCGCACCATCCGTCACTGTTTGAGCCAAAGTGGACTACATGGGAGACGACCAAGGAGCTAAAAACACCCAAGAATGGCTAAGAGGAAAACATTGGACTATTCTAAAGTGGCCTTCTATGAGCCCTGACCTCAATCCTATTGAGCATCTTTGGAAGGAGCTGAAACATGCTGTCTGGAAAAGGCACCCTTCAAACCGGAAACAACCGGAGCAGCTTGCTCATGAGGAGTGGGCCAAAATACCTGCAGAGAGGTGCAGAAGTCTCATTGACAGTTACAGGAATCGTTTGATTGCAGTGATTGCCTCAAAAGGTTGTGCAACAAACTATTAAGTTAGGGGTACCATCATTTTTGTCCAGGCCTGTTCCATGAGTTCATTTTTTTTTTTTTTATAATTCTGTTGAAGCATGGTTGAAAAGCAATGTCTGACTTTCATTGGTTAACGTTCATAGAATTCTTATTTATTATTACTTTTGTCAGATTAAAGTTATTTCTGTGACCATTTTGAGTTTTTCTTTCATTGACCGAAGGGTACCAACAATTTTGTCCACGTGTGTATGACTGTTATTTTGAAATTGTTCATTTGCTAAGGACAATATAATGTTTAGTTTAATGACTATAAAACCACTACAAAATAATTGTAAAACACTGGGGCGGCTTGTTTATTTGTGGTAGCGATTTATTTTTTTTAATCTGTAAGATTTACTCTTAAAATATAACTTTTGTAACAGTCTTGAGGAATACACAAATCAGCCATGACATTGGCACCACCACAAGGTGTATTAAATAACATCAAGCAACCAAAGGCTGACCCATACACGCGGAGACCAAAGGCCACCCTACCCGGCCCTCTCTCACAGCCAAACAGAACGAACCCTGAAAAGCATAAATGCTGCCCATTTGCCTGACATGAGGTTTAGCAGCCAAAGACTTCGAAGTCGTTGATCCGACCTTTTATCAAATTAAAAATCTGAAACACAGGTCAAAGCGATTAAAACTAGTCAGTAAAGAGCTCAGTATCACAACAGAACTGGGCACAGTACGAATCATATGTAGGGGAAGGTTCGTTATCAACAGGTGAGTTATAAATGAGGATCTGACACAAATGTGGCCCTGCTTATAAACTGCACTGCCGATACCAAGCCGGGTAGCATGTGTTGGATCAGTTAGTCATGACTCAAAGCTCGGCCATCTCTTCTGGACATGTTAAAATCAGTCAAATCTGCCCAAATTATACGACTACAATTTAACATTGAGCATAGTAATTACCAGTGTATGACTTCAATGCTGTAATCTATAAGGATGTACATGGCAATTCATTATTTTTTACAGTATGTCAAGCAGGAGGAGTTATGAGCACTTGATTGTCAACATGGACACTAACCTGATGTGATGCTCAAAATATTTAGTCAGAAAAAGCTTTTTTAACATGTTCTAAGTGCTTCTGTCTGCTGTGAAGTTTAATTCTGTTTAATATGCATATAATGAATATAAGTGTAAGTAGAATGTAAGTATGTTCTTCAACTTTGATGTTGGGTTAGATATCTGATAAATCTCACTTTCTGCATTGGATACAAGAATTCAGTCTCATCCGTGATTGGTTGGATGCTTTTTTTATGTGTGAAATGGCGAGCTAATCAGTGCACCTTGCTCCTGCCAGAGACCCAGCCGATCCAACTGGTTGTCACCGACCGTTACCCCCAGATGGGCCAAACGTAGCAGAAGGAATATACTGTATTAATGCCAACAAAAGTGGAAGATCACAACTGGTGTCTACATAGCTAATATTTAATTACTGAATGATACTCGAAAGTTTACACGACCTCTCTCATTCCTATTGAAAATGAATTCTGATTTGGCAGAATCGGGTCAGACTGTTCCGACTGAGGTGTTTACATCATGTATTTTTATTCCAACTGGCCTGTTGTTCTGATTAGAAGTGGAATGTTAGGGTCCATGCAAATGTGCCTATTGATAACCTCTGAACCTTATGCCATGAGGAGCCGGGCATCTTCAAGCTTCAAACCAATCAACAGATTTCAGTTCAATTCAATTTTATTTATATAGTGCTTTCAACAGTGATCATTGTAGCAAAGCAGCTTCACAGAATCAAAACAATCGGAAATAAGTTTTAAAAATGACAATTAAGGCAATGTGTATAAAGATCATCAGATTGTTCCTGATGAGCAAGCCGAGGGCGACGGTGGCAAGGATGAACTCCCTGAGATGGCAATAGGAAGAAACCTTGGGAGGAACCACACCTTACCGGTAGCCCATCATCAGGTGGGTGATATCAGAAGGATATACAATGCAGTAGTAGAAATTGATCAGCAGTCATACTATGTGCTCTGAGGCTGAAAGTTCAGGATAATGGAAAAGGTGTTAAAGTTAATAGGAAGTGCACTTTTGTTGTTGGAGGCTCAGGTTCAAAACTGTTTGTGGGAATATCAGTCCTAAACTATTGAGTGACTGCAGTCATAAGAACTGCTGCCTGCATCAGTCGAGTTCAAGAGCATCTTCAGGGTAAAGTGGAACGATCCCATGTCACCACACGCATCCCAGGCAGAACATACAGGCCATCCTCAGCAGCAAGCCTGATCTGACCAAGCTTGAGCTATTTTGCAAAGAAGAAAGGGCAAAACCTCTCTGGATGTGGAAAGCTGGTAAAGACAAAAGACTTGCAGATCTAATTGCAGTGAAAGGGCGTTTCTATTTGAGGAGCTAAACACAAATGCATACATCAGTTATCAGTTATATTTATTTGTAAACGATTTTGAAAACCTTTTATGATTTTCCTTCCACTTTATAATCATGTGCCACTTTGTGTTGGTCTATCACATAAAATTCCAATTACAATTGAAATACATTTATGTTTTTGGTTGTAACATGACAAAATGTGGGAAAAGTTCAAGGGGTATGAACGCTTTTGTAAGGCACTGTCTATCATGGTACAAATCGTGTCAACAAAATTGTAAACCTGTATCCTCTTACAAATACGACCTCATTGTTTCTGGCAGATTATCACAAGGTCTTAATCACACTGAGATAATGAAAATACTGTAACGTCATACTCCTTGTGACACTTTTTCTACAATTAAAGTGGCACCTAGTGGAGTTTTAGCACCATGGTAAAGAAGATGATGATGTTGCTTTATTAAGGAGCTGAACATACTTTTCTAATTCAAGTGCTCTGTTCAGACATGCTGTACAGGCTGAGTATCAATCATTTACACAAAGACACTCATTTGGGTCTTTTTGTCCTGCTGAATGTATAACATTAAGTCTGTAGTTGGTCTGGAGGCGCATTTTTTGAGTCAGATCCATAAGAGCTGCATTTAGTCCTGGGGTAGGATCCAGAATCACTAACTGCTTTAGATGAGAGAAATGTGCAAGTCCCAGAAACTCTTCAACGGTTACAGTGTTATATCTGAAAAAGCAAAGGTATTTAAAAAAAAATGTTGTCATTTAACTCAAAACAGAAACTATGTAAGCCAGTGTAGTGAAAGCTGAACATGAAGATCTGACCTTACTACCAGGCTCTCCAGTTTGGGGAAAAGACAAGGAACCTCAGCAATGAGGCTTTGCCTTTTATGAAAATGTAAGTCCAAGTGCAGGTGCAGGAGATCGGGTACATGTTGTGCTAAGTTCCTCAAAGCTTTGCACTCTGCCATCACCCCTTTAAGGGACAAACGATGCACTGTTGCAGGAACCAAGTTAGCATAGACACCAAGCTGATATCCCACTGAAAACAATTAAATACAATAATTACATACTGTAATGGTTACTTAAAAAAGAGAATATATTACACCTTTTATATTAAATCCACAAATTTCACCATTGTCTGATTGTGAGATTTTGTTTCAATTCCTAAGGCTAGTTCTCCTTGGAGCACAGGGTGAAAAAGGTAGCGATCCTCTTGTAACATTATTTATACAATAGTTAGTTCTGACCAAGCAATCTGATTACCCATAATTCTGCCCATAAGAGAGAAAAATTGTTGGCTCAGCTGTGATCACTTGACGCTTGGCGTCAAAACAAGAAGCGCATGCGTGCTACATGATACCCGGTATTCGTATAGCAAGACTTGTTCGTTTTCCAAGTCAAAATTTGTTAAAAATCTTTGCTCATCTTGCGGAACACTCGCAAAGCGCGTTACTCGCAATCCAAGGTTTCACTGTATTTGGGATTCGAGCCCGGGGCTCGGGAGTTAACAGAGATGATACTCTAAAGTGGAATAAGTGGCAATATAAAAAGAAACCTACAAGGTTTACAGGACTGACCACCGCTTCCATGTGTTTATTCTGCTCAGCTTCTGGCTAAATAATACCAGTAAGAGTTTAAAACAACTTTCACACTGTTGTCAGTTCTTCCAGTTGCAAAAAATTTAAAATTAAAAAATTTAACTACAATTTTAAGTAAACATTTAACTATCCATATTGCAAGAGAACATGCTAATCCACTTTTTTTTTTTCCACTTTGACAGAAACCCAAATTTAGGATCAAACCAGGGACACTAAGGGTTTGAGAGACTCAATCTCACTATTGTCTTTTGCAGTTAAATCAAATTGAATAAACCAAATATGATTTAATTACAAAATTATGAACATTTTTGTTAATTATAAAGAAGATAAAATGATCTGCATTTTTACTTTTCCGACTCTACAAGAAAATAAGGATTTCTTTCTTAAATATGATTGTATAAAAGCACAATAATGGGGAGCAGACCGTTCTTTGTTTTAAATGCTTCTGGAACTGTTCCTGAACTACTGAAGTAAGACACAGTAAGTGGACGTCCTACTCACATGAAATGTTTAACTCTGAGAGAAGGGGCACTGTTGTCAGCCATTTTTTAAGGTGGCACAACTCAGGATCCAGATTCCAGCCTCTGTATTGCACTGTCAGTAATCTGAGAGAAGGAAGACCCTGCAGGGCTACAGGAGAAAGAATCGGGTCCATGTAGTTCAGCAATTCCAAACTGGTCAATGCTGGGACTCTGCACTGTGGTTCTTCTGGAATTAGAGCAGTAGTAAAAACAATTATTATTTAATCAATTTCTGGCTCAGAAAGCATTGGTTAAATGTGAGGCTGTCATGCAATGAACAAACGACTCGAGAAACCCGAAGACTTGAAACAAATGAACTGATTCCTGTACAGAACCTGTTCAGATGTTCTACGTGGGCGACTGAACGAATCATTCCCCGAGACTCATTCTTTCCAAGTCACACTTCTACCTTCACAGTGAGAGAAGGACAAAACACTGATCATCTGTATTTAGCATTACAGAAAGATGGCCAGTGCTATGACTAAGTACCTCACCAAATATTTTTGTTTCTGCTTCTTGAGGATTTTGAGCGTTTTGTAGGTGCATTACGGTTGTTTCGGTGTCTTCCGCATACTCTTGTGTATACATGGTATATATGGGATCGCATTGATTAGCTCTGTTAAGTGATGTGCATAGCCATACCCACCTACTAAATTAGTAATTAAAAAAGCGCAAGATACTGTGACGTAATCCAGCACACCACTGCTCATAACTTCACTTCTACATAACATTTTGATTTCATTTATGCTGCAGGTTTAACTTCAGGCAAATACCTATGTGCTGCAAAAGATTCTTTCAATTCTGCTCAGTTTTTTTTTTTTTTGCAATGCTGTAACAAACAGTCAGACAGACAGACAGAACATTTTCTGAGACTGGTTTCAGGTCCTCCAATGTATGAAATGTAAAGATATTGAAAAGAGCGAGTTATGACCAATATACAGTCGCAAGTTTTCTTTTAGCTAGTTATGTAGCTAGTTGATAATTGATTTGGATAATACTTAGAGCGCCCCCTACTAGCGGTATTGTTATTAATGCGGGCGGTATTTTTGACTCGGGTTCTGCACCTTATCCTCACCAGGCATGTGCTTTGCTTGTGACTGGAAAAGGGCGTCTTCCGAGACAGGGTCCTGACCTGATCCCATTCTCAGAGAGAGTTTCTGCAGTTGTGCCAGGGACTTTAACAGATGGTGAAACGCTGCAGTAGGTATGGGTTTTCCGCACGCATGGTAGTGAAGAGAGGTCAGCTTACTGAGCTGAGACAGCGCGTCAATGATGTTTAACGCTGGGGAACAGAGCACTTCACACAGGCTGAGATGCGTCAGGTCCCGCAGTGCTGACAGGGGCATTAGACTCGGACACACACCCCGCTGTATACTCAGTCTCCTCAGGTTTTTAAACTCTATAAGCGCGTTCAGCGTCCTGACACAGCACACACGCGCGGTCACGGAGTGAAGCCACGGGAGCCGCACCGCGAGCTGTCTCCACTCCGCTCCGCTCGCCCTGAGCACCACCACCGCTCCGGTCCTCCGGCTGCTCAGAGTTCTCCAGGAGTGAGACGTGAACGAGCCGATCCTTTCAATATACAGCGTGGCGTTCTTCCAGAAAACTGGCCGATCGATCAACCTCATGAAAAGTCTACAGCTGGAGCGAACGCTTAATCTGTCCCGGGTGGGAAGGGAATGAAACACGTGGAGCCAGACTTCTTCTGGCAGTCTGAACTCCTCCATCATCTGTTCCAACCTCTAGTACAGTGACACACACACGCGCGCGCGCGCCTCGTCTCTGCTCAACTATTGACTTCCTGGACAGCATGGTTGCCAGATACTTTTTAAACACTCTTTCTGAAAGCACGAGACCGGAAAAAAAAATCCCTTTATTCCATTTCTAACTTTGGTTTAAATGGATATGTATATAATACAATTCATGCGATTGAGCAATAAATATTCAATGCAATTCAATTGAGTTTTATTTCTATAGCGCTTTTAACAATGGTCATTGTCTCAAAGCAGCTTCACAGAAATGAAAAGAAAATGAAAAGAAGAAATGTATATATGTGTAAGAAAAATGTGTCTAGATAATGAGATTGTCCCTGATGAGCAAGCCAAGGGTGACGGCGACAGTGACAAGGAAAAACTCCCTGAGATGGTAATAGGAAGAAAATACAATATAAAGGGTTTCCTCCCGGTTCTCTGGTTTCCTCCCACAGTCCAAAGACAGACAGATTAGATTAATTAGCGTTTCCACATTGCCCATAATGTTTAAATCAGTCACCCCCAGTGTGTGAATGCATGTGTAAAGGTTGATGGAATGGTTTTTATATACTCATAATTGAGAACGAACTTTGCACTTTAAAGGACCACTTCATGGACCATACCATTGCCGCTGTCACACACATCTCATTTCACACTCCATGGTTCACTCATACTGCTGCTGTTATGCCTACATACCATATCTTTCCCTCAAATACCCATTTTATTTTGCATAGTCCATATAATTTATACATTTGATACTTTTTACATTATACATTTTATGTTTCTTTTTTAAATATAATTTTATTGTAACTGTATATTTGTAATTTCTACTGCAAAAAGAAGTGCTTCTTCTTACCTTTTTATTCTTTCCTTTTTAGGTCATGAACAGCCGTATAAGCATTTCACTGCACATCATACTGTATGTGGGTGTGTACATGACAAATAAAATTCTAATTAGAATTTGAGATGGATGAATGTTCCAGCGTAACATTCCAAATTGAACGTAAATGTAACCTGTAGAACGTTTCTTCACGATCCCACAGAAATAATTTGTTGAACATTAATTATCTAACATGTGAGAGACGTCCTAGGAACATCCCCCGAATGTCACAGTATAGCTCTTCATAGGAAGTTTCTTGCACATTCCCCTGGTTACTGCTCCTGTGCGTTACCAACTGCACTGTCATTGCAGTGTCTGCACTATAACCATAAAACCATAATCATGGAATTTTATTATAGAAGTTTTCAGTTTATTGCAATTAATCTTTATCTAATTTAACAAATGTCAGACAAGATGTAGATAGCAACAGACCCCCAGGATCCGAGTGTTGTTGTTAGTGTTATCCAAATGTTGTTATGCACTTGCATGTTAAGCTTGAGTAGGACAGAATGATGAGTCCTGGTCCTTCACAGTGTGCAGTGGAAGAGTGTTTCTAATAAAAGTCAAAATGTGCTGTATTTTTTTTGTCTAATTAGATACAGTTCTGTCCAAAAATCTTAGGCACCATATTATCTTTAGTATAGGTTTTATTATATACTGTATGTTTATCATGCCTGTATTATTATGTACAAAACCATTCACTATTTCCTTAAAAATTTATAACTAAATAATATTTGCATGCTTGTAATGAAAATAGAAAGGAGCAAGTGTGACAAAGTTACCAGAAGAATTCTGGCATATTCTCCAGCATGCTCCAGCTGTTTTACTTAGAAAATGCACAAATGCACAAACAAAGCACCAAACATTGACTGTGTTTATTTTTATTACTGTTTAGTTACTCATTAGTGCCCTTTATAGAAGTTTCTTTTATGTAGAACGACAGCTTTGCTTATTGCATTTTTTGTATGTGCCCAAGACGTTTGCACAGCACAGTAAATAAAACAGCTGTTAAGTTTTACTGTTTTACTGCATGCTGAAGAATACAGAGTTCTTCTGGTAACTGGTCACTCTTATCCCTTTCTATTCTCATGCAAAACCCAGGAGCATATATTAGGTTTTTTAGTTTCCATCTGTAAACTGGTGTGTCATGTAATATGTTGATTTCTTTTCAGGCATGCATGTATTCTTCTGTAATGTTATTTATAAAATGTTAGGTTTTGTTTTGAAATGGTAAATGTCCATTTAAAAACAAAGGTTACCCTGAACTCGGCATCTAGGCTTCTCAATACTTAGCTTGGCTTGTCTTAATTTCATGGGTTCAATGATGTTGGCTTGCATGGTGGGAGGCAAAGTGGTGCTCTGGTTCTTTCAGTGCCTTTACTAGATCAGTCAGTCCTGATTCCCTCCATGCCATGCTGCACTGATGCAGTAATTCCTGCTAAAGGAGCCCCAACCATATATTGAGTGTACAATTTAACACAACTGTATTGTAAATCCTTTTTTTTTTATTATTCATCTTTAACTTTTTAAATAGAATACAGAAGAAAATTTACTTGTGATAATGTAGTTTTTTCGAGATGCACTATGTATATCCACCCGGCTACCTACCAAAGATTTACAAATACAGTGGTGTGCAAAAGGTGAAAGGCATTATGAGGCAAAGGCAAAGACTCTTCTCACCATAATCGTGGACTATTTACCCTCGTCTCATCAGGGATGTGCTGATGAAGCCTCAATGCACACACAAACAGAGTGACAATTAGCTTTTATCCTGTAGCTGTTTGTTTCCTGATTTTTGTTTTTCTTTCAAAGACTTTATTTTACTACAAGAAGGAGGAATATTTTATAATAAATGTAATCTTAATAACTGTTAAGTTTTTTTTATTCATAAAGGTAAGTAAATTTAATATTAGTGTACCTGTCTATCTTGTTTAAAAATAATAATAATCATGAGTTATAAATTATAACTTATAAGTCATGAATTATAAGTTTAAAAAAAAAATCCAATGCTGTTAGAATTTTACATTTATTTGAGTCATACGTGATACAGTTTTAGTTCATACTTCTGGTGCTCATTTGGTGCAGTACTTTCCCCCTATATTTTATTTATTTGTTTGTTTTTATTTTGTTTTTATTTGTAGTCTTCTAGTCCCTGGTTATGTTGTTTGAATTGTGTGTTACTGTTTTCGCCAAAAACAAAATAAGCAAACAAACAAAACAGAAACCGCTAGCTAACGCGGAAATGACGCGATTAGTACGCGACAGGAAAACGTTCGCTCTGTGGCAAAATTCAAAAGTAGCGCGCTGTAGCTGCAGCGCTAGATTCAGATTTCAGATTTTTTTTCTTCGGAGTTCAACATTTAAACATCCTGAGAGTGACATGTTTGTTACTGTAGTGATGTGAAGCGAAAACGTTGTGCTAGAATTTTTTTTAAGTAAACGTTTTCACGTGTTACCGAGATAAAGAGATTTCTGATGTTGGAAATACATTCAAGTAAGTAAACAAACTTAGCAAAATGACTGCAGTTGTATCGACACAGAATTTAAGGTTTGCTCGTCGATGTAAAAAACAACATAATCAACGAACCAATGAATCTAACATAGTAGGTAAACGCCCTTTATGAGTGGTTTGGAGTGTGTGTGTGTGTGTGTGTACGTACTAATAACCTGTGTTACAAAACAAACAACAACACAGAATTAGTTGAATACTTTCTGTTGACCAGAAGAGTATGACTAGAAGAGTATCCGAAAGTTTAACATTTTTTACAGGAAAATAGCTGTACTTCTTCAGGAATTACCTGCTGTCGACTGGAAAGGAGTTTGTAGAAATTAACCTGTAATTTCCACAAAATTCAGTATGGTTTGACAACATTGTATGGTATTGGTTTGAACTGGATTGGTGGCTAAATATTATGAAATTGTACACAATTGACCCAGTTCACAGCAAGATTTGGGAATCAATGTGAAAGAGAGAATAAAGAAAAGTTTATGTAAATAAACACAGTTGGGAAATTGAAAAGGTAGATTAGATGGATATTACGTTTTATCTTAAAACGAATAAAGCATGTTAACATTCACTTATTCCACTTCAGTGGTGTTAATTCTGAGGTGAACATAGGAACTAATCCCAGTAAAAAAATATTCAGTTTAGCTTTTCTAATCAATATCTTGTTTACATTGAGCAAGTAGCTTATTATAAAGTAGATAATTAAATACAGCACATAACTGTTCATCAAATCGCTTTTACTCTACATTTTGATTTCACTTATGGTGCAGGTTAAACTTCTGGCAAACATATAAGTACTGTAAAAGTAATTTAAATAAATTCTGTCGAGTGGTAAATTTAAGACGTGCCCACAGTACGCTGTCCAAATTATGGTTTCGAATCTGGCACAAAACTGCTCATAACGTCACTTCTACTCAACATTGTGATCTCGTTTATGGAACAAATTTCGAAGAACTGCAAAAGTTCCATTAAATTCTGTCCAGCCAGTTTTGCTTGACAGAAAATATCTGAGATTGGTGTCGGGTTCCTCTAATTTATGAAACGTAAAGATATCATTGAAAGAGCAAAGTCTGATCAATTTACAGATAAAACCTTTCTTTTATTTATATAGATGCCTGAGACCTGGATGCAGACCTTTCTGTTGTAGCTCATGTATCTCTCACCAGCCAAGTGTCTCCTCTGCACCCTGAGCTGTGTTACAACACTCCTTTACACCCCACCACCATGGCAACACATGAGCGGAACCCGGCTGAAACCCTGGGAGGGTCAAATAGAATAAGCAGGAATTGCCCTGCAGTGGTGTTGAATTCCACAGTACATGATCATAAGTTTGGGGCAGAGTCCAAAACAGCCATGAACTGTGAGCTCAGCACCATTAACAGCTCAGTGATGCCTCTGAGACATGTCACTGACACACCAGCAAAAGTCTTTGCCAGACTGAAGGCCAAAGTCCAGCGCCAGAACTCAGAAGAACACACACAACTTAATGTCGTCCCCAGACATCTGGCGAGGGGTGCTCAATTATCGCAGAATATGGAGCAACCACCAGTTGATGATACCACATCAGAAGGACAGGATACATATGTGCTGACACTTTCACCACCTGAGTCTATGAGCAAGAACTCAGAGTTAGAAGACCCCCAAATAACAGCGCATCTTGATACAGAAGGAGGTCCTGACCCTGACTTGGTTCACAGTTAGTAATATATTTTGTATTTATATCAGTTTGTAATAGAAAATATTTTTCATGGTTACTGATTTGCATAACTTATGACAACCTTCTCTTCTTCTTTCTTTTTTTTTTTTTTTTTTTTTTAGAACCTGTTACTGCACTTGACAAGATGTTTACTGAAAAATTTACACAGGTAAAAGCCCAGCAAAAGAAGACCACCAGCAAATCAACAAATATAAATCGAGGTATGACCAGGTTGTTATTGTTATTGTTTTTTTCCCCCTTTGCACAATAAAAGCACAAAGACATAAATTATATATACAGGTGAAACTCGAAAAAATTAGAATATTGTGCAAAAGTTAATTTATTTCAGTAATACAACTAAAAAGGTGAAACTAATATATTAGATAGACTCATTACATGCAAAGCAAGATAGTTCAAGCCGTGATTTGTAATAATCGAGATGATTATGGCTTACAGCTCATGAAAACCCCAAATCCACATTCTCAGAAAATTAGAACATTGTGGAAAAGTTCAATATTCTAGGCTCAAAGTGTCCCACTTTAATCAGCTAATTAAACCATAATACCTGCAAAGGATTCCTGAGCCTTTAAATGGTCTCTCAGTCTGGTTCAGTAGGAAGCACAAACATGGGAAAGACTGCTGACCTGACAGTTGTGCAGAAAACCATCACTGACATCCTCTATAAGGAGGGAAAGCCTCAAAAGGTAACTGCAAACAAGTTGGATGTTCCCAAGGTGCTGGATCAAAGCACATTAATAGAAAGTTTGGAGAGGATTGTTAGGAAAAGGCCACTCAAAAGTGTTGGGGACTGAGGCTGGAGTCAGTGCATCAAGAGCCACCCCACACAGACAGATCCTGGACACAAGGCTTCAAATGTCGTATTCCTCTTGTCAAGCCGCTCCTGAACAACAAACAACGTCAGAAGCGTCTTACCTGGGCTAAAGAAAAAAAGAACTGGTTTGTCGCTGAGTGGTCCAAAGTCCTCTTTTCTGATGAGAGCAACTTTTGCATCTCATTTGGAAACCAAGGACTCGGAGTCTGGAGGAAGAATGGAGACGCACACACTGCAAGATGCTTGAAGTCCAGTGTGAATTTTCCACTGTCTGTGTTGATTTGGTGAGCCATGTCATCTGCTGCTGTTCGTCCACTGTGCTTCATTAAGTCCAGGGTCAACACAGCCGTCTACCAGGAGGTTTTGGAGCACTTCATGTTTCCTTCCGCAGATGAGATTCATGGGGATGCTGACTTCATTTTCCAGCAAGACTTGCTCACACTGGCAAAAGCCCCAAAACCTGGTTCAATGACCGTGGGATTTCATGTGCTTGATTGGCCAGCAAACTCGCCTGACCTGAACCCCATAGGGAATCTATATTATATTCTACATTTTCGAGTTTCACCTGTGTATATATACATTAAGATCAAAAATTGTGCTTGTGAGATAAAAAGCGCTTAGTATGCCACCTCACCACAAAAGAAGCTTAAAATTGCTTACGTGGCACAAATCTCAGATGTACTTTCACAATGTACAGTGCAAAAGTCACAGAGGAGAAAAAGCTAAAATATGTAAAAAGTTCTCCTGACATAAGAAAAAAAATACATCAAAATGAACGTCCAAAGCATATTAGTATACCACACTATATGGCCTTAACCACAGTGAATGGCCTAAATTGGTTAGCATAAAATGTAACTAAATACAGTATATATAAATATAGTATTTAGGAATGTTGTATTCCATTACTTTAAAGGAAGTCATGAAATTTGTATCAGTAAAATTTATGAAAGGATTATCTTAACAAAAATGGTGTTGTAATGATGCTTGTTTTGCATTGTGGGAAAACTAAGAATTTTCTATATTTTTGTTTATTACTTTAACAGGGGTTATTTAACTACAGGACGACCTTGTAGCCATTGAGTCGATCATGAACTTCTCTGTATATCAAAGTATTCTAGGGTCAAATGTGAAGCCATCTCAATGAATAATCAAAGTTTTGGAATGGCCTAATCAAAGTTCAGATCCTAATCCAACTTAAATGCATAATCCAATGCCCAAAAATCTCAAAGAAATTAAGCAGTGTTGTAAAGGAGAATCGGCCAAAATTTCCTTACAACAATGCGAGAGGCTGATAAAGTCATATAGGAAACGATTGCTTCATGTTATTGTTGCTAATGGTTGATCTACAAGCTATTGAATCATGTGGGTACTGAGTATTGCACACATTTTTAAAAATCCTTTCTTTTTGGCTCAGTTTTTGTTAAATATATAATGGCACAGTAAGAAAAGTTATACAGGAAAACCTTGGACCTTGGTAACTTTGTGGCTACATTCGTGTGCACTTAAAGCATTTTTTTTTTAAATTAAATTTTTGTCCATGACAATGCAATGTCACATTTCTGCGGAATCTTAAAAAGGAGGCAAAATCATATGTCATTAGAGAGGTTCTTTGTTAAAGGCACACAAAGAAAAAGTTTCCTGTAAGCCAGACAGTGGCGATTCCATTAGTGTGTGTGTGTTTGTGTGTGAACGTTGTCCTACACAATTTTGGGTCATGGAACAAATCATCTGAGATTTGCATTGATATATGAGTGCTTTCTGGATTACAAGCACATTTTCGAATTATGCTCACAATCCAAGATTTAACTGTATGTGATTCGTCTGACGTTGTATTTACCCAATACTAAGACCTGCTACAATCAGATGAATGTTTTTAAGCAAAAACATATAGAATTAAAAGAAGGGGTACTAACTGTTGAACATGGTACGAGTTAAATGTTTCGTTAGCGTCTATCATCACCACCTGTGGAATGCCAAGTATTAATATCACTCAAAATATTTCATGTCATTTACATTATGTTCAATTACAATGTTTTGTTTGGTTGGTACTCAATTGTATTCAGTTTTCTGTTGATGTCAGATTAGTGACATTTAATCCCCCCCCCCTCCTTGCCCAAAGAAGCATATGTTTTGCTTGAACGCATGCCTGAGGATTTACCTGATGAGCCGGGACCTACAAAGCCAAAACAATTAATGAATCGTCTCAAAAACAGAAGTAAGAATTTTGCCTTTGAATACGGCTTGAGGAATGTCCACTTAATCCACTGATATCATTAGTTATGCATGTCCCTCCTGTCGATTACAGGCTATCATGGTGTGTTTGGCGAGATGAGTGCAAGGGACGATTCAGAATGTACAGTAAATGATGACAACAGTAGGGTGGATACATTTCAGAGGTTGGAGATTGCTTCCAAAAGCCACCCGGAGCCACAGAGACCCGAGAAAATGCCTAATGGGCAGTGTGAGAATTTGGAAGCACCACCTCGGACACTTCCTAATTTGATGGAGGATTCTCTACTGCAGCTATCACCCCGCATCTCCATACCTCGGAAGCAAATGTCAGTAGTTAAGACCAAACAGCAGACTAAAGAAATGGATAAAGCTCAGGATGGGATGACAAATGTAAGTAAAGATCAGTAAATGTGTATTCAAAGATTGCTTAGTCATTTATTTATTTAATTATTGGTCTGTTATTTACAATAGTGAAATAAGTATGTGAATAAGTTGAATCACATCATGTCTATAACATGTTTATTGTATATTTTATTACGGTGCGGTAATTATTTGTATCCCATCTGAATGCTAGGTAACCGGGATTCATTTAAGAAATTGGGTCTTGAAGCTACACAACAAGGAGCTTATTGTTGATGGCATCCGCCTGTAAGTTCATTTTATAGATAGTCGACCATAAAATAATTAACATCTGCAGGTTGGAAGGAACATCACTGTAATGTTTACAGAGTATGAATGTCATATCCCAAACCGCAGTAATTACCTTGAATGTCCTTGAAGTAGCAGGGGCACCCAGACATTTCTGAAGTTCTACAAGTGGTACTGAGTTCAGTCTAACCTGAGGACGGGAAGGCATTTTTATTGCATTGTAGGAAGCAGATAATTACATGTCAAGAAAAAAAAAGTTCAAATAAACTTCTGTGGTCCTATGACCTTTCTTGTCATCATTAAGATTATGGAGAATAATATGCCATTCAATGTAAAGACAAAGGGATTGTAAGTAACTGAAACTAGCAAGCTCAGCGCAGTATTTAATTCTGTAAATAACAAATTTCATTATGTAAAGAAAAAACAAAACATTCAATATTTTAAGGCACATTTGAATTGCATTATTTGAAAATGGAGAAATTCACAACGACAATGACAGCGTTTTGTATATGTACATGCATAAGGTGCTAGGAGTTCATTGTGGCAAGCTACTTGTCTATCTATCTGAATAGATTTTGATAATTTCTTTGGCGTTATAAAATTTATTTTGTTTCAATTCATACTGTGTTTATTTATTAAAAGGATAGCAAAGCACCATAGGAAAAGGGCACTACAAATTATGCTGGTTTCTGAAATTAAAAGAGTTACAGTAACAGGTCAAGATACAATGATGAAATGTTTTTGTTGTTGCCATGAATTTCACAACTTGTGTTTGTCATTTCAAGTGTTACTTCTCGTGTGAAAATAAGATTATTTTTAACATGTTTTCTGCCCACAGAATTAAATTAGAAAATGCTCAAATATATATTTTAATCATTAAAACCTACCAATCCCTCTTCAGCCTGTATGTATTTGTCAGCTCCTGGATTTTTGTGATTAAACATGTCTTTAAACATTTACCTCTGAATAGAGACAACAAGATCCCTTGGCATAGTAGTTGCATCACTGAGCGAGTTTCGAGTAACATAGTTAAAACGGCATCTGGTGGGACCTATGTTCTTGTTGGAAAAATGTCACACTACTACAATTCCTGTAAGCAAATCATTCTTGTTCAACTTCACAATCTGATTTTATTGCACTTTTCTACTGCTTTGGTGGTCTAACTGAAATTTATCTTCACCAGCATTTCCCTCATGGTTTATGAAAAAGTTTCTTTTTGGCTTTCCGGAAATGTGGAAGGAGTACCTGAAAAAGTTTTTGGCTGAAAATGGAGGGTATGTTGTATTTTCAGGTTCACCCTTTACATTGGTTTTCTTTTATAGTGAACTTCATCAAAAGCTTGTAAGGTGGTTGCTTCATGAAGAATTTATTCATTTTAGGAGTGGAAAAAACCGACAAAGAAACAATTCAGCACCATGTGAGCCACAAAAGAAACGGCCATCCAAGAAACGGATATCTAAACAACTAAGGTCAAAGGACATGGTGACCCGTAAGTCTGCTGGTTGTAATACTCAGAGATTTTTTGGGTTAACGTATTTCAATTTCTGTTGATTAAAATCCTAATTATAAACTATTCTGAGATTAGAAGATGTGATTTTAAACTTTTAATTGCAACCGGTTTTTAGTCAGCAAAACAACTAACGTGTAGAAAGTTCATCTTTTGCAATTCTATAGTAACGATGGCAAAAAAGTACATCTATGAAACAAGATAAATTCTCGTTTGTGAAGCTGTTAGCTCTGCAGACGTGCAGCCTCACAGTGCTCCAGTTTCCCGCAGCGGGCGTCTCATTAAACCACCTCTGGAATACTGGAGAGGAGGCAGGATCACTATCGGGCCTGACATGAATGTTACAGTTCATGAGGATTATACGTCGACCTCAATTTTATTGACGGTAGTGACTTCTATTCTGCATCTATTATGTCCATTGTGAAATGTTTTTTTTGCGATTTTATTTGTTGTTTATGCCATTTAATAATTTGCGTTCTTAATATGTTCTTTTTAAAGCCAAAAACAAGACCAGTGGGAAATAAGTCACAGAAATTGCCTAAAGAACAGCCTGTGTACAAATCTCCTGGTAAGATTTATGATCTTATATTTTTGTGTTTTGCTTAGATAGATGTACTTGATTTGTTTAGGTATAGATATACCTAAATAAACTGGTATCAGGTATTGGTCCAATACTATGCTTATTTACTCAAACATATAAATTTACACATCAAAACCTTAATCATGAAAATGTGATTTGATCAAATAAAAAAAATTGGTCTGGTTTATAGACAATGGAAAATTGAAAATTGGTTGAACCCCTGTTCTGAGAAAGAAACTTTATTCCAAGTAAAACAAGGAGGACAAGTACATCAGACTCTCTACTTTGAAATACAGCTCTCACATCTACGAGAGCTGTATTGCCAATTTCCTAATGAAAGGAAGAAATCATGGGTGTAGTGCCGCTGGAACGCATTGGAACAACAATGTCCCTTTTTGCCTCCATTGGGGATAAATGTGCTTTGTAAAACATGCAAGAGAACATTCCACCATAAAACGTTGCCAGTAGTCTTTAAGCAGCCCTGTGAATACAGCCGTGTTATCATAAAAGTGTTTTCACTAGAAAAGAAAATCTTCCACTACACTTTCATAGCCTAGCCTATTAGCTGAGCATAATGTCTGCCTGCACTGCAACCTGTTCTCAAAATGGAGGTTTCAAATGCAGTTGCATTACCTCAGCCCAAACAACTTGGGTTTATTCTAGCATCCATGGGTATTACCTTATACTACACAGAGATGGATATTTTGCTGCTAGTATTTGATGAAGTGGGCAGGTATCATTAACTAGTGTATGTAACATTGGTGCAGTCTTCTGTTTAAATAAATGGCACTACACCTCTACAAACCAAACCACCAAAAACCTTTAATAGTAGTATATATAGTATTTGTTTATGATTGCAGTATGTTTTGAAGTAGTAGTAATAATAATAATAATAATAATAATAAGCAGTGTAGCTACACCGGTTCAAAAAAGTTGGCCACGCATCATACAGATGTCTTTTGAACGTTTATTTCTCTCTTTCTCTCTTTTTCAGCAGACACTGTGAAAACTAAAATAAAATAAAAGGACATAAATATTTTAATATGTACATAACTTTCAATCATTTTTAAAGTCTCTCAAACTTGTTTCTTGTCCATTGATAAAACAGGCTCAAGCACCCCAGCATAAAGGAAATGCAAAATAATCAAGTAATTACACATCAATATCGTTAAACATAAATATAATTAAAGCACAATTACCGTGTGCGCCTCTTGAACCAAGTGCAGGATAAAGTTAATTTAAGCACGTCTCTCTCTGCATCTCTGCAAGTTAACTCTGACCCATAATGCAATCGTGACACAAAGACACTCCTCACCTTGTCAGGTGACCTGTCCACCAAAATAAAAGCTTGCACTACGTTTAGGTCTATATTTACATATAAAGACATATTTAAATCAAATTTTAACAGCTGTATATACTTTAGCAATCATAGATTTATAACAATCATAACATTATAAGAACACCATCAATACAAAAACAGAAACATTAAAGAAACATCTCTTTGACAATTACAAGCAGTTTACAGAATGACAGTTACCTGTCCTAGTTATTCATGTTCACAAAGTGAAACACCCTTGTTCCCTCTTGTCACAATAAGCACCAGTACTAAGAGTGAAGTGTGGTAGAGTTTGACATCTAAGTGGAATGGTTTTCTGTGTCCTGTGAAGTAATTTGCTCATCATAGCCTTCTACTGAGGGGGCCTCTTTATTGTTCCAGTTTGTTATTGGGTAGATTGCTGTTGTCAGTGATAATTAGGACGTTGTGCAGCACCTTTCTCTCTGACACATTCTCAAAGGAAATCCACCCTAGTGACTGGCCTTTCCGATGATCCGATTCTCTCTGTTTGCATTTTCTATTTTAAACCTGCTGTCTTAGCACATCACTGCATATCAAATGTCACTGACCACTACTGCCTGGTGCAATGTCTGCATGTTTTTACAGATGGTAAAGCTTTTATTTTTTTATTTCTTTCTTTATTTTTTACCTTCACACTCATATCTTTTGAGGGAAACTGCAGGTATGCTATAAAAATACACAAACAGTATATAAATGGACATCTATAAATGGACAAAAATGAGGACAAGCTAGAGAGAAACTGCAGCAGGCCATCATCAGTGGAAGTGCATCAATATCCAGGTTCTTAAACCTTCCAGGCTGTTTTAATTCTTGCATACTTGGTGCATGTTAACTTTTTACACATTAAAATTGATTTAGTGTATTAAAAATGAAATAAATCTGCTTTAGTGAATTATAACTAAAATATATATTATATTATAACGTTGAGCATCAGAATGGCATATACACACGTATGTGTGTGTACATGTGTGTGTGTGTTTGTCTGTAATGCTGCAGGTGGTGTGTTCTAATTTATTCACACATTGCCAGGCAGAACAGCATCTTCTGTGTCGAAGCAAATTATTTGATAAATTTGTTTAGAATTGTAACATCTGAAAAATGTTTAATATTGAATCTGGATATGTAAACAGAATTGCAGTACAAATCAAAACACCACCTGGTTATCATGATATCTGGTGGTCCTTGGTGATTTCCATTACTCACATTGTGTGTGAAGGGTCTTTTAAACTGAAATGCCTTGGTGGACTGGTCTGGTCATTCTCCTCTGATTTGTGAGTGAGTGAGTTATTATATGGCAATTTGAACAAATTTGGCCATTTTCTCTGATCTTTCTTCTTAACAAGGCATTTGCACATACAGAACTCGCTCACTAACTGGCACACATACTGCAGAGTGCTTGATTAAAGTCACAGAGATTTTTTAAATTTTATTTATTTATTTATTTATTTATTTTGTGTGTGTGATGTTATTTGTTCAATTATCCAAACAGCCAAGTCTTGGGGCAACAAGTGTACAGGTGTTCCTTTTAAAATGGTCAGTGAAAAGGATCAAATTTACTCTCAAATCTGCATCATCTCTTATTCAATTCTTGATTGCCACCTCAAATGTTTCAGTGTACCACAAAAACAAAGACAATTTTTCTTCCTGTGTGGGACTGTGTAGGTTTTTGCATTAACAAACTCAATTATTCTTTAATTTCTTTGAAATAAAGTACGGACATGTTGAGGTGGGGAAGGGAGAGTGACTTCCAGGTAAAGTCAGTCAATATAGAAGCTCAATAAAGTTTATATAAGTTTATATGTAGCTTTACAGTATTTTACACCTAAGCAAATATTTCTAGCTTAATTTGTTGAAAGAAACACAGATTTGGTTGGTCGGAAATTGATGCTAAATATCTAGTTTTGTCTATGCGTTGTATTATGTTTGATTTTGTTAAATTGTTGACTTCTTCCTTTGCTTATGTAAATGACAGAAATCCAAAACAGCAGTGATGATGATACTATGGCACCAAGGAGACGTGTTAAACAACATAAGTCTCGGAGGACTGAGGGAAACAAAGCAGGTGTTACTTCACAAAGGAAACCTCAGGCTGCAGTTTTTAACTCTGACTCTGGATCAGAAAATGCTACTGCCAAACAGCCTTCTCCTCAGGAAGCACAGTCTGAGCGAATGTACCTGAGGAGGGGACGATCATATTCTAGAGAGAGAAACTCGTGGGGCTCGGCTTCCGAGGTGTGGTGTTCTTCAAATGAAGATGGGATTTCTACAACCCAGGCCACTCAGGGAAAAATTCAAACACGGCCCAAACAAAAGCATCTACAAAGAGCAACTCCGAATGAGAAGCCTTTCTCTCCATGCTCAGCCTCTGACACTAGTTCCACACAATCTCAAGTTCAGAAGAGTACAGATTCAGATCATTTATTCACACCTCCATATCCTACAAAAAGAAACCGAAGAAAAGCTCAGAAGGAGAAAAGCACGGTAGTTCCCCTGTCCGAGACCGAGGACGCTGGTTTCTCAGTACAGACACATACAGTGACGAATAAAAAGAACACACAAAGGCAAAAGAAGATTTCTCAGAAAAATCTGAATTATGTGGTGACTGATGATGGTGGTGAAAGTCCTTCATTAGAGCCGATTAGAGAAGATAAAAGGAAGACTTCAAAGTCTGCTCCAGAAACGACAAGACAAAGGAAAAGCTTAAAAGCGTCTGAAAAGACAACCAATAGACTTGTCCTTCAGGCTAATGAACATCCTGAGCAGTCTAACATGACAGATAATCCTCAGCCTCCTGTGCCAGATAATATTGGCAAAAAAACAAATCCATCAGTAAACCGCAAAGCAAGCGGAAGAAACAATGTGCAAACCACAAAGCACCGTGAGATCGAACAAGATGTGCACGAAGGAGCATGGAGTGAAAAAGAACTGCAAAAACTTAATGAGTAAGCCATTATTTTAAGTATATCTTTGCTATAATTATTGTGGTCAGTGTCATTTACTTAAAATAATATGTGGACTAAACTCGCCACCTGCATTATTCACTTTCCTAGAAGCTCTTCATAATTTACTTGCGGTAAAAATTCATTCATAAGATAATGTCAGTGCACAATGTAAGAACAAATGATAATGTGAGAACAAATGCCTTTTAGCTGACTTGATAGTTTGAAATAAAGTTAGAGTAATCGTTGGAAGTGACGCAAGTCATGCACTGGTGCAGTAACATAAAGAGCTCACGTTGATTTAAGGAAAATTAATTGTACTAGCATTTCAAAAACCAGAGCTTATATTCTACTAAAGATTAAAAACAGAAACTAAGGGACTGAATATCTTGATTATTTCTTTTTTTATACATACACCATACATATCAGGTCCTTTCTTTTTTATACATACATCATACATATCAGGCCCAATCACTGGATGTAATTAATTTTCTGAGATTGCTTGTGATCAGTAAAATGTATGTCGCATATTATAATAATATTAATAATGAAACATTGATATGCTGTGTATTTGTTGACCCACCTAGGGCTGTGAACTCACTACCCAAACACAGGCATGGTTACTGGGTTAATGTCTCCCTGTTAGTTGGGACACGTTCAGCTGAGGAGTGTCAGAAACAGTATACTGAACTGTACCAAACACGTGGACGATCCAAAGGAAAACATAAGGCAAAAACTTCTAAAACAGATGAACCAGGTAATTCTTCTTTGCTATTTTATAGCAAAGATTAGTGGATGGTACATTTTTTATGCATGTCACAAGCAAATGTAATTTTATTTCCAGCAAAAGAAATGGCTCCAATTACTGCTAAGGTTGGCACACTAAAGAGGAAGAAACAGATGTGGGACTTTTTGGATCATATGCCCAAAGACGATCATGATGACATCTTTGCAGGTTCACCAATGCGTAGTAAACAAATCAAGGTGAAAGCCCTCTGATTCCAATTTTGTCACTGCTTTGTTGAATTCTTATAAAAGATGTAAGCTGTGCACTCCTAGTATTGCTGACATTCAGGTCTGTTTCAGTAGAAGGATAAAATATGAATAACTCCTGCATAGTGTTTTCCCTGCTTTATCACACCACTTCAATTTAGAACAGGTTGATAATTAGCTAATTAGTTTAATTAGCTGAGAAATGTGAACACTGAAATGTGAAGGGCAAGGGTCAGCCATATAATATGCCCGAATAAAAAGTTAATCAAATGTTACTTAATAAGCTGATTGTGTGAATCAGAAGAGAAGTTGCCACAATTTGGAAATGTTGCCAAGGAGTGTCAGTACTGTCAGTATTACAGTAAATGTTTGGTACTGATACCTGGAACGAGGTATCCATTTTAGTTTGATTACAAAATCCTTGTTCAGATAAACTAACCTGTTTAGGTTATCCTGTGTCTCTGACCTACAGTATTAGTTGAATTGTTCAGTTTTCACCATATAATTAGTTTTAATTTAACAATAAAATCAAGACACTTAAAATGCAGTGATGCCATCTCTGTAGCAATATTCACAAAAATGATTCACAAGAAAGTCTTATTAATGTCCTTTTAATGAGAATCTAAGAAATGTGTAAGCGGTTTAAGTAAAACTAACATTGATATTTTTGTTGTTGTTTTTGCGCAGCTGCCTGTATGGTCAACAAAAGGAGATGAACCAGATTTTGGCCATCTACAAAATCCACAAACCCCCAGCTCAAGCATGTTTTCTTCAGTGAAAACGCCTCAGTGTTTGCACATTACCCCAGGGATGCTGCGCTCTGTCAACAGGTAGGATATTTAAAGCTATACATCAAGTAATTTGCATACAGTGGTCACTGCATGATGGGTGCATCATTTCAGGAACTTCCCATTTCTGTTGATGTACCCATTGATTTGGAATTGCGTAAATCTGGACTCATCAGACCATATGACCTTTATCTGTTGCCCTAAAGTCCAATCTTTATGCTGCCTAGCTAATTAAAGCCTTTTTTTGTCCAGAAAGCTTAAGCCCAACCTGTTAGTTCCACTACATTGTGCAGGTGGAAAAGTTCTTGTTTTCACTATTAACCATGGCCGTGATTTCTACTGTTCATTTTATTATTATTATTATTAATATGATGATGATGATGATTTTTTTTTTTTTTAAGCTATACCTTCACCAAGTGTTTAAGTGATCTCAAATGTCATTCATAATGGTTTTAATAACCACATTAGGAAAATTGCAGTCTCGCATTGCCCTTTTTTAATATTACATTGGACAGTCTTCACAATAATTTTAATGTTTTCTTTGCTTGGTGCAGGCAAATAATTTGGGCTTAGGAAAGTGAATAAGTTCAGTTGATACTGACGTCCTACCCAATATTAGTATGAACCAATCGCAGATGGTTTGCTGTTGGCATTATTGTACACAATGTAGTTTTAAACTATTTTAACTATATAATATAAACATTGTGTATATAGTAAGATGCTAATAGTATATTCATAGGAGTTATTTTACAGTTTAGTTTCACTAACAACCCTGGGCTTAATCATTTTCTGTAAAGCTACTACATAAAAATGTTTTGTATCCTCTAAAAGTTAGACCTAAAAAGGTCTAACTTTTCTTCTTTTTGTGCAAAGGGACAACAATGACAAGTATATTTACCACCTACAAAAGATTAAAAGGCAAGGCAATCATGGAAGAAAAGGCAGCCCTAAGGTAGGTTTGACTTCATGAATTAACCATGCTTACTGTTTTTGTTTGTTTATTTATTTGACGGATTCCCCAATTTCCTCTCCTATTTTGGTCAAAACCAACCTACCATCTAGCTCATATGATCGCTACTCACTGGGTAGAGTGAAGGCTAATGCATCCTTCCTCAAGCAGAAGTTGCATTAGAATTAATCATTATCTGTAACATTAACAATTTTAAAGAAGTGAAAAATTGTCTATTTCATAGTATAGTTTATCTACCATTTTCTATTCATTTGCCAGTTCAACAATTAAGAACTTTTCACAGCGTGTATGATAGTGAATCATACGATTATTTTGAAACGCTTTGTCTTATTAAGGATGGAAATATTTATTTATCTCCTCAAAAGTATTTTTAAAAAATAAACAAATACTTAAATTATTGACAAACTAATACTAAACTAGTACTATAAACAACAGTTTATAGATGGTAAAGATGTATGTTGTTGAATATGCAAGACACTGCGTTTTTTTTTTTTTAAATAAAGAATTGTACACATCTTAAAAATTCTGCCATGGTATTTAGACTTGTGAGCAGAACTGTATGTAATAGATGTGTATCTTGTCTCTTAAAATACTCACCATCATCCTGGCAAATTGCACAAAGCGAATTGGTGTGAAATTAGTGAAATATTTATTAATCAATTGTTCATTTAGATATATTTGAGAGTAAGTTCACTATCTCACCTGAAGTTTTAAAACGGTATGCTTCTGCCTCACATGTAGCAGTAAGATGAATATCATTCATGTCCAAAATAAATACTATACCTTACCTTCAAAATGATGCATGGCGTTAGACATTCCTGACTGTTTTTAAAATTCTGCAAATGAGCAGCTTTCTCTGAGAAAGAAAGGTATGAAACCAGCCAGCTGCACACCTGGATGAATGTAATTTTCATGTTGTTCCTTTTGATGTTGTCTTTATATTGTGTTATTTAATAGAAATTCTTTTTAGCAGGACAAGTTCACACCTGTTCCATCAGTAAAGAAAACCAAGAAGAGATGTGTGGGTATGTGCTCAGATACAATATAAATGTGTTTATACCATCATTTTTGATACTATTCTCAATCATTATTCTCAATCTTTTTTTTTTCTTTCTTATCATATAGCTGAAGATGATAACTTTGTTGTTTGGAACATGCTGTCTGACAAGGATGGTCCTGCTATGAGAGGAGAAGATGAAGATGAGGAGGAGGAGGAGGATTATTTTATGGATGAATACTGAATAATATAAAAATAGTCTAATTACAGATCTGAATAGGTTGGCTATGTTGCTATTGAAACATATGTTTTGCAAGGCAGTGTTTTTATGTTATGTTTAAAGGAAGTGTTCATGTTTTTTTTCCCTCCCATGTATGTTTGAACAATCCAACTGTCAACATCCTAGGCTTCAGAGTCTGACGGTTTTGTAAATCTTTATAAAGTAATGAGAATCAGTTAAGACTTTTTTGTCTAAAAGTTTTGTGTAATTGTGAAGGTTTGGGCGAAAGTGATTTGAATTTGTTTTTAAAAAAAAATGGTGTTTTTGTAATTGTGAATAGATAATAGTTTTAAAAAAATTTAAATGAGGTTTTCTTGCCTAAGAATGGTGATTGAGGTATCTTAAACCTGTAAGTCATTGGACATGTTTAACTTTGAGTAAAATACCTCTGCACTATGTTTAATGTGAACATTTTATCTTTAGCAGTTCATTTGAAAATTGCATAAGGTTTGGTGTTTCTCTCAGTTCTGCTTCTGTAGTCTGCAGTTATGTTGAGTTCCTTCTGGCAAATTTCATTCTAATAAATAAAGTATTGGAATTACTCTTAACCTGGTCACATTTAATTCTGCAGCATGAAGTGACCTAATTGATATTTTATCAGAGTACGAAGTATTCTGTACTTAGAGTTACATCCTGGGTTTGGGCAGAATTAACAATTTTGTATCATCACATTTACTGTACATCCATCATACTGGCTACTACATCTATCTGTCTGTCTGTCTATCTAACCATCTATCTATCCATCTATCTATCTACCACACTGACCAGCCATAATATTATGTCCACCCAACTAATATTGAGTAGCCCCCCGCCCCCTTTTCCACAAAAGCAGTAATGACACCTGCTGTGTCTGCTGGAAGCATTAACCTTTTCCTCAGTACAGTTGCTCTTCTATCAAATCAGACTACACAGGCCAGCCTTCATTTCTCATATGCATTAGTGAGCCTTTGCCACCCATGACCCTGTTGCTAGTTCACCAGTTTTCCGTTCTTGCATCACTTTTGATGCAAACAGCTAAATTGTAAAGCTATTACAATTTGACCCTTCTCACAGTAGTTACATTTTCAATATCGTGTTATAATGGCAGCTGGAAGTGGGTGGGATATATTAGAAGGTATGTGAACCTTTTTTCATGAAGTTGATGTGATTTGAGTGACTTTGACACGGGGCAGATTGTGATTGCTAGAGGACTGGGTCGTGTCAACTCCAAAACATTGCACACTTCAATATTTCATTGGACCATAGTTTGCCTTAAGCTAATGCAATGTTAAAACCTTTATTTAAACCCAGAAATGTATAAATTTCTTTTTAACATCTTGTATTGATGATGGGAGAGTCGATTGTTGTGTAAAAGCTTCTTACAGCACATCCCAAAGATTCTCAATGGGTTTAAGGTCTGGACTCTTTGATGCACAATCCATGTGTTAATCTCATGCTCCCTGAACCACTGTTTTACAATTTAAGACCATTGAATCCTGGAATCAACATCTAGAAGAATGCCAGTGCCGTCACAGAAGAAAAAAATGGGGAAAAACTTTGTCATTCAGGTAGCTGACCTAATTTTTTGAGCACTTGCTGAGCCTAGACTTGACCAACAGAAACAACCCCAGGTCATAGGCATGAAGGCTGTGACTGAATCACTTCATTGTGCATCTCTTTTACCCTGATGCACCCTTCACTCTGGAACAGGATAAAATTTGGGTTTGTTGGTCTGACCACATAACATTTTTCAAACGCACCATATTTTATGGTTCCTAGCTATTTTTTTGCTAGGCCTTTTTCCCCTGATTATCCTCACTAACAAATGTTTTTTCTAAGGCTACACAACTGTTTAGTCCTAATTCTCTTTACATTGCGTGTTTGAAAATGCTCTTACTTCCACTGTTAAACATAACTATGTGTTCTACTGTTTTATTCATTTATTTTTAATGATTTGATCAGACTAAACATTTCAGTGATCTCCCATCTCACTGGAATATTCTATACACTAGCAGAAGTAAGGATCGTTGACAGAAAAAGAATTTGAAGAAAAAGTTATGAGTTTAAAGCTAAAAATAAGCTCATTAGCTTTAAGGTTATCAGTGATCTTATTATTTCAGGTTGAAGCCCATGTACATGTCTGTCCTAACTTATTAATACAAAGAAATACAATTTAGTAAGGTTGAGTATCTTACGCCTTGTTACACTAAGTTGTACTTCTTTTCTTGTCAGCCAAATACATTTCTTGGTAATCGGAGAGTGAATCACAGATGAGAAATCGAGATTGGGTAAAGATGACGTTTTGTCTTAAAATGACTCCAGCGTGTTACAATTCACTTATACCACTTCAGAGCTGTTGTTTCAGCATATGTGAAAATATTCAGTTTAGCTTTTCTAATTAATATCTATTGGGGCAGGTGTGTGTTTCCATTGAGCAAGTAGCTTATTAGTAGGCTATTTTAAAGTACTGTAGATCATTAAATACAACACACAACTGTTCATAACATCGCTTTTACTCAACATCTTGGTTTGACTTATTGTGCAGGTTAAACGTCAGGCAGATATCTAAGTCCTGCAAAGTGTTTATTAAAGTCTGTCCAGCGGTCGATTTAACTATGTGTGATGGATGTGCTCCTCTTTTTACCCTGACCCTCCCACTGGAATAAGGTAAATCTGAACTCATCACACAACACATTTGACAGTAATTTTTTATCCACACAAGGAGACACTATGAATGCATGCATCAAAAGACTGTTTAAATTAATAATTTATGACATTACTAAAATTACAGTATACTGAACAGAACACACTGAATGTTGAATCTGAATTGTTGGTGTAAAGTCTGTGGTTGTGAAGTGTGAGGTTTTGGGTTATTCCCCCAGTGTGGACTTTGTACCTCAGGTTGTGGTTCATGTTCTTCTCTTTGTGGCTACTGCATTCTTTCCTCAGTTTTGAGTTGCATGTGTTTATACACGGTGGTACGGTGGCTTAGTGGTTAGCACTGTCACCTTGCACCTTGACATTACTGAAATCACAATATATTGAACAGAACATGCTGAATGTGGAATCTGAGGTGTTGGTGTGCAGGCTGAGGTTTGGGTTATGGGCTTTGTGCCTCAGGCTGTGGTTCAGGCTCTTCTCTTTGTGCTTGCTGCTGCTTTCTTCAGGTTTGAGTTGCCTGCGCATGCGCACTCAGTCGGGCTGTGATCTCTGCTCTCTGCTCACATTCTCACAACGGAGAGGAAGTGTTGAACACGGAGCTGTAAACTTCACAGCCTGAGATTAGTATGGTTTGGTAGGAACTTGTTTTTTGTCTTTGCTTTTTTCCCCCCCGCTTGATCAATAAAGCAAGCACATTCTTTGATGCGGCTAAAGAGCTAATACTTAGCCTTCTCCCTCAGTCTTATAGCCGGTGTCAGGAGTCTAATACACTGTTAGTACTGTGCACTTCATCGACATTTATAAGCTTACACAGTATATCCGACTTGTTTAAAGTGCTTTAACCAGCTGCAGCTCTGGATTAGCGGGATAGCAACAAGTTTGTGCAGAGCTCGTTAGCTTTAGCCTCCTGTATGGGTGTCCGAGGGCTTAAAACAAGCACGAAAGACAGTTATAGCTGCTTTATTCTTTTACATCGACAGATATTTTTTCTATTAAGCTGTAAAATAATTAACCCTGCGTGTTAAATCACGACTTAGACGAGCAGTTTGGTTCAAACTAATTCTCTACTAACCCATTAACTGAGTGTAGAATATAATGGCTTTTCCCATAGCATCGCTTCATCAGCTTCAGCTCCATATGACTGCAATGCACAGGGTGAAAGCATTACTTGTTTTACTACACCGTGTGCTTAGTGTTCTAAATGTCCAGTAATTACTTCACTACATTGTCAAAAGTTTAAAATTGAGTCCTTGTTTTGCCACATCATGGCCTTAGTGTTCTAAATCGATATAAATGAAAGAAAGGTTTTGTCTATACATTGGTCCGAACTCACTCTTTCAATGATATCTTTGTGTTTTATATATTGGAGGATCCGATCCCAATCTACGAGAAAAAAAAAAAGTCTGTCTGTCCAGCTAGATTATGTCACAGCTTCATGCAAGACTCTCTGGACAGAATTTAATAAAACCTTTGCAGTACTTAGATATCTGCCTGAAGTTTAACCTGCACCATAAGTCAAAGCAAAATGTTGAGTGAAAGTGATGTTCCGAACCGTTATGTGCCATTTAGAAAAGCTAAACTGAATATTTTACTGGGATTAGTTAACTGAAATAACAGCGCTGAAGTGATATACACACAGGACTCGATTTAAGACTCTACTTTTTCGATTTCTCATCTGTGATTCACTCTCCGATTACAGAACAGGAAGTGTATTTGGCTGACAACGAAAGAAGTGCAACTTGGCATAAAACAAGGTGTAAGCCACTGGATTTAGCAACCAATCCAGTGAAAACCAATAACCATATAATGTTGTCACACCAAGGTTGTGTGAAATTACAGGTTTAAAAAATGAAGGGGTTCACCTTTGTTGCAGGCAGGCATGTATGTGAGCTTCAACCTGAAATAATAATAATATCACTGATAACATTAAAGCTGATCAGTTTAATTTTAACTTTAACATTGAACTATTTCTACAAGTCCTTTCTTGTGAGCTATGGATACTGCAGCTAGTGTCCAATCAAATATTTCACTGCATTGTTGAAAGTAAAAAAAAAAAGTGTATGTTTAGCCTTTTTAGTGCATTTTTGCATGTGGGAGATGCTCTTATTCGGAGCGACTTACAGAAAATCCTTTAAAGTTTCCATCATTAGGAAGATCCTTACACTGGGTTCTTCTTCATTCTTGTTTAATGGCAGTTGGAATCCAGTAGGTTGGTTAAGTTACCGGCAACTGTAAGTTTCATTCTCTCTCATCTTCCTGGCCTCTTAAAGCCGATTTTCCAGTCCAGCCTTCCTTAAACCGTCTAATGCATCCCTCCCTGATCTTGACATGTTCTGTCATGAACTCCTTGTCTGCTTTATCCGGTACTTCCACATGCTTTTTTTTTTACTCTCAGTACCACTCAGCATCTAGTTCTATAGGTTGCATCACCGCCACCTAAAGATCTCCCTCTCCTCAGCTTCCCTGTTCTTTAGTGCACACTTTCAAGTCCAGTCTTTCTTAAAACAACATTAAATGCTCCCTTCCCTGATCAGTGACTCCCCATCCTAAAAGCCCCTTAATATTGCTTTCTACTCTCCTTAGTTCTTCAAGCTATTTCACCATATCTGACCTCTCCTGCATACATTTCCGGCATAAGAGCAATATGTGCTCCACAGTCTCACTTTCCTGGCATTCCTCACAGAGTCCTGTTGGGTGTTCATCTACTGTAAATAGATTGCTTTTAAGGTTGCTGTGTCCAATTCATCAACTCTTCTTTGTCCTGTATTGAATTTAAATGTCTCACTTTTGGTTTATTATCCCACTCATGTTGCCATTGTTGTTTTGCCTTTCTTCACACTATAACTTTCCCCTCTGACTTTGATAATTTCATATTGACCTCAACATCCACTTTTTTGGTTGCTTCTTTTGCCAACTCATCTGCTCTCTCATTTCCTTATACTGGGTTACTAGGTTACTACTGTTGCAAGGGTTTATTTATTTATTTAATTAATATCTTGGGGGTGGACATTGACCCTTTAGTTGTTGCTTAAAGATTGCACGTGCCTCCACTAGAGGAATGTGGGTGCTTGCTCGTTTCTAGCTTTGTAGGCAAGTGTCAGTGTTTTAAATTTGATCCAAGGACGGCTAAAGAAAGCCAGTAAAGAGGGCGGATAAGTAGTGTGGTGAGGAAGAACATGAAGGGAAGGTTGAAAGCAAAGTCGTGCAGCTGCATGAAACAGCTGTAGAGGACGAATAGTGCACAGAGACAGGCCTGCCAGGAGCGAGGAAGCCCAGTCTTGAAATAACAAGGGACTGAACAAGCACGTGAGCATGTGGAGAGAAATGGATGAATTCTTCTGTTATAAAAAATGCGTGAGTAACCCTGATTATCTCCTTACAGTGGCACCTGTCAATGAGGTGGAATGTACAGTAGTATGCAGCAAGTGAGCAGTAGGTTTAATGTGTTGGAAGCAGGAAATTGTAACAATCAGAGTGACTTTGACATTCGCCAAGTTGTTAGTGTTAGAAGACTGGGTCAGAACATCTTCAAAATGAGAGGTCTTGTGTGGTGTTTTGTGTGGTATGCCATGGTTAGTATCTACCAAAAGTGGTCAAAGGAAGGACAACTGTAAGCTAGTGACTGGGTCGTTGGCACCAAAAGCTCAAAGTTGCGTGTGTGGAATGAAGTCTAGAATGTCTAATCCAATCCCACGGAAGAGCTACTGTAGCATAAACTGCTGAAAATATTTTTGCTGGCTATGATAGACAATGGTCTTTGAATGGGCCTGTGTAGCACCTAGCGGACACCATGTAGAATCTTGAAAAGTTCAAAAGCTGTTTTAAATGCACAAGGAGGACTTATACAATATTAGGCATTTGTAGATAGACATCAACAATATTTGGAGTTTGTAAAGTTTTGGCTGGTTGGTGTAACTGGACTGCACTGTAGGAAATAATGCAGACTGCAATGCAATACATGTATATCAAATAATGTTTATAATGCAGGTTAATACACAAATATTGAGAATCATCTCAGTAAAATCATTGCTACTGTCATTAACTGCCTTAAGGCCTTGTTGTTTATATCATACCGTGTGGCAGAGAACAGAAACCTCACGGCAACTGAATTATTCATAGCTGAGTCATGTAAGTTTACTGTGGTGTCTACTTCCTTCCTAAATGTCTCATTTTAAGGACTGCCTCATTTCAGCATTTCATTTAAACAAATCACCTTGTATATTTGTTAGTATTACAAAACATTAATTTCACAAAAGCAATTTTAAATGAATAGAAATATAAAACCCTGTTTATTTTAACCTTACTTCTAATGGAAGTCTACAGGCTGGTGTGAGTAAATGTACAATGCATAAATCTACACAGTAAATTAAAGCACAATTTTCCTGTTAATAGAGCACTCAATCATTTTTTGGGTGAGAGCTTACATCATAGGTGCCTAAAGCACATTTTTATTAGGCAATTTATTTCCACACTTCCGTGCAGTAGGATACAAGATCTATTTCTCTTTTACTGTTTCTCCTGTGTAGTCGTGGCCAAAAGTTTTGAGAATGACACAAATATTAGTTTTCACAAAGTTTGCTGCTAAACTGCTTTTAGATCTTTGTTTCAGTTGTTTCTGTGATTCACTGAAATATAATTACAAGCACTTGAAACATACGTTTCAGAGGCCTTTATCGACAATTACATGACATTTATGCAAAAGAGTCAGTATTTGCAATGTTGGCCCTTCTTTTTCAGGACCTCTGCAATTCGACTGGGCTGCTCTCAGTCAACTTCTGGGCCAAATCCTGACTGATAGCAACCCATTGTTTCATAATCACTTCTTGGAGTTTGCCAGAATTAGTGGGTTTTTGTTTGTCCACCCGCCTCTTGAGGATTAACCACAAGTTCTCAATGGGATTAAGATCTGGGGAGTTTCCAGGCCATGGACCCAAAATTTCAACGTTTTGGTCCCCGAGCCACTTAGTTATCACTTTTGCCTTATGGCACGGTGCTCCATCCTGCTGGAAAATGCATTGTTCTTCACCAAACTTTTGTTGGATTGTTGGAAGAAGTTGCTGTTGGAAGGTGTTTTGGTACCATTCTTTATTCATGGCTGTGTTTTTGGGCAAAATTGTGAGTGAGCCCACTCCCTTGGATGAGAAGCAACCCCACATATGAATGGTCTCAGGATGCTTTACTGTTGGCATGACACAGGACTGATGGTAGCGCTCACCTTTTCTTCTCCGGACAAGCCTTTTTCCAGATGCCCCAAACAATCGGAAAGGGGCTTCATCCGAGAATATGGCTCCTGAGTCCTCAGCAGTCCATTCGCCATACTTTTTGCAGAAGATCAATCTGCCCCTAATGTTTTTTTTTGGAGAGAAGTGGCTTCTTTGCTGCCCTTCTTGACACCAGGCCATCTTCCAAAAGTCTTTGCCTCACTGTGGGTGCAGATGTGCTCACACCTGCCTGCTGCCATACCTGAGCAGCTCTGCACTGGTGGCACTCCGATCCCGCAGCTGAATCCTCTTTAGGAGACGATCCTGGTGCTTGCTGGACTTTCTTGGACGCCCTGAAGCCTTCTTAACAAGAATTGAACCTCTTTCCTTGATCTTAGTAGCCACAATATCCTTGCCTGTGAAGCCATTTTTATGCAACGCAATGATGGCTGCACGCGTTTCTTTGCAGGTCACTATGGTTAACAATGAAAGAACAATGATTTCAAGCATCACCCTCCTTTTAACATGTCAAGTCTGCCATTCTAACCCAGTCAGCCTGACATAATGATCTCCAGCCTTGTGCTCATCAACATTCTCACCTGAGTTAACAAGACGATTACTGAAATGATCTCAGCAGGTCCTTTAATGACAGCAATGAAATGCAGTGGAAAGTTTTTTTTGGGATTAAGTTAATTTTCATGGCAAAGAAAGACTATGCAATTCATCTGATCACTCTTCATAACATTCTGGAGTATATGCAAATTGCTATTATAAAAACTTAAGCAGCAACTTTTCCCATTTCCAATATTTATGTAATTCTCAAAACTTTTAGCCACGACTGTACAGCTCTCTTCTAGTCATCCAACAGTGTTTAAAAAGGATTTAGATTTGGGTCTTTACTGTCCAAATGTTCGGTTTAATTTCCTTAATTCTGAAGCTATTTATTGAGTTTCTGCTTTGGATCATTACAAAGTTAAATTATGAGCTTTTTCTTTATCTTTGACATGCAGTATTGCTTTCTTTTAAGCTAAAAAACAATTGAAAATTTGACTGAAAATTAGGCCTGTCCAAAAACGTGGACGTGGGCCTCATCGGGAAACGTTTTCATTTGCCGTATTATGAAACAAATTGTGCAACTGAGAAATGTCTTTGATATTTTGCTATATTGCACACCTTTATGAACCACGCTATTATATTATTTGTTGCTTTTTATCAATTTGAATCCATGTAATGGGAAGATGAAAGACAATAAAAGGTGGGCAAAAGTTAATTAATTTTAAAACCAGATTATAAAACAAAAATGTGATCTGGTAATGCGGTTAAGTAATTAATGTTTATTAAGTTAAGTAGGTTATAATATGACCAGAAACACGAAGCTGGGAAGATTTTTTTTGTGAAAACCTTCTATGGCAGACCCAGACCTAAGATAAATGAAGAATATGACTTGTAATAAAAATTACATTTCTTTTTTTGTTAATTAAAATTATTTATTTGTTATAAATGACCACTCATGGCCACACTGTGCTAGGACATAAATAGAATCTTTGCAAGCATTAGTTTGAAAAGGATTTTAAGTAACTGGTATTATTTTGTTATAGAATAGAAAAAGGCCATATATATTTTTATCTGGATATATAAACATACAGGCTGTAAAAATGACCAGGATGACTAACATTCAGTTGGGGATAAAATATAAGAGACTCTAATAATCACTCCTTATCACATCTCCACATGTAACAGTTGTTGAAGTTATACAATACAGTTGCATTTCTACAAAAGAGCACGATGCGCCGCTCTTAATGTTTGTGTTCTGTTTCAGATGTGATGCAATGAAAATCTGAGCCAGGAGCTTCGACTCCATTGTTCTAGACTTGGCAATATAGAGAAGGAGGGAAGAAATAAGTGAAGCAAAAAGGAAGGATGGAGCAGGCACATAGTCTGCTGCTGAATGAGGATGTCTGCAGCACACTGGGTGAAGAGCAGAGGGCTGAATTTGTGTTTGAGTGGCTGCGCTTTCTGAAGAAGCTCCTGCCTGCTGCTGAACGGGTAAGTCTAGAAATAAGAGCCCATTATATTACTAGAACTCATATTTTCAAGTTCTATAGTTTTACTCCATTTGCTATGCTTTTGCATGAATATTTGTAAATTTGACACTTCTTTATTGTTTTAAAAACTTTTCATTTTAATAATTCAAAACTAACCACTTGGGTAGATTATTGTTTGCGTAATATTTCTTCAAGAATTTCATATTGTTTACTGAATTGTGGTGGCCAAAAGGAGACAAAATTAAAATTAAATGTTGACAATGTAATGACATTCTCAATAAAAAAAAAAAAGAATAATTTTTTATTGCTTTTATTATGTAATTGCTCCAACAATCAGCATTTTGTATAAAGTCCGTTATTCTTCAAAACCTGCTGGATTCGGCTGGGTATAGAATCAAAAAGACGTCTGCAGTACTCTGGTGTCTCCATGTACAGACTTCACTTGAGTTTTAGCTGTTTTGTGCAGAAATGGACAAAAAAAGCTTCAGAAAGGTCTTGCCACATATGTGTTCCATCCATTAACTAAACCAGCTGAATCTATTTAAAAGCACAATGCCAATCAGTTGACAGTGCTCTTCGTCCTAATATTTATAATTTACTGTTAACATTTTGAGAGTCATAATATGAATTATCACAGAGGTGAATCCAGATTTGCAATATGTTGCACCTTTAAGTAAACTGATGTGTTAAGATGAAAGGCAATATGAATAAATGTGCTTTATGTAAAGTTGCTTTTTGTTTCAGGAAAAATGCTGTATTGTGGGTAATCTGCCCTTTCCATGTGCAATTTTAATTTGATGAGCAGAATTGTATAATGAAAAGATCATAAATTTATTGAAGCATATTTGTTTACATGACAGGCGGATGTGAAGCAGAACCAGAAGCGACTGGTCGAGCAACTGACGGCTATCCTGACCAGCTCGCCTGGCCCCTCCACACGCTACCTCTTAGCTCAATGTGTGGCTCTGGTCTATCACATGGGTGAATCACTTACCTCCAGCCTCACTGTGGATCGCTGCCACGACATCATCAAGAGCAAGGATGACTCTCCCAGCTTTCTGTCCACTCGCCTGTGAGTGCCGACTGCCCCCATCATTCAGTTCTGCTTATTTTTAATATTGGACATTTTCAGAAATCAGCATTGCAGAAATAAAAAATAATGGATATAAATTTAAACATTTTAGGTGATGTTTAGGGTTTGACCCAACATTGTAGGTGTTGATGTCAATGAAAAACTCCTGATCTGACATGAAGAAACCATTAGAGGATGCAGACTCAAAAGGGTCAATGTATTTTATGCAGAGTGTAAGCAGGGACTTCGTGCAGGGATGGCTATAACAGCACAACAGAACTAGAAGGAACTTGGGGACGCTTGGAAGTGAAGCAGCCAGTCACGTCACTGTGAATGAACCTGAGTGAGCTCACATAGAAGTTCACCATAAAACTTTTTCAACATAAAATATGCCCATGAGTTCTCCAGATCAGCTCCTTTAAGAACTACTCTTAAAAGCCCTTGTGAACAAATAAGTTTAGATTTGAGACTGTGTCTGAGTCCTGAACACTAATTGAAAGGCAGTTCCATTACTGTTGGTCTTTGCAAGAAAAAAAACTCCCGGCTGTATCATTCATTTAATTTATCTACACAAGCTTTAAATAAGAGGCTGGGATCAGTGATCACACTTGGGTTCTATACTGCTGCTCATGATGAAACAGATAGGCCATCAAGTTCCTGGGTTTGGAGCTTATTGCTATTTCCATGTGAGCCACCCAAATAAATATTTTACCTCACATTTCCCTTGTGTTGCTTAATGCTTGTTGCCTTAATCTAGCTTTTGGACAGCTGACAATGGTCAAGGTCAGTTTTATTCACCTGGGAACTGATAACTGCTCGTTTCAAAGATACTATGGATACATAGCCAGTGCTAAGGAAATAATTTAGGGTTTTCAGAAGAGTTTCAGTTATTAAAATCATCATCTATTCTTACACACACATACTAGTGCAGACAAAAGTAAATGAGTTAGCTGTTACAATTTACAAATTGTCTGCATTCCATGTAAATCTGGTTTGCTGTTGTCTGTGCAGCCATCATTTCTTGGAGTTATAAATTTCCTTGCAGATCAATAGACAAGAGGCTGTGATTTAATTTAAAGAAACTCAACACAATGCAGAAAATGAAAAGCCTGTTGGCACCAAACCCACATCTCTCCCTGTAGTCCAGTAAATGATGCTGAGTACAGACACCATTTCTGTGATGCTTAATAAATTCAGCAGCATTAGCGAATAAAAGCTGTGTCTCCTGACAGGGCAGCTGTGGCGTGTCTGGGTGCGATGTATGAGCAGCTTGGCCGTCTTCTCATCAACTCCTTTAAGGAGACTGTGGCAAATCTTCTGAAAGCCATGAAGAGCTCTGAGGTAAGAATGACCAAAGATTCCAGAATTGGTCCGCGGACCAAAATACGTGCAGGCAGATGAGTAGACAAATACTTAAATATGGGGTATTTAAGTATAAGAGCAAGAGAGCGTGCGAAGATACTCACAAATCAAAGCAGTTGCGCAAAGCTGCCAACCATTGATTTTACACGCACACAGCGTCCTCCCTGTGCATGGCCATCCATCTTGTCGAACACTATTTTACTATTTTATACAAACCTCTGGAGGCATTGTTGTGATCTGGGGTTGCTTCAGTTGGTCAGGTCTAGGCTCAATAATGTGACATGGCAATAAAATAAAGCCAGTTGACTGTCTGAATGGACTGAATGACCAGGTTATACCATTAATTTTTTTATTCCTGAATGGGCTATGAACAAATTTTTGTTTTTATTTATAGTGTGTCATTGTTTTATTTAGTTTAGTTTACTTACTTGTACATTAATGTACACACATCTGACAGAAAGAAAGCTGCACATGCACTAATATTTTAAACTTGATTACGGTGCACAATGTGAAAGCTAGATCATGAAAATTATTTGTCATGCTCCCAGAACCACTCTTTCACAGTTTGAGTCCTGCAATATGCCTGTGTGCAGTTTTTTTGTCAGATGAGTGTACATTAAATAACAAGTATGTAAACTAACAAAAAGCGCTTTTATATTTACACTTATGCGAGTTAGCTACAGTATAGCAATATATGAGATAATTATGTTTATACTGATCAGCTATAACAGTAACAACATCGAGATTTCAACTGTGGCGGTCCTTTGGGGGCGTGGCTCTGCTGTGTTATGGCTGATCACTGTAGTGCTATTGTCTTGGAACAGACTGAACAGACTCACATGCTGCAGTACATCCATGTGAGAGAGTAAATAAGACAAAAGCAAAAGTCTCTGTTCGGCTATTGCATGCTTTATACCTCAGCACTCTAGTTTTTTATTTTAATTTTCAGCAGCCATTACATTGTTTCTACCTCCAAGTCGAATCACAGGGTTTGACCTGTCTCAATAAGGAAATGGCAAAAACTTTTAATTTAAGATTGTGATTTATTCAGCAACAGATAATTAACAGGAAATTGTATATGCTTTGTATAAACTAAGGCTAGATTTTATGAAAATGTGTTATTAAACAAAGAAAAACAGCATTGTTGATAAAGTGTCTGTATGTCTAATATCATTACATTGTGTGTGTGTTTGTGTGTGTTAATGTCTGCTCAAATACAGTCTCAGGGACGCTACGAGATCATGTTGTGTATTGAGAAGATTCTGAGGGGTTTGGGGGTGAGTGCCATGCCCTGTCACAGAGACATCTACAAGGCCACGCGCTCCTGCCTCACTGACCGCTCCATGGCGGTTCGCTGTGCTGCCGCTAAGGTAATGTTCTTCTCTCATTCCTCAGGATCTGAAGTTTCATATTTCTAAATATTCATGACTAAATTTATTTTACAAAAAATTGTAAATGTCTTTCTTTTTAGGACCATAAAAAACAAATGTAAGTTAATTAAGTAAAATAAATAAACAAAATAAATAGATACAGCCATACATTAAAAATAACAAATAAAGGGAAGCAATAGTGGCACTTTGCACTTTTCAGTAATGGCACATGACCTTTGTTGGTGTGATGTTAAGAGAGCGGTATAGAAACAAATTCCTTCAAACATCAATGAGCTGTAAGCAGTGCTGTAAAGTCTGGTGCAGTATTATCCCAAACGGATTTGAGACATTAAATTACTTAATCTAAAGGTTGTTCTACATGTTAAGGGATTATTCTGTGTACTTAGTTTTTTTCATCTGATTTCTGAATGTTAGTTTACTTTTTTAGGAAAAAATTACTACATACTGTAATGTTGAAATGTTACTGTAGGTTTATTAAATTGTTTTTCGAACTTAATTGTTTGTTTCTAGAAGGTGAACCACACAGTTGTTATTAAGGACATTTATTATTGTTTAAACATTCTCTTTATTGAGTTTTTTACATTGGCAAACAATTAAAGAGGAAAGCAAAAAAGGGGGGAAGTTAAACCAAAACAAACAAAAAAATAATAATAATAATTAAAATTAAAATAAAATATAAATAAATATATATAAAATAATAATAATAAAAGCCCCCCCTTTTTATTATATTATTATTATATATTATACCTACCCGTAAGGTTCCACTACTGCTTTTTTATGGAAAAAAATAAAAGGCTTCCATGCTGTATAAAATTTTTCAGTCTTTTTTTTTTTTTTTTTTTTTTGTGAGAATCTGATCTTTTCCAATTGTAGGTGATGCATGACATCTTTAATTAGGGTTGAATGCTGTGGTGGATTTTTTTGTTTCCAGTTGAGTAAAATTAGCCTACGTTCGAAGAGTAACACAAATTCAAGCACTGCCCACTGACCTTTAGTCAGTGCCACGTTATCACTACCTACACCAAAAATAGCTAGTATTGGGTCTGGGTCCAATGGTTTTCCCAACACCTCTGACAATAGCTGAAAAACTGAAATCCAATAGTTACTGATGTTGGGGCAATTCCAAAACATATGACCTAGTGATGCTGGAGCTTGACCACACCTGTCACATTGCAGATCCACTGAGGGAAACATTTTACAAAGCTTTAGTTTGGATATGTAAGATCTTAAATTGTATGAGACCATGCCTAATACACACTGAATGAACCTTTTCTTGTGCTTCATTCCATTGCTTTTCTGTAATATCTATTCCAAGATCTTTTTCCCATGCCTCTCTTAAATGTTCTAATGAAACGTCACATTCTAGCTGTGAAAGTTTATTATATATAATGAATATTCATCCTTTAATAAATGGACTTTGTAAAAACAGTGAGTCCATTTGTGTGGTTGGCGGCTCGTTAGGAAATGACAAAAAAACATTTTTGAACAAAACTGCGGGGCTTGTAGATATTTAAAAAAGTGTGAGTTAGGTAGATCAAATTTCTGCTGCAGCTGCTGAAATGATGGAAAACAATTATTAATATATAGGTTTTGGAAAGACCTTACACCTTTATCAGACCAAGTCTGAAACTCTGAGTCAGTTTGAGAAGGGAGAAATGAATGATTAGCAGTTAAGGGGCTTAAAATGGAACATGCCTGCCACTTAAAATGCCTCCGTATCTGTTTCCAAATTTTAAATGAATTAGAAACCACTGGATTGTTCAGTCGTATTGGAAAGGGGGTAGACAAAGCCGAATGAATTAATGCTGGCCAAGAGGAAGGTGAACATGATTTATTTTCCATGTCACACCATTCTATTGACCTCTCCTTTATTCCAAATGAAAGTGCTCTTATGTTACATGCCCAATAGTACAGCTGAAAATGAGGTAAACCCATCCCTCCTTTCGGCTTAATCCTTTGTTAGTATGTCTTCTTAATTCTAGGGTTCTTTTTGTTCCAAATATATGAAGTTATTAATCTGTCCAAATTCCTAAAAAATGATTTCTTAATATAGACTGGGATACACTGAAAAAGAAATAAATATTTGGGGAAAATACTAATTTTCACCTTATTAATACGGCCTGCCAAAGAGACAGGGAGATTGGACCACTTTTTAAGAATATGTTGAGTATATTCATACAGCTTCAATATATTTTCTTTAAAAAGTGTAGAGAAACATTTAGTTATAGTGATCCCCAGGTATTTAAATGAGCATACTGCTTTGAAGGGAAAGGAGGAAAGGGTTTGAATCTTAGGGTTGATTGGAAATATAATACTTTTAGCAAAGTTGTTCTTGTATCCTGATATTTTCCCAAATTTACCTAAAAGTGACATAATGTTTGGTATTGATTGTAGAGGGTTGGAGACATATACTAAGAGGTCATCAGCATATAATGATACTTTGTGTTCTTTTCCCCCTCTCATTATTCCACTATAGGATGTAGATTCACGCAAGGAAATTGCTAAGGGCTCTATAACTAAAGCAAAAAGCAGGTGTGAAAGAGGGCAACCCTGTCTCGTGGAGCGCCTTAACGGAAATTAATCAGAGTTGTCACTATTATTTTGTACAAAAGCTTGAGGGTGGGCAATAATTTAATAAATGAAACAAATTTAGACCCAAATCCGAATTTCTCTAGGGTGTCAAAAGGCCTTCTCTGCATTCATAGAAATAAGTACCTCAGGTTGAGTGGGATCAGGGCTTGGAGTGTGAATAATATTTAATAGTCGTCTAATATAAAAAAAAATAGGAGACGAATCTTAATGAATCCTGTCTGATCCGTGGAGATTGGGGTCTAAGGGGTCTTTGTCTACCTTATGTATTAATGAGATATTTGCCTGATAAAATGTTGGTGGTAGACAACCCCTCTCAAATGATGCATTAAAGACCTCCAGAAGCAGTGGTGATATTTGGTCACTAAGGCATTTATAAAATTCCGTTGTAAAGCCATCTGGACCAGGGGATTTTGAACTTTGCATATTAGATATTGCTTGTTTGATTTCCTCCATAGTTAGGGATTGTTCCAAAACCTCCCTACTCTCCACACTCAAGGAGGGGATGTTCAGTGAATTGAAGAACTGGGCTATGCATGATGGGTTATTAAGAGATTCTGAGGAATACAATTTAATGTAAAAAATTTTGAAAATCTCATTTATTTCTTTTGGATTTGATGTAATTTGTCCTGTCTCTTTCCTAATTTCTGTTATCATTCATGATGTTGTCAGCTCTTTAATTCGTCTAGCGAGAATTTTACCTGCTATCTCTCCTTGTTCATCGTATGTGGCTTTTGCCTGCATCAGACGATCAGTAGTCTCTGATGTAGAGAAACAGAAATTCTGATTGGAGAGAGAGTTGCTTTTTATACAGTTTTGGTTAAGTGGAGACTGAATACTGCTGATCTATTTCAAGTATTCTGTTAGTTAATTTAATTTTTTGTTCTTTGCATTGTTTCCTGATTGAAGAGTTATGAGAAATAATTTGCCCACGCATATACGCTTTAAATGCCTCCCAAATTGTGGATTTAGAGACGTCTGCCGTTTTGTTTGTTTCTAGATAAAATCTTATTTGAGATCTGGTTTGTTCTACAAATGTTTTTTCAGCTAATAATTTATTGTCAAATCTCCATTTAGTAGTGTCTTGTTTGGTTTCAAATAATATTTGAAGAACTAAGGGGCTATGGTCAGATAATACCATTGCCTCATAATCACAATATGTAACTGCTGATAAAAGTTTATGACCTATCAAAAAATAATCTATCCTAGAGAAAGTATGATGAACCGGTGAAAAAAAGGAATACAGTACTTTTGTTGATTTGGGAAGGCGAATCTCCATGGACCTATTATTTAAAAAGTTTCATAAATCATATGACCTATCATAAATGTTTGCAGCGTTTTGGCTGACTTGGGTAGGGGAATAATTCTACTTGAAGATCTGTCTAAGAGTGGATTCATCACAAAGTTAAAATCCCCTCCCATTATAATTTGGTGTGCATCCAAATTAGGCAAAGCATTAAGAAGAGAAGATATTACATATTAACAATATTAAAGTAAAGTAAAGCCTTTATTTTTGTCACATATACATTACAGCACAGTGAAATTCCTTCTTCACATATCCCAGCGTCCCTGGGGTCAGAGCGCAGGGTCAGCCATGGTACAGCGCCCCTGGAGCAGTTAGGGTTAAGGGCCTTGCTCAAGGGCCCAACAATGGCAACCTGGCTGAGCTGGGAATCGAACCGCCAATCTTCCGATCAGTGACTCAGTGCCTTAGCCCTCTGACCCAATATTGATGGGTTATAAAGTTTTCCTGCTACTATAACATGACGTCCATTGGATTCAGAAATAACTTTTGTTGCGGTAAATTGTACATTTTCCTTCACAACAATTGCTGTACCTCTAGTCTTAAGATTATAGTTTGAATGAAAGATTTGACCAACCCATTTTCCCTTTAATCGACTCTGATCTTGGTTTCTTATATGTGTTTCTTGTAGGAATACAATATCAAAGGACATTTATTATTATTAAAAATATAGAAATGAAGGAGGGTGTACTTTCTCTTGTAATTTTCAGATAGTTTAAGTGTTATCAAGGTGGACATGTTAGCAACTGGGTGACGTACATCATACATGCAGTACCTGACCATTAAACAGCTTGTCACACAATCATCATTTTAATACGCTGTTGACCCTATGCTGTTTGCTATCACTTTTTAGCGCTGCGGGGGCAATTAGGTTTCTGGCAATCATACATTTGACAGGGAAACACACTTCTTATCTAGAAGGCAGAATGATAACTGCGAAATATTGAGATTTTATTTTCAAAAATATCGCAATAAACAATGTGCTTTTTAATTAAAGTTGTGCAGAGGGTAATAATATCACTGACTGTGCAAATGGGTTCTGTGGAATTCAAAAACGGTATACTTTAGGAATATCTAACACCATGGTAGAACTTTTAAATTGCATAAATGACTGGTACAGTCATGTAGATATAATACGAAGTCACTTAGATTCACATAAACTCTGTTAAATTTACACCATAAATCTTTACATGTAAAGATCATACAATAGTGAGACAAAACCATGTGCATTTAATGCAGTGCATCGATTAGGGAATGGTATTAAATTTTATTATGCACTTTGTTAGTTCTGTCCTTGTGAAGTGGTTTTATGTGATGTTTATTTTCAGTGCCTGTTGGAGCTACAGAGAGAAGCTGTATTTCTGTGGTCCACAGAGCTGGAAAACATGGCCTCACTGTGTTTTAGAGCTTTTGATGGCTCCAACTATGATGTACGTGTTACCGTCTCCAAACTGCTGGGCACATTGTTAGCCTCAGCTGTTGAGCCCAAACAAGCCATAGGTAGGTTACATTAACTACATCATTTAAACGGCTGCTTGTAGTGAGACTTTTTTGTATAACATATTTGTGCCTGAGGGCAACAATAATTTATCTGATGCAGGACTGCAACTGTTGCTTATTTTTATATAATTTATTTAGAAAGAATGGAAACTATTATTTAAAAATACACTAAATGGCCAAAAATATGTGGACTCCTGGCCATCAACCCCCAATATCCCTTACACATTAATTGGTTCAACATTCCTTTGTTTCCTACTTGGCCTGATTTGATTAAATCCCATCAGACAAAAACATCTACATGTACTTGCTGGTTCACAAACTAACTGATGCCAATTTTTGTTCTTGCTTTGTGTGAGGCAGATCAGTTTTGAATTTGTGGAATTGACGCTAGATAGATGCTTAATTTTTCAAAATACCACTGACGAATAACAACTTGTTCAGTGTGCCATTGTTTATTTTCCAAAAATGTAAAAAACAAACAAACATGTGGGCAATGTTAAGTACCACCATGATATACAGTAATAGCTTATAGATCCACCTTTAGCAACAAAAACCTGAAGTAATCTTTTCCTGTGTGACTTTTCCTGTGTTTAACAGTCTCACACATCATTTCAGAGGAATTTTGGTCAGTTTTTCTTAACAACATTGTTTCAGTTCATTAAGGTTATTGGACATTTGCTTACACATAGCTCTCAAGATACCACAGCATGTTAGTTGGGTTGAGGTTTGGACTTTGACTAGACCATTACTAACCTTGATTGTTTCATTTTTCAGCCGTTCCGATGTAGATTTAATGGTGTTCTTTATATCATTTTCCTATTACATGGCCCAGTTTCGACCAAACTTTAACTGGTCTGATATACAGAAGAGAGGTGTTTCTGCCGAAATGTTATTTGGTTATTTTCTACATTCAGTTTTGCAAACCCGTGATATCTGTGGTATCACTTTGGTATTTGTGGGCAGGATTTAAAATCTTACTGGATTAATAACCAAGTGTCAATATGGTCACTTAAGGTTTCTACAGCAAATGTTCATGTTTAATGTTACTGGTGAGTAAAAACACAGAAATAAATGTTCAGTACGGCGTAAGCAATATAGTAAAAGTAATTTTAGTATTGATTATTACTCTCTAAGCGGCACTGTGACTTAAGTGGTAGGCACTGTTGCCTTACACCTCAGGGTCCGGGTTCGACTCCCAGCCAGGTTCGATTGTGTGCATGGATGCATGGAGTTTACACACATGTACGTGCTTGGTGGGTTTCCTCCAAGTACTCCGGTTTTGTCCCACGGTCCAAAGCCATGCACATTTGGCTAATTGGCTTTCCTCAAAATTGTCCCTAGTGAGTGAATGTGTGTGTATGTGGGATAGGCTCCAGGCCCCACCGCAACCCTGTATACAGGATAAAGCAGTATAGATGATTAGGATAATGAGTGTTACTCTTTAAATTCCCATGTGGTCCATGTTCTACATTTGCTGTGGGTTTATTCTATGATTTGTCTTATTCTGCTTTCCTGTCTCCTCTGCTGCAGCTGGCCGGCCAGGTTTGAAGCGTAACGGTTTGGAAGAGGTGACGGAACTGGTATCCAGTGGCTTCCTACAACGTGGAGCAGGTTTTCTGCGTGTCAGTGGTGACATGCTGAAGGGAACTAGCCCAGTTAGTGGAGACTTGCGTGTGGGCATCACCCAGGTCAAGTAGTGTAAAATGCAAATTTTTTTCTCTTCAGTCTCCTCTTCAGGAGGTGAACTGCATCCTCAGCTGGGTTATGGTCTGGTACCAATCTAAATGAATTAAGTCTTGTGTTGTGTTCTTGGTCACTGTCTTACTGCATGATGATGTTCCTCCCAAGTAGACTGAATGATTTTCTCTGTAAATTAGCAAACGGAATAAACTGTTGCTACAGTACTGTCATGAGTTACATAACATCAATAAACATTAATGAGATTATTCCAGAAGCAGGCGTGCATGCCCAAGACACCAACCATACTTGATCAGTGAGCTTGATTGTTTTAGATGGTTAGCAAATCCTTTTGAAACATTCCATTCTGAAAAAGCTTTTCACTTTGAGTTTTAAATTTTTCCTCTATGTGAATTCTTTAATTACTCCTGTTGAGGAATAAAGTTTTGCACTTGCCAGTCATGTACTGAGACACTGTAATGTAACAAAACATCATCTACATAGAACAAACTATTTTAATGCAATCTGGACACTTTAGTCAGTATTTAATGTAGCCTTCTCTTTCACTGTGTAATAGTTGAGGATGCTTTTTTGCTAAATATTGAGGTCTGGAAATATTTTCTAGACTCCAATATGCCATAATTTTATGGAATAGAGCAGGACACCTAAAAACATCTTGATGAAAGAATACGCCCCTATCTTTGTGTGACAATTTCACAACACCAACAGCTCATTATTTCTTTAATCAGATGTTTTAAATTGTAATGAACTTTTAGGAATTACAGTTGTTATTCCAGTTGTTTTGGAAGGAATTATAATTGAGGTATCAAAAAATGAATAATAAATTGGCTTTTAATTATAAAAAAGGTGAATGTTGAGTACAGTGGCACCTTGGATTGCGATTAATGTGTTTTGCAGTGTTTTGTGTTTAACATGTGTTAAAGTGTTTGTCGTCTCCCATGCCCAGTCTCAGTACGCATGCGTCACTCTTGTGGTTAACATCTGTATGTGCATGTACTGTTTATTATAACATTGTGACTACGTGTGTGTGTAAAGCTTTTTTTTTTATTTTAAAAATAAAAAGGCTGTATCAGTGCAGGAGATGAATCTGTTTAACGACAACGTCACATTTTGGCGAAATCCTCAAAAGGAACCAAACGCAGCTGTCTTTAGAGAGGTTCCTTGCCAACAGAGCAGTGATTTTGTTAGTGTGTGTGTGTGAGAAAGTCATCCTACAAAGTAGCCCCCTGCGTCCTCCTCTTCTCTCTCATCTTACTCCATCCACAATTCTTTTCAAAAGTGCAGCTTAATTTGTTTTATTTTTATTTTTTTTTCTATATTTGAATTTCTATTAATCATTTTTATATGAATATTTTTGGGATGTGGAAGGATTCATCAGACTTTTTAAATGGAGAAATTTGCTTTGACATCTGAGAGCTTTGGATTACAAGCATGTTTCATTAAATAATTATGCTTGCAATCCAAGGTTTAACTGTACCAGTATCATGCAGTGGCTTAATATCAGTCCATTTACATTCTGTTGTGATGTAGCTGACTTTTACTTTTAGATGGCTAGATTTGTTCCAGCAAAGCTAGATTTTCTTTGTCATATTGTGCTGTTACTTGTAACCATTCATTAGTAATTATTTTTTTATGCTTTGTTTCAGGCATGTGTGGTGTTTATCTCTACTCTGGATGGGACATGGCTGGAAGCACATTTTTCCACCCTGCTTTCTTTCCTCATGGAGCTAGTGTGTGACACACGAGTCAGTCAGAACATGACCGAAGCTGTCCACTGCAGACGCTGTGTCTCTTACATCCTAAGAGCAACGGTAGGCAGCCTACTGGGAGAGAAAGCTCAGATAGCAGTGGCCAAGGAGCTCTGCCTGGCCATGAGCAAGCCGACGACGGTTGTAGGTAAGCTGCAGAAAATGGACAATTTTAGTATAATTACAAAGTAAAATAATTCTTCAGCATTTATTTCTTTGTGTGCCCAGACATGACAGAGTACACAATGTGTATCATCAGAAGCGAAGAGGTTATACTTAGTAATGCTCTATTTTACACCTACTGTGTTCATTATACTGTTTATACGGTAACTTTATTATAGGCAAAGCAGTTGCTAGGTGATGCACTCATGCCTTTGTTCAGCTGATCAAGCCAGCTCGAGCTGTTTACGGGTCATGTTCTGAGAAGGAGTTTGTGAATGGGCACATTTTAGGCAAAAAACAATTTGTTTATAGTTGGAGGTGTTCATGAACTGTAGTTTGGCCTCCATCAGTCAGATGATATACAAATGGAGGAAATTCCTCACCACTGATATTCTCCCAAGGAGTAGTCCCTCAACAAAAATCAATCCAAACTTGCCTCCGAGTGGCGCAGTGGGTAAAGCGCTCGCCCTATCATCCGGAGATCGCTAGTTCGAATCCCGGGTGGTGCTGTAACCTCTCGCAGCCGGAGGTCTAGAGAGAGCTGATTGGCCGAGCTCTCTCAGAGGGGAGGGATGAGAGGTACATAGTGCTCCCACATTAATCACGGCTCTACAGCCAGTCAGGGGCGCCTGTGAGCTCGCGCAGCGGAGGGAGCGGATAGCGCTGTCCTCCGAGTGTGTTACGCCGCCCCCAACGGTGCGCGAGCGAGCAGTTCGAAAAGATGCGGTCGGCTGGCGTCACGTGGTTCGGAGGAAACACGTGATAGTCTTCGGCCCTCCCGGCTGAGTGGTCGTAGTAGCCTTAATGTGGGAGCCCCCTAGTGATGGGGAGGAATTTGACACGACTAAATTAGGGAGAAAAAATCGGGGAAAAATCCAAAAAAAAAAAATAAAATAAAAAAATAAAAAAATCAATCCAAAGGCTTGGTGAACATTTTCACTGGGAGTCAAGTCAAGTCAATTTTATTTATATAGCGCTTTTAACGATTGACATTGTCGCAAAGCATCTTTACACAATAAAAAGAAGTAAGTTTGTATGCAATGTGTATGAATCAAAATGATAAGATTGTCCCTGATGAGCAAGCCGAGGGCGACGGTGGCAAGGAAAAACTCCCTGAGATGGTAATAGGAAGAAACCTTGAGAGGAACCAGACTCAACAGGAAACCCATCTTCATCTGGGTGATAATGGATAGCAGAGAATGATCAGCATAATAATGTGTACTGGAAGTTCAGTATAACAGGAGATGTGTTAAAATAGAAATTAAAAGGAGTCCAGTTTGTTCCTGGAGGCTCAGGTAGACTGTAGGAGATTCCAGTCCTGAGCTATCAAACAACTGAAGTCACAGGTCCCAAGAGCATCAATCGATGATAGGACAGTCTTAATGGAAACCATCCCCAGCCACCAAGCGCATCCAGGCAGACCACACGGGGCATCCATGCGACGGGATCTCCAACCAGAAGCAGGACTCCAGGAAGGGTTAGACGGCTTCAGAGGGCAGAGGGGTCTGGATCACTGGCAACTCAGGAGCGAACATGTATAGCTCGACAGAGAGACAGGGAGAGGGAAAGGAGAGAGGGAGGGAGAGAGAGAGGAGAGAGCAGAAAAGGAGAGAACAGAAAATAAGGAGAGATGGCAGTTAGGTCTGGTCACAGTCAACATGTATAAGGTGAATGTATATTAGTGCAAAGTGCAAGCAGGGACTCCGGCAGGACTAACTATAACAGCATAACTAAAAGGGAGGAGCCAGAAGGAAACACAGACATGAGGGCTCCCTGAGATGTAAAGCAACCAATCACCCCACCGTCAACAAACCTGAGTGAACAATGAGAGTGGGGAGGACAGCATCTAAACATAGCAGTTCACCAGAATACTCTACGTCCATGAGTCCCCCAGATCTGCTCCTTTACCCAAGGTTAATCTATTTACAAAAATGCTTGGCTAAATAAATAAGTTTTTAGCCTAGACTTAAACACTGAGACTGTGTCTGAGTCCCGAACATTAACAGGAAGACTATTCCATAACTTTGGGGCTTTGTAAGAAAAAAGCTCCGCCCCCTGCTGTAGTTTTAATAATACGTATGGTACTTACGGCAGCTGATCCTTTGATCGAAGTAGGCACGTGGACGGATCGTAAGACACTAACAGTTCACCAGATACTGCTGGCGCGCGAGACCAATTAGTGCTTAAATGTCAAAAGTAGGTATCTTGAAATCATTGAAAATTTCACAGGGAGCAATGCAGTGTAGATAAGGATGAGGGTGATGTGGCTCGTATCTTCTTGATTCTAGTGAGGACCTGCTCGCGTAGCCTGCATTTCTGTAGCTACTGAGCAGCTTGTTATACACCTAGTTGAACAACCAGACAGTAAGGCGTTACCAATAGTCCAACCGCTAGAGGTGATAAAAGCATGAACTAGTTTTTCTGCATCATTTAGTGACAATATGTTTCTTATCTTAGCAATATTTCTAAGGTGAAAGAAAGCTATCCTGGTGATATTATCTACATGAGCTTCAAACGAAAGGCTGGAATCTATAATCACACCGAGGTCTTTAACTGTTGCACTTGATGGAACAGAAGGCCATCTAAAGTTACAGTCTGATCAGAAAGCTTACTTCTAGCTACTTGTGGTCCTATGACTAGAACTTCTGTCTTATCAGGATTAAGCAGAAGAAAATTAATTAACATCCAATCTCGTATGTCCTGCACACACTGCTCAATTTTAGCAAACTGGTTTTTCTCATCTGGTTTTGCTGAGACATATAATTATGTGTCATCAGCATAACAATGAAAACTAATACCATGTTTACGAATTATGTTGCCCAGAGGAAGCATGTAAAGGGGAAAAAATCAGTGGGCCTAAAACTGAGCCCTGTGGAACACCAAACTCCACTTGAGAACATGAGGAATGGTCACCATCTAAATCTACAAACTGATAACGATCAGTCAAATAGGATCTGAGCCACAAGAGGGCAGTTCCCTTAACCTTACTGTAGTGTTCGGGTCAAATCAGACCGATTACAACTTAAAATACTCATAAATATTGTGTTTTACATCTGATTGACTCAAGGCCTTATGATATCCTCCACACTATGCATTTGAACATATAAAAGTGGTTATCACCAATTTCATTTAATTTTGAGTCTTTTAATCAACCTTTTTACACCTGTGGTGTTCCCAGTCAAAAGTGACCGCCATAGGAAATGAATGGGTATCCAGACTATATTCATCCATCAGACAGAAAACAACAACATACACATCAGCCCAACTCACTCACTCACTCACCTCCAAGCCTACATAGGTCTGTTGATTTTAGCAGGAGTATATCGCTCAAACCATGAGGCTACAAAAAGTCTGTGGGATGCAGAGTCTGGCAGGCCTATATTCCGGGCAACTATGTCTTTACAACAGTTTACTGTCCTTTCAAGAATTATTCGATTTGATAACAGAGATACACGACCCGTCCAGTGGGGAAATGACAAACTGGCTGCCATCAGGAATATTTGGGACCGGTGGGTGGAGCGCCTACCAAAAATGTACAATGCAGGCCCTCAGGTGACAGTTGATGAGCGCCTGGTTCCTGTCAGAGGTCACTGTTCCTTCAAGGGATACATTCCAAGGAAACCAGGGAAATATGGAATAAAGATCTGGGCAGCATGTGACGCCAGGATCAGCTATGCCTGGAATATGCAGGTATACATGGGAAAACACAGTACTGGAAGGGCCGAGAAAAACCAGGGCATGCATGTTGTGCTGGACATGACAACGGGTCTCCAAGGGCATAATATAACATTTGACAACTTCTTCACATCATATGCTCTTGGTCAGGAACTGCTGAAACCAAAGCTCACCATGGTCGGGACAGTGAGGAAGAACAAGCCTGAACTTCTCCCTGCACTGGTATCGACCAGAGGAAGAGAGGCACTCTCATCAAAAATTGCTTTCACTGACACACACACTCTGGTATCATATGTTCCTAAGAAGAATAGAAATGTCATCCTAATGAGCACACTACACAAAGACACTGCTGTCAGCACCACAGAGGACAGGAAGCCCCTTATGATCCAAGACTACAACAAGAACAAAGGAGGTGTTGACTGCCTTGATAAGGTAATGTAAAGTTTCATCCATTGTGCATTTTATTTTATTTTTATTTATGTGAATCATAGAATTTTGTTTTTGACATATTCAATATTGTTCGCAATCTCTTATTTATTTATTTTTTCCTTTTATTGCAGCTTACTGGTACATACACCTGCAAGCGAATGACAGCACGCTGGCCTGTGGCACTGTTCCACAACATCCTTGATGTGTCTGCTCTCAATGCATATGTGGTGTGGACAGCCATTGACCCAACCTGGAATCAGAGGAGGAACTTCAAGAGGAGACTTTTCCTAGAAGAGCTGGGGAAAGCTTTGGTGACTCCTCTTATTCAGCGACGCCAGCACATTCCCCGCACACCAGCCTCTGCCAGTCTGGTTAGGAGAATGCAAGCCCCACCCGCTGCCCCTCTCCCCCAACAAGGACATGGGCAAAAAAGGAAGCGCTGTGAGCATTGTGCCCTTAAAGACAACAAGACAAGCCTGAGATGCTGCAAATGTGATGCCTATGTTTGCAAGGCCCACTCTGACCTGACTGTCACATGCCACTCATGTGCATGAATTCTCTCTCTCTCACACACACACACACACACACACACACACACACACACACACACACACACACACAGTCATGTTGACTTTGGTCTTTGATTTTCCATGTATTTTTTACATTACATGTTCACTTTGTAATACATTTTCAGTGCCGATTTGTAATTTCACTGCAATTATTTTATGTCTAATTCTATAAATTCATGTTAAACACTACTTTGATACATTGTTTAAAGCTAAAGAATGTTGAATAAAAATTTGGTGGTTACATTATTTTTTTTTGTGCTAAATTAAGTGCACTTAAAACAGACTGGTCAATTTTGACCGGGAACACTACAGGAAGGGGGTGGGAGGTGAACAATACCGAAAGGTTAATTCCTACAACCTTTTCTAATCTGTGAAGAAGAATACTATGATCAATGGTGTCAAAAGCTGCACTGAGGTCCAGTAACACAAGTATAGTGACGCAACCCTGATCAGAGGCCCATAGGAGGTCATTTACTACTTTAACAAGTGCTGTCTCTGTGCTGTGATGAGGCCTAAATCCTGACTGATACA